>OY776296.1:34880272-35402453 GCA_963675345.1 Trididemnum clinides
ATTAATAGACTTAGAGTTAACACCCTCATATTTAGGGTTAGCTTCCTCACAAAAAGTAATAGGCCTAAGGCTAGCTGCCTTACATAGGATTAGGGCTAGGGCTAGGGTTAAGGTTAGGGTTAGAGTTAGGGCTAGGGCTAGGGTTGGGGCTAGGGTTAAGGCTAGAGCTAGGGTTAGGGATAGGGTTAGGGTTAAGGCAAGGGCTAGGGCTAGGGCTAGGGTAAGGGTTAGGGCTAGGGCTAGGGTTAGAGCTAGGGTTGTGGTTAGGGTTAAAGTTAGGGCTAGGGTTAGGGTTAGAGACCAGCACCTCCTAAATTGACGCCAAATGAGCCATCTTGTTCTACTGTCATTCTATTTGTTAGTAATCAGATTTGTGATTTCTGTTAATAAACTTCTTTCGTTGAAAAAAGTTGTAATTTGATTGATTGAAAAGTCAGGTTTGAGCTTTCTATTTCAATCCATTTTGCTAGACATACCGTTGTCCTTACGCTCGCAGCAGTACTATTTCGTGAGCCGGAAAAACAATAACAAAGAAAGTATGTTACAATAAACTTTACTAACCGTTGTCTAAATTTTATTAAACTTTTTAGGTTTTGAGTAGCAACATTGTATAACTCCAGTTAACTACAATTTAATATAAAAAGAAATTATCAAAACGGAGCACAAAAGAGACAAGCAAAGAGGAGAAAAATTGCTGAAACAGCCAAAAACTCTCAGCGACTGAGTTCGTGGCTAACTCGACCAGAAACATCCAAAGCAGGTGAGCAAGACGTCAGCATTCGCGAGACAGAAAATTCCGATACCACTAACGATAGATCAGATGCAAGCAAAAATGACGACTTACCACCATTATTGTAAACTCAGAGATCAAGGAAGTTGTTATTGCAGCAGGTCCCAAACAACCTGAAGGACCTTTCCCTAAAGATCCGCTCCAAAGCGGCCGTTTCTTTTTCACAAATTATTACCATTTTGTAGCACAATCAAGTATAAATCTATAAAGATATTGGTTGTGTTATTCATCAAGCATGGACCGTGTTTACTGCCAGCTCTGTTGGTTATTTTTTCATGAAAATGTATCTCCAGGGACTTCTTACTTACTTCAAAACCTTTGGGGGACAACAGGTATAAATGACTGGAGGCCTTTATTGCAGCGAATTCGAAGCCATGAAAGCTCCGCACATCGTGCTGAGGCGTGTGTCATATATGAGCGATAAAGAAACAGGGGGACAATAGAAGAAGCGTTGCACGAGTCTTTGCTGGAAAAACAAACTTTTGGTAAAATGTTTTGGAAAGAATAGTGAATGTTATGTTGATGTTACAAAGTGCAACTTACCTTTTCGCGGATCCAGTGAAGAACTTTCGAAGGACAACAAGGGCAATTTTCTCTATCATACAGCCTCTTGCCAAATACGACACCATTTTAGACAAACTTTTACCACTATCTAAAGATTCTCCAAAATATTTAGGTCCTTTGATACAAAATGAATTAATATCAGTACTAACTGAAAAAGTTCTCCGTGATATAAAAAGCGAACTACAAAGCGCTCCTTTTTTTGCCATTATTGTTGATACCACTCAAGATGTCAGCAAAAAAAGACCAGTTAAGTGAAGTATTTCGCTACGTAAAAATCAATTAACACGATGATGGAATGCCATCAAAACTAAAAGTTGTTAAAGCGTTTACCTCATTTATCGAAAGTGAGGATTCATCTGCAATTGGATTGCACAAACTGATAACGAATTCCATTCAGCAGAAAGGGTTTGATATAAAAAACTGCCGTGGACAAGGATATGATGGCGCTGCAGTGATGAGCAGAAAGTATTTCAGCTTTCATAAGAAGATCCAAAATGTGGCTCCACATGCTTACCATATGCATTGTGTTTCGCACAATTTAAATTTGGTGTTTAAAAATTCCATAGAAGCCGTGACTGAGATCCGTCAATTTTACGACACCTTTGAGTCGGTATATAAGTTTTTCGGACATAGTATTGTGCGGTGGCAAAAGCTTCAGAATTTTCTTGATGGTTCTTGCTCAAATCCTCCATCAAAAACGTTAAATTCATCTCGATGGTTTGGTCGATATGACGCTGTCTATGCTTTAAAGGAAAGATTTTGTAACGTTATGAAATGCTTGACTTACATATCACTTACCAGCACGAAGTCAAAGGAAAGATAAAGCTATGGCAGTAAAGAAACAGATAGAAAAGATTGATTCATGCTGGTTGTGCAATGCAAGATTGTGCAGATCGTCAACATTCCTTTGAATGCTATGCAGTGTAAAGCGATGGACTTAATTTCTGCCCGTAAACTTCTGCAAACTGCGGCTGAAGACATTATTCAACTCAGAAGGAGTTTTGACGCAATACTAAACGAAGCTTCCACTATTGCTTCTACATGGATTTTGCCATGACAGTTTTCAAATAAAAGAGCAAAGAAAACAAGAGTCTACTTCGTTGGATAACGTTAAGCGAACCTAAGAAGCGATTTTAAGTAACTGTGTTTCTTCCGATGATGGAGATACTTTCTTGCCAACTAATTAATCGCTTTGAAGGAATGAAATCAGCTGTAACCTTATATCAAGTTTTCTATCAAATGCTTCTCATCTGGATCTTGAGGTTGAAGCAATAAAATTTTCTAACAAATTTTCTGATAACATCTCTCCCTTATTTCCTACCCAAATGTTTTCCATCAAAACGTCGTTTTTAGAAAAAATTGTCCATTTAAAATCAGCTAAAGAAATGGCTTCTTTTTGATTGTTAAAAATGCATCACTTGCCACAACTTATCCTGACGTGTGTACGGCATACATGATGTATATGGTAGTACCTGTAACAGTTGCTACGGCAAAGAGTCTTTTTCTAAACTCAAACTGATCAAAAACTTTCTTCGAAACTCCATGTCCCAAGAGAGACTTAGCGGTTTGGCTCTGCTATCGATAGAAAATGAACGAGCTAAAAATTTAGATTTTAGAAAAGTTATCCAGCAATTCGCTTGTGCAAAAGCAAAACGGAAAAAGTTCAAGTTTCCAATCACCCGCAAGTAAATTACTGTAGCCTACTTAATTGACCTCAACGTATTGTGTTTTATTAGTTTGTGTCTTTTGTGGTGATGTCAGTGTACTGTACGTTAATTCTTTTTGGGTTGAACAATTTATCCGCATTGCATAGCACATCTATATTTTGCTAAAGTATCGTTAATAGTGCTCACAACGCGCCTTGCCTCAAAAGGTTGCACACAATTTTTTTTTCGTCATTATACGAGTAAAACGATTTTGGTTTGCGACGTTTATTTGATCAAAGTTTATTAAACAATCAAAAAATTGTTGTTGCAGCCTGCCCCCACTAAATCCTTGCAATGCGATTATTTCGATTCGAATACCTTGCAATCACAAAACTTATGTTGAACCGCGCAACTTTGGTGAAATTTTATTCACTTGAAGTCTTTACGGCACAGTAAACTTAGCTTTAGCCCATTTTACCTGTTCAGCTCAATGTTTTTTTGTCTCATTATTTTAATTGAAAAATCTTTCTATAACGCTGAGACGTCAATGATTCCTGTGTTGAGAAAAGTAGCTCAATTGAATATCAAGTACAGAAAAAAATGGAAACTCCATAACAGATGTTTGCACTGGGATCCCACCTGACGAAGTTACAGCCCTGGCTAACCCAACTAATTTTTAGCTAATTTTTGTATTTATAGATACAAAAAGTGATGTTAAAAGACAAAATAAACTACACAACCAATACCCAGCATTCCAAAATCCTGAAGTAATGAAGAAAAGGTGCTACTATAGCGTGAGGTCTACCGACATAAGTCACCTACCGAGATGCAGGGTGAGGTCTACGGCTTGACTCGCATCTACCGAAGTGCAAACCGCGTGAGATTTGGGTTAGGGTTAGAACCACTGCCCTAATCCTAACCCTAACCGTAACCAATGATTTAATTGTGTCATTCTTAGAAGATGTACGAGGTGTGTATCGTTACAATAAATTTACCTTTGTGTGTGAAATGTATGTGTGGTGTTTGTAATTATTATAGCTATAGTAGAAAGTGTGTAGCTATGGAGGGGTGAGGGTAAATAATTCAGTGGTAGATCTCACGCTATAGTGTGGTAGACCTCACCGAAGAAAATCTGACAACAGATTTGAAATCAGCGACTCCAAATTACTCAAAATCAGTTATTAATTGACAGGATACAAAATTTTGTTGAACAGTGTTAACATGAAGACTTTTTTCGGAGATCATTTTTTAAGTTTTTTTAAGTCCAGTTTTTAAACAAACTTCTTTTTTGAGACGAATATACACAAATAAATTTAGGAAGCCAAGACTAAAAAAACTGGTGGGAGGTATGCATCCCTCTGAATCTATCACTGAGATGTGGCCCTTTTTGCCTAATTCAGCACCAACGCACATAGGTGCAGATCACAAACTTCACTACGAGGGTGGTTGCACCAAGTCGTAAAATAAGCGTACCACCTAATAACTCATTACTGTTATTCTAAAACAAAGGCAGTTACGACGCCTATCCCCAATTTTTACTTCGTGCTCTATTACTTATTAGAAAAAACGGATAGAATTTGTGAAATGACTTAGAGTTTGTGAGTAAGACCGATCTTTATTCAAAGTAGAATGATTGGAATTATAGAATCAGGACCAATGCCCCATTTATACCAAATAAACATTTTTACTTTATTTTTCATAATGCTAATTGATGTCTGGTACCATTTAGTCAAAGCAGCAGCTCTACTTATTATCCACAGTCATTTTAAAGCAAGCTGCTTGTTAAAGTAAAATGATATACTGTCGTACTATGATACCTGTTTAAATCTTTTTGTGATTTTAGGTGTGGAAATAAATAATTTACACATTTTCTGTCGTTTATAAGTTTTATTTTTTTGCTCGATAATTTAGTAATGACAGCAGAGCAACGAACTAACCTCAAATTTCTAGTCCGTTTGGGAAGATCTCTTTTGGAAGCTCTCTGTATGCTTCAATAAGCCTACCAAGAGCAGACTTTGTCTCGTTCAATAGTTTTTTCTCTGGCACAAAAAATTCAAAAAAGGACATGAGGATGTTGAGGATATTCCCAGATGTGGAAGGCCTTCCACCAATAGAAATGAAACCAGTGTCGAGCTTGTAAAGCAGATGGTGCGTAGAAATTGTCGGTTAGATGTTTGACTGATTTCAAATGAACTTGGATAAAACCGAAATACCGTTTGGCAAGCAATAACAGAAGATCTAGAAATGCGAAAAGTTTGTGTAAAGATGGTGCCAAAACTATTGAATGATGACCAAAAGATGCGGCGCATGCAAGTGTGCAAAGACATGCTTAAGAATTTTGATTCCAATCTTGACTTGCTGAAGAAAGTTATTACTGGTGATGAAACGTGGGTTTTTGAGTGTCACCCAGAGACCAAGCGTCAGAGTCTCCATTGGAAGAATCCTCGATCACCACGGATCAAAAAAAGTAAGGCTGTCGAAGTCCGAAATCAAGCTCATGTTGATAGCATTTTTTGACGTCATAGCCATGGTCCATTATGAATTTTTGCCGCAGGGTCAGGCTGTCAATCATCGTGTTTACAAAGAATTCCTGCAACGTTTGCTTCGCTCAGCAAGGAAAAAAGCGAGACTTGTGGGGAAGCGACACATGACTGCTTCACGACGATAATGCGCCCGCACACACTGCCTTGAGCATCCGGAAGTTTTTGGTGGAGAAAAACATTACAGTGTTGGAGCAGCTGCCTATTTGCCAGATCTTGCTCCGTGTGACATTTTTCTTTCCCCAAAAATTTATATCATTTTTAAAGGAACGCATTTTTCAAACACGAATGCCATCAAAAATGCCGTAACGAAGGAGCTACAGGTAATCCCCCAAGAGTCATTCCAGGAGTGCATTGATGGATGGACAAAAAAAGAATAGAAAAGTGCATTAAACTCCAAGGTAATTACGTCGAAGGAGACAATGTGTAATTCTCTGACTAAATTAAACAAATTATTTTGACTTCAGTTCTTGAACTTCTATAACACACCTCGTACATTTTACTGCAAGTCCAGCGTCTGATCAAACTTAACCCCTAAGCCTAAGACATTTTAATCTCGTGTAGCAAAATGGAACAAATGGCAAGGTGTAATGTGAAATTTTGCACAATTTATGAAAAATCATCTATTTTACCACAAAAATCTGGTTGGTGGATTATCGACTTTAGACATAACTTAATATAATGCAGTTACTGAGTTGTAGATGCTGGACTCTAGGTCGCTTCGCTCTCTCCTTGCTGTGTTTATGTCTAAACAAAAGAACATAGGAAAACCAGAAACTTTAACTGACTAGGCAGCTCAACCGGCGTGATGGGTAGTGGAATTCCAACCATCTACACCAGCCAGTCGAAAAATGATCATTTGCTAATAGATGCACAGCATGATTAAATCATAATTAAGGTATGCTGTGCACATAAGCATAACCAATGCTGAGAGTTACAGAACATAAATCTAATTATCATTTTCTTGTAATATTCACAGAGTTGCGTTGCTGTGGAAGCTCGGGGACTCAGCCGCACAAATAAAAACAAAGCTGATAAAGGATGGAGGCTCTTGGAGAATTTAGTTAATATGTATGAGAGTTTAAACTATACTGTAGCTGCGAGTAGAGAAATGAAAAGCAAACCAGAAGTTTCCAAAGTGTGAAGAATGGGCCTCCTGGTTTTCTTTTTTATGCTTGCGCATTAGGGGAAAGCAGTGGTTTCAAAACTGCTCGTCGCGACGCTCTGGTGCGTCATTTTAAATGTTTAAGAGCGTCGCGCCAATATTTGGTTTTGGGCCAGTAATTTTTGCAATTTTTCATCGAAAAAGTTCAGAACGTATATTCTAGCAGTTGCTAGAGTTAGTGCACCAGCGACAACCACCAGTGATACAGCTTCGCAGAGTACTAACAGACCTTCCACCAAGTGGATGTAGTATAGATCCCACAAGTGTGGCGATCTAAGCTATGTTTTATTAAAAGCCTCTAGCTTCTTGTCGGTCACCAATTGCACTGAAGAGACCTGATAGGTCGCAACAGTGTCACTGTCTGCAGTTTGCTAAGTGCAGCGCTAGCCTCTTGCATTACTGTAGATTCCCTATTTATTTTCTTCTTGCTGAGATGATATCTGCTCGAGGAGGAGTAGGGATAAGTGTAATAATGAATTTTTGGCAAAATGTGTTGGTGGAAAAGAAAAGCCGGATGAATGGCAAAAAAGTAGGTTGGTGCCGATGTTCAGGAAAGGAAACGTAAAAAATTTTAATGCCTACAGGGGAGTAAAGCTGTTAAAGCATGCTATAAAGGTTGTTGACAGAGTGCTGGGAAGAAGGATTAGAGAAGTAATGAATCTTGATGCAATGCAATTTGGTTTCATGCCAGACAGAGGAACAGCAGTCGCATTATTTGTTGTAAGAAAAATGCAATGAGAATACAGAGATAAAGAGAAAAAAGTTGTATACGTGTGTTATGGATATTGAGAACGCTTTTGATAGAGTTCCAATAAAAGTGTTGGAGTAAGCAATGCGGAAGAAAAGTTTATCAAAAGTAATTGTGAGTGCGGTCATGAACCTTTACCATGGGGGTAAAGACGAAACTTAGAGTGGCATTGGGGTTATCTGAAAAATTTTGGGTACAAGTTGTGTATATCAAGAATGTGCCTTGTCTTCGCTGCTTTTTGAAATTTCAGTTGATGTAATCACAAAGTATGCAAAAGATGGCTTGATTAATGAAATTTTGTATGCTTAGAACTTAGTTTTAATAAGTGAAAGTAAAGAAAATTTTATAGAGAAGTTTTTGACATGGAACGAGGCGTTTGAACGCAAGGAGCTGAAGGTGAACTTCAAAAAGAGCAAAACGATGGTGAATAGTTCAAACGAAGAAATACTCAAGAGCAAAATTAATTCATGTGCCAAGAGTGACAAAAGGATATCGGCAAGTGCAATGCTGTCAACAAAATGTAGTTTATGGGTGCATGGTAGATGCGCGAAAATAAAAGAGAGTGAGTTTAATTGTAGCAAAAGTTTGTTTGTAAAGGATGTGTTGAGATAATAAAAGGAATTCTGACATCAGATGAAGAATTGTCATTTTATAACCAGGTTGAGTTTGTGAAGAGTTTTTGTTACTTAGGGGACAAGCTAAATGCCATTGGTAAAAGTGAACTAGCAGTGAGAGCAGCAACAAGAATTGAATGGATTATATTTAGAGAAAGTAGATAGTTGCTTCATGGAAGAAAGCTTTCGTTTAAAGTAAAAGGAAGGATCTATCAGAGTAGTGTGAGGTTGGCAATGTTGCACGGAAGGGATACATGGTGTCTGAGGGAAGATGAGATGACAATTTTGAGAAGAATTGAAAAAGCAATGATACGAACTATGTGTGGAGCTAAATCAACCGAGAACTTCTGAATTCCGCGAGTTTGGAAGAGACTTTGGATGGACCGACCAGAGTAAGTTGAGTGCGATGGTATAAAAATGTATTGAGGAATGACGATAATGTGTTGCGAAAAGCCTTGGATGTTGAAACGGTTGAAAGAGAGCGTGAGAACCAAAGATAACGTGCAGAAGGTAAGTGGAAAAATACATTGGACTAAAAAAGGAAGATGCCACCGACAGAACGAAATGGCGCAACGCTTTTTATGAACTTTGTAGAAAGATGTGGTTAATCTAGCGACCTCCGTTAACGAAGACAAAACCGGATTTTAAAAATTGGATCTTTTTTATCTGTCTCTTTCTCTCTCTCTCTCTCTCTCTCTCTCTCTCTCTCTCTCTCTCTCTCTCTCTCTCTCTCTCTCTCTCTCTCTCTCTCTCTCTCTCTCTCTCTCTCTCTCTCTCTCTCTCTCTCTCTCTCTCTCTCTCTCCTCTCTCTCTCTCTCTCTCTCTCTCTCTCTCTAACGCGGATAATTAATCAATAGCATTTTTACAAAAGTGTTATTGATACACTGTAGTATTTATTGACTTGTTACCTAAGCATCAATTTGCGTAATTCTAACTAAAATTGGTGCAAAGTAAATATAGATAAAGGAAGTCGATTTTCAAATAAATTAAAACAAGAAAGTTGAGTTAGAACCTAAAAAGAGCGTAATTTTGCAATTGAAGGTGCCAGACCTGAAACAAAATCTTGCAATTATAACGACAGTTATTTACATTTTGGGTCATATTTATCATGTAAAACGCGAATCAAAACCTCACGATGTTTCCAGTGCTTCGCAAGTTCAGCAAGTTTTTTCGAATGCGTCGCGTCGAAAAAAATTTAAGAAGCACTGGGGTAAAAGGTCGCAGTTGATGGTACCAATTCCTCGTTGCCAAGCTGTCCTATTCTTTGTACCTCCTTAGCCAATACCACTTCCTCCAGATCTTCTCCTCATTACGAGATACTACAGCTGAAGTTGTAGCTTAACATAAATTTGTAATTTTTAAGGGATTTTATGCGTACCGCCAGAAACTTCCAATGGTCCACAGATTATTTAAAATTTTTTAGATTGATTTTTTGCTTAGAGCGATAAATAACTTTTATTGAAAATGTGTTAAAGCAGCAGGCTACAAAATAATCATGCATACTATAATGCGCGATTTTGTGCGTGTTTTAACTCCTCCGAAACCTCGACGTACGAGCATCAAACTTGGCACGATTGATCACCACTCCGAGCTGAGTGTTACAAGGGGATTCGTGAAGTCATCTTGATATCATAATTAAAAGTAATTTTTTTTAATTTGTATTTTTTGACCGAGGTAAGCGGTTCTCAGTATAAAAAAAAGCCAATATTCGGCTTACCAACTTACAAAAAACTTCATTTGTTAGGATCTCAGACAACGTCACAGTTAACGATTAATTTTAAACTTTGTTTTCTTATGTACCCAAAAACTGCTTATCGTAGAAACGCGATCAAAAGCTTTTTAGGAGATACTACCGAGGTGCTTTCGACAAAAATTACTTTTTAACAATTAAAGCTGAGTACGATGCAACAGCAGATTCTTCTTTTAAACATTTTAAGCCCTCTAAGCATGCCTCTTTCGGGTATATGCCACCCCCCACAACATTGTTTTAATCCAATGTGTTTTAGAAAACGATAGTTTTGCTTCGAAACGAGATTTGACTCTGTCAAAAAACAAAAATTTTTATTACTGTTTTTACAGCTATGCATTGGGTGAAGCCGCCGCATCCGGCTGAACTGATATTGTTTACCAGACAATATTGATGGAAGGCCCGGCGGGCAACGCCGGCTTAACCGGCTAGTGATTGAAAAGTGTTTAACTTCTCCTTTCTGTTCTACTTAACTTTTGACAAGCAATAGCATTTTCTGGAATTTTTGCAAACGTTTTTTGTTTTACAACTAAACGCCACAGTAAAAAAAATACGGGTTATGAAGTTACAAACAGCACTTGGTTATCGGTAGACAATAGCAATGAGGATGCTTCAGCTTATTTCATCGTCATAGAAGAGCAATGCCTTATAATGTCTTAAACAGCAAGCGTTATTTTGATACCGGCTTATAGCCGCCCACTCGTAGTAATGATTACATAACAGGTTAATTTATAACTGTCCAAAATCAACACAATAAGTGCGGACTAAAATTATAAATCAACAATTTCTGTGAGCAAGGAGAGTTGCTTGGTAAATTTCAGTTAGGAAAGGCACTTTTGAACGTTTTCCAAGAATATATTTGGATCAGAATTTTAAAGTGTAAGGTGTTACATGGCCTCATCATTTGGTTGTTTTTAACTATTGTTGGTTTAAGATTGTCGCCACGGTGAATAATTCCATTTATATAAATGTTATAGAATTGCTTCTGCCTGTTCAATTTACATTGCTACTTGAATTATTCATCGGTCCTTCGACTGTTTGACCAAATGCAATAAGATTTCCTTCGAGAGAAACAATAAGATCACCTTCTGCAAAATACCATCTGAAGTGGTAAGAGGAGATGTATCCGTCGCCTGCAATTTCCTGGGAGTTGTCTTTCCTGAATCTTCAAAAAAAGGTCTTCTCTTTTGTTTGAAGCCGAAAATAGCGAAAAATCGCTTTGAAAAGTCGATCTCAAAAAAGATCTTCGTTTTAATTTAAAGACAAAAATAGCTTACTTAAGGTTGTGAATACTTGCATACTTATAGTTTTGCTTAAATTAGGTCACCTAAAATAAAGTTTGAGGAATACTGTTTCAGAGGAGCAATGGAAAATCAATGTTCTTGTAGCTTTTGTATTTATGCAGATATTAGCAATGCACTATTAGAAACGTCTATAAGAATAAGCATTGACAGCTACTTACTGCACAGCTTGCAGTATCAATTGCTTAATGCTTATTAAATCTACTAAAATGAGTTAAATTTGCAAAGAAACAGATAGACTGTACAGCGTATGATAATGCAGTGATATGCTGTAAGTTTATAGAGAAAAAAATAGAACCAATTTGTAAAAAGATAATAAAAGAGGACCCAGCTGATAGAACAGAACAAGAGGATCACTGAGGTGTATCGACGCCGTGAGTGATGATAGAAGGTGGTTGGATTGATGGAGAAATGCTCAAACGAGCGATTGAATAAAGAAAAAGTATCTGCTCTGGCGACTCCTGAAGAATACAATAAAAAAAGAGGAAAAAAGGTACATTTACGAGAAAATGCTACTTCTTTCGGCATTTCCTTTCATGAGTCATCACAGCAGCTCATTCTTCAACAAAAAACAAGAAGCTATAATACTAACGACTAAAAATGTTACCAGCCTCTTTTAACTTTTTCGTGGCGAGATTAAGTAGAAAACAGGAGGATCAACACCTTTAGTTTTAACTTGCCCAAAGCTCTTTTGCTATGGCGTATTTACCACAAAACACAAATAGTTATAACTCAATTTTTGCCGCAAGAGTTTTTTACTAATATTCTAATTTTTAAAAGCATTGCACAATGCCCACGACTCCAAATACCTCACTGTGGTTAAATTGTATTTGTTCCGCAAAGACAAAAATAAGTTCTCTCTCAAGTTTCATAAAAATACATCTTTTTGCTTTGGCATGCCACATGACATTTGGATGGGATGAGACAAAAAGACCGAGTTACTTGCCGGAGACTATAAGAGATTGCCAACAAAAAGTATTTTAGATCTGGTTGTTTTCAATAGCCTATAACTTCGATTCAGGATGTTGCAATTACCAACAATTTAGTTTTAAGTTGCACTTAGCAAAACCAATTTTCGATTCGGATAATTGCATCACCAAACACAAATCAGCTTTAGAAAGATTTATTGTAGTTAGTAAATATTTAAACTTGTCTGTACTAAAAGTAAAAACAAAGTGTAACTCAGGTAATGAATCAGCTCAATTAAACTGTTTTGGGCCAATTAGTGCGTGACAAATTCTAATTAAATCAAGTTCAAATATTTGTGAGGCAACCAACTGAGCGTGGTTACAGAAAATTCTCACGATCGTGTTCGACGAATCAATCATCAATAATAGCATGTGGCTTATTGGTTCTTCATGTTTGACAACTAGCAAACAAAATCAATGGCTCGACATAAATTACAGCACCAAAAACTTCTGATACCATAATCAGCCAACTCACCCTCTCCTCTCCATCACCATAGTGAGTCCATCGATCTAAGGCGTACTCCGCTGTAAGAATGGACATGATTGCGGTCGGTCCCATGGTGATGTCTTTTGAAGTGCCCATCAAGCAGTATATGAAGCATCCCATGAATGAGCTATACAATCCGTACTATAAAGATAAATTTGTGAACATTAAGTGGGTTCGTTCTCGTTCTGGCTAATAAAATTATAGTTTTGATAGAGAGGTAGTTCTTTTCAGCCATATGATTGTAAAACACAACAGCGTATTTAGGTTTAACATACTCATTTATATCAAAAGTCTGCGATCTTTATGAAATATCAAAAGTAAAATAAAATTAATCAAATTAAACTATGAATCACAGTACGACAAAACAGTTGATAAACAATACTAAAACCAGGTGCAATAATTATTTTATTTCAGTACAGTTGTATGAAAAAAGCCAAACAAAATCATATCATTAAAGCACGATCAAAAAGCAAACGTAGTAGCCAATGATCACATTGCAATACAACTAAAACTAACACATTCGCATACAAAGTGCATCCACATTAAATATCTTGTAACAAAAGTGGTAAATAATAAAGAACCTTTTTCAAATTACTGTATACTTGAAAAAGGTTCTTTATTATTTACTATTACAATGTCTAATTCATTTGGTCATTTGGTTCAGAATTTTGCCGTTTTGATTAACATTACTTCATGATTTTATTTATAAAACCAAAATTCACACAATTATGATGCACAAAATCTAGTTATCATAATTTTGTTTGTCGATTCCAATTGAATGATTTTTTTGTACTGTAATTCTTTCACCATAGATATTTGGTTTACGTAATTGGATTGTAAAATGTCAATAAATTTGAAAATACAGTAGACGCCGCTTATTAAGCCCATGGTTTATGAGCCCACCCGCATATTAAACCCAAATTCGTCCGGCCCGGAATTCTTCCATTTGACTGTGTATTAACAAAACTCGCTTTATTCGCCCAAAAACCCGTTTAATAAGCCAAAATTTTCTACGGAATTCTTTTAAATTTGTTTAAAAAGCTTCATAACCAACAAATTTCATTACGTAGTTCTTGATTTTTTTTCTATGTACAGATAAACATCAAGCATTTTGATTACTGTCTAAAATTTTTGTTTTGTCACAAGCACTTCATGTCTAAAAACTGATTATGTTTTACATGGAGCAGGCTGCACCTGCACGATAATGCGAGAAAATTAATCTGTTTTGATGAAAATAAATACTGTTATGTATTAAACACCGTTCTTGTGATAAATTAATGCTGTTCTTTATACAAAAAAGATAAAAACTTTGCTATTATAGTTGTGCTTTTGAAGTGCGTCAAGTTTAAAGGAACCGCCAGTAACAGCGTGTGTAGTGCAGTACTTGTGCGCTAATTGCGTGCGAGAGTAGATACGCGGTTTCTTTGATTTTAAATATCAAAATTTTTGTAATCTGAATGTGTATTTTCTTTACAAATTTCTGTGTACAATCTAATTAGCTTCAAACATTTTATCTTTATTGCAGTTAGCCACAAATATTTTAGCTCAAAATACAGGGTGTCCCAAAAGTAACCGAACCCAAATTTTAATAATAATTAGATATCAAAACCAACAAACTTCTTAAACATATTTAGTATTTAGTATTTACAATTGTTCAAAATGTCTACCTTGAACTTCAATACAGTCAAGACATCTTTTGACAACACTGCGACAAATTTTCGGCAAGTTTCCAGAAAGTATCTTTCTTTAATATGCTTGTAGCCAGTCGTTGCATGGTAATTTTTAACAACGAAGACACACTTCTTTAAATCTAAAGTCCTTCGCTATATTTTCAAAAATGTGGGTACAAGCAGCGCACACTGAACAGAAATTAAGCAATGATGTCAAGCAATAGTAAGAAAATACCACACAAAGACATAAAAAAGAAATTATATTTGTTGGTTTTGATATCTAATTATTATTAAAATTTGGGTTCGGTTACTTTTGGGACACCCTGTATTTAGAAAAAGTCGTCCGTCGGTTAACAAGCCCAAAATCGTCCGGTCCCGAGGCGGGCTTAATAAGCGGCGTCTACTGTATTTGTAAGTTTTAAAACTTTGAAATTTCATGTTGATTGCCTACATGCATTTTCGCTATACTCTTCTTTCACAGCTGAGTTCATTAATTGGGTTCTGATAAATGAGTGAGATGTAAATACTGTACGGTAGTAGCAGTGTGAGCGTAACCTGCTAGTGAGGGAAAAGCTTTAACGGTTGTATGTAGAACTTGCGTTCTCTTTAGGCATGAACCAAACTTAAATTTAAAAAGCTTGATTTCAATAAAATATTTAAAAAGCTATATTTGATATAAAAGATATGTTTTATCTATATATAAAAGCTACATTTTCAATAAAATTGAAAAACACAAGAACAAATGGAACTGCATTGTGTATTTATGGATTTGGAACAGCGTATGACAACGTGACAAAAGAAGAATTGTGGTACTACCGTCTACATCAGAAATCAGCACTGAGTAGTTGTGGATCTGTTGACGAATGAGATTAGAGAGAAGTTTCCATGAACAATGATGTATGCAGATGATATCATGTTATGTTAAAAGAACAAAGAAGAGGTGGAGACAAAACTTGAAAGTTGGAGAGACGCATTAGAAAGGAGAGAGACGAAAGTCAGCACTAGCAAAACAGAATACTTGTGTATGAACAAAAATGAAAGTGATGATGGAATGTAGTTGCAAAATGAGGAACCGACTAGGATAACAGAGATTAAGGATTTGGAATCAACGGTGCAAAACAATGGAAAGCATAGTCATAAGGTAAAGAAGAGTGTCCTAGGTGAATAAAATGGATGGGGAAAAGTTACGGGGTAATATGTCGTAGAAGGTTATCTGCCTAAGCAAACGGAAAAGTGTATAAGACTGGTCAGATCAGCAAAAACAGAAATTATCCAGAAAACCTTAAAAACCAAGCTTAATGGTCTTAGTATTAATACTTGCAAAGTTGTGAAGTTATAAAATTCAATTTTTTGTTTATATGATGAATTATTAAATTTTTTGTTGATCTAGTGGTATGTGGGGTCAATTTGCATTTTACGCACCAGATTATAGGCACATTTTGTAGCTCATTTTTCGTTTCAAACATACCAAAATTGTGTGTCTACATTACAACTTAAGCAAAAATACAAATTAAAGGCGCTTTGTGATTTTTTCGATTTTTTAGTCTTTTTCAATAAAATGTCATCAAAGTCAATTTTTTATGTTTTTTAGTTCAATAAAAAATCGCCATAGTGATCACAGGTAAAAAGCAGTAAAAAGATAAAAAATTTACTATCAAAAAAGTGATTTCTAAACAGAAAGGTCATTAAGAAACAAATTGTATTAAACTTAAGAAGTTTGCTTCAATCAGCTTCCTACGATGCTACATGGGCCTTCCGCACTGATAAAAAGGTGGATATGGACGATCACAGCAAAGATTTACCCACCGCTAGCCTAAGTGATGACTTTTTTAGAAGGATCTAATGAATTTAGTAAAAAAGAATTTCAATAATTTTATCGGGAGTGGGGTGATCGCACCGCTTGCCCCATTTCGAATAAGAACTGGTGCTGTAAGATATAGGAAAAGTGATTTCAAAAAGTTGGTTTTGCGCATAATCAATTCTTTTTAACTTGAAACAAACAACGTACCTGAAGGTCGAGGCCCGCCAAAGCCGCGTATGCCATCCCTTGTGGGATGACAGTGAGACCGACTGTTACTCCGGCGATGAGATCGTTCTTAAGGCATTTTAGTCTGTAGTTCGGCAGCCATGTTAAAAGTGGTATTTTTTGTTTCAGTGTAGCAACAGTAAATACACTGGACCAGTATTTTCCGCAACCGCGTTTCGTCGATGTTGCAACTGTTTGCGCCCATTTTTTCATTTTAGGACTTCGTGAACTAGCTATGCTGACTGCATTCTCGTCTTCAGGCGAAAAGCTAACACTTGTTTCGACAACGTCAGAAAAATTAGTTTCAGTCGGTTCATGTTTCTCCATCTTCCTCGTTAAGGTTTTACTAATAACTTTATCATCGCGTGCTGCGCATCTCTTTTTAAATAAGCATTTGTTTGTTCAGCACCAGCGCAATAACAAGTCTTATTGCGAACGCAACTTTCAACTTATTTGCAATCGCAAAACGAGATGAAAAGAGACACCAGCGTGACGGTACTGTTATAATTGGATCAGTCAAATCATAAGGTAAAAGACTTGTATGCTACTTGCGGTGAATTTTCAAATGCATCGGCTTCTTTCAGACATTTGATAAAGAGTGAAAGCAAGTCGAGCGTTCTTGGAGATAATGAATTGCATATTACAGGCAATCACTCAACTCTTATTAAATTTCAAAGCTGAAGGTTTGCTTATCAATAGATATCGTAAAGAATGTAGATCCGGAAACCAGTAGTTTTGAGCTAAAATCACTTAGTTTTAACTTGATCTAAGTTTTAGACAATAGTTCCTTTTTGCTGAAACCACCTTGGGACTATGAGCATAAGTAAGAGCGTACTTCATCTTATAGGCCGAGTGTACGCTTTTGGAAAATTTGGATCGAAAACGACATTATATGCAGTGATGTTTTATTTCACAGGCTACCTTGCAAAACTGTAGTTTTGTTAGTTTAGATTCTGCAAGAAGTTATTTTTAACTTTTGAAGTTATGCATTCAGCCTATACTTCTTTTTTATGTACCGAGCCCACAGCTGTGGGTAATCATGGTCTTCCATGCGTGTCTACATGTTTTCGCACGCACCGCAGCATTTCTATAGTTTTGCTTTACATCCATCTTTTCCTGCTGTCATAGTATTTTTCTCGCTGCCTTCCTCTACCTCTTATGCCATAGATCACACTGCTGACCAACAGATGTTCCAACACTTTTCTTCGTATCACATGCTCAAAGACATTGGCTAGTCTTTTTCTAATAATGCAATTGGGTAATTTCGTTCATCTTGCCCCGTTCAAAACTGTTTCATTTATTGTTCTTTACCTCTGTGATATTCTCTAGATTTTTCTTAAAACCCACATTGAGGTCGCATGGATGATCTTTGTTGCTGAGTTGTTGATTGTTCATGTTTCACTTCTATGTAGCATTTTTTCTTCCGTGAGCCACATGTACAGTACATAGCTTACTAGCCGCCCCTAACCGCGTCGCCCGGCAGGACTACCAGTGAGTTATGTCGGGTTGGAAATATCGGTTCAGCCGACACCGCCATCTTCAAACAACTTGCATAGCTGAGAGCAGCAACGATAAGTAGCTATAAATGGGGGCACCTGCTGTACCCCTAATCCCGATCGTCGTACTTTGAATTGAGACTGGCTTTACTCAGGAATTTTCAATCATTTCACAAATTCTATTCGTTCTTTCCAATAAGCATAGAGGCACAGAAGTCAACGTTGGGGGTTATTGCATTGTAATGTTTTATTGATTACGAAGATAACACACTAATAACTTAGCTGTTGCGAAAAATTAAATAATATTGGAACGAAAGCAATATCTAATTTAGCAATGCAATTCAACCCAACAGGTAAATTAAATAACACTGTAAGCAACTCAAACTAGTTTCTGCGGCTTAGACAACTTATCATTCAATTAAACTAAAACCACTGCGACAAAGAGAAACGTAAGAGGAAAGATTTACGACGCAGCAAATATTTTCAAGCGTCTTACGCTGTCATCAAATTCACTACAGGGGTGGACGCCAGAATTGTTTTCTTTTCACGATTACAGAAACAATCTATTTGGTGATACGCTTGATGGATCTTTCTTCGTAATGATATTCGTGAGCTCCTTTGCTGCACCTATGTTTCTTAGTCCTGGAAGTGAGCTATATATTTCAGTCGCGAATCCATTGGGGGATGCATTCTTGCCAACAGCCTTCCTTAGTCTATGATTCACGAACTTAATTGTTTGTATTTGTCTCGATGGAGAATTTTGTTTAAAAATTGTAGCCTACTTCAAAAAAACTGATCTCCAGAAA
This sequence comes from Trididemnum clinides, assembly GCA_963675345.1. Taxonomy (NCBI): domain Eukaryota; kingdom Metazoa; phylum Chordata; class Ascidiacea; order Aplousobranchia; family Didemnidae; genus Trididemnum; species Trididemnum clinides. The sequence continues at coordinate 34,898,841 of OY776296.1, forward strand.
AAGCTTGTCACCTTTAATAATACGGTGACCACGCGTCATTTTAGACGTCTCACACTCCCCACCAAAAGTTTCTTAATCGGCTTCTGCTATACCTCTTGCATTCAATTATTTAGTTGGTATTATAGCCTGTTTTGTGATCCGCCGCCTTCACTCATCGAGTAATTGTTTGAACAGTAACGAAAAGTTGATTTTTTTTCGCATATTCCATTCTCGTTCCTCAATCCTGTGTTTTAAAACGTGATAAAGTCAAAAATATTGTGAACAGAATAGACGTCGCTTTTATTTTCATGATACCAATCTATCTATTCTGTTAAATGAGTATCCAACGTGGGAAACAATTTAACCCATTGGCAGCCATCAGCAACTTTGGTTGCGTGCTGAGTATACCTCAATTAACATTATATATATATTGTCACATTGGAAAAAAGTTTGTAGATTTTTGTGGTTAACAAAAAGTTTAAAGCCGTATAAAGAGTGTTTGACATTAACGTCTTTGAAAAAATAATTGAAAATATTCTAAATTTGAAGTTATTTTTACTGCCGCTTTAAAATCAAATTAGCACCAATGTGGTGGTAGAAAACACAAAATATAAAAGTATTAACTTTGGGTAATTTTAGCGAGTTGGCTACTCTTGTATTTTTACTATCTCTGCAATGTTTTACTACGTCAATTATAACTGCTTGTAATGTCCTGGTGTGGCAGTTTGAGTTCAATATTTTTTGGACGCAACTAAAGTTGCAATTGGCTTATAGTGAAGTCAAAAATCATTTTCTGCATATAGTTTTAGGACTGTCAGGTTGTTGTAGAGTTGTTTAGAACTAATTTGTCTATGTTGTAGTCATAGCAAAATAGTAGCTTAAACTGATATCTATGTTAAAAATGGAAAAACCAAGCCGTTTTCCAAAAACTGCAGTTACCGGTTCGCAAAGGTAAGTGCTTATAAATTTATAATACAGTCATTTTGCTAGGCTCTAAATTTGTCAATTTCACCCCTTACACTATGTTGTTGTCTAGACTCCTTCTAATTGCTAAAAGCAGGCTATTCGAAACTCGTTAACTCCTAATTCTAAGAACTAAAAATAGCCTCTTCTGAAGTTGGCTGCTTGCTAAGCACCCCACCTGTTATATTTTTTACTCCAAGTGATACCTTTTTATAATTTTGAAAAGCATAATGTAAATTAATGACCAAATTCTTTTCACATTTGAGGATAAATAATTATTCAAATATGCCGATTTTGGAACCATTTCTTATTCAGCATTCAGCAGTAACCCAATTAGCTACTAGTCTGCTATTTTCAAATAACCTATCATGCATATTTCTTTTCTTGCTATTCCCGTACCATGTTGAAAATAGTCAACAATAATTTGATGGGGTACGGTTATGCACAATCATCGCAAATCTTTATCAATCTGTTTAAGATTTTACATTTAATTGAGACTGGATTGTTGGTTCAATTTAAAGCATAATTAACTTGTTTAGGGTCCTCGTCTGTCACTCAGCCAAATGACTCACACAGGGACAAAAGCATAAGTTGATTTGCATGTTTTTGAGGTTTCACATTGAATGATGTTTTGGACATAGCGATGGATATGGATGATGATCATCTCGGTGATGATTTTTCCAATAAGGGCTGTCTTAATTTAGCAATGCTACCACCTCGTGAAAATGATGATGCTCTGTCAGACCAAGATAGTGAGGCATTTGATGATATGAATGAAGGGGCTGTTCATCATTTGCCCAGGTACTTACTAAACTCCGCTTGTAGTAATGATATTTTGGACAAGAATTGTGACTCATCAACTGCTCAAAATCCTCAACAACCTTCCGAAGAGGAAAATGAAGCCTAATACAAGAAAATGAAAAACCAAAACAGATATCAATTTAAAAACAAACGTATCTGAAAGTAAAGATTTACTATTGGATAATGTGAAAAAAAAAGTTGCAAAAAGCCACTGGGAGTGTTCAATGCAATATTTTGTGACTGTTTGATTTTCTGCATCACTGAGCAGATTAATCTCTATGCAGCTCAGCAAGGAAAAGAAAATTTAAATACTCGAGAAGATAAAAGTGTTACTGTCGTAGCAATACTTCTACTTTCAGGATATTGCAGAGTGCCTCAAAGTGACATCTACTGGGCTGCTTCTTCGGATACTCATAGTGACGCTGTTGCAAGAGCCATGAGTAGGAACCGCTTCAGAGAGATATTTTTGAATCTGCCCATTGCTGATAATGCAAGTCTAAATGATGATAGGTACTATAAAGAACGCCCTTATTTGAGATCTTTAATTAAAACGTTATACAGTTGTTCAGTACCACTTATCACAGTATAGATCAAAGCATGAAACCGTACTATGGTAAGCATAAAAATAAACAATTTATGCTAGGAAAACCGATCAGGTTTGGTTTTAAGCTCTGATGTATCTGGATATCTGGTTCATGCAGAACCATACTGTGGTTCTGAGACCATCTTAGAGGAAACCGGTTTTGGATATGGAGGAGATGTCGTAATAGGTCTGATCAAAAAATGTGTGTTGTTAGAAGGGTGTACAATAACGTTCGACAATCTGTTTACGTCCCTTCTTTTTCTCGATGAGCTGTCTGAACTCAGAATTGGCGGTTTTGGAACACTTCGTCAAAACCGCCTACAAAATGCTCCTGTTTTGTCCAAGTTATTATTGAAGAGAGAAGACCGCGGAGCCTATGATTTTACGCGCAACAACCGGGAAACATGATCGTTTCATGGAATGACACTGCAGTCATCACTATAAGAACAAATTATATAAATGTCTTCCAGGATTAAGAATTAATCGCTGGTCCAAATCAGTGAAAAAGAAGATTTAAATTCGTATGCAAAATCACTCCAAATTTATAATCATCGCATGAGTGGGGTAAATTTATTTAATTAAATGGTGGCAATTTACAGAGTGCAAATCACATCTAAAAAAAGGTGGTGGCCATTTTTTGTTAGGCCACTAAATGCGACTATGACAAATGCATGGTTACTCTTCTGAAAGCTTCACGACAATAGTATTTCATTGTTACAATTTGAAAGAAAGATTGTGATTACAATCCTTGCATCTTCTGGCCGAAATGCTGTGCTGCAATTGCTGCCTTATCCTAAAAATGTGGCTAATAACATTTATCTGGACACAAAAAAATCACATTCAGATAAAAGAACGATCGAAATACTGTGTTTGCGAAGTGTGTAAAAAATCGGTTTACTTATGCCAGAAGTCCAATGTTACTCTCCATTCTACCCATTGCTTTCAACGCCACCATGAACAAATGTAACAGCGCTAACGAAGTGAAAAAATTTTTTTGAATTGTTTTTGCATTTCAATTTTATTTTATATTTCTTTTTATTTCTTGAGCTATTTGACAAGAATAAACTAGAAAAGTTGTTTTATCAGCAGTCTGTGCTAAATCTGTTGCCGAATGTGCGTTAAGCAGCAAAGTGCGTTAACTTAATCATAAACAACAGAACTGTGCCTATATCGAAGCGATATTATAAAAATATTTACGACAAAAATTTTATTTTGTCGTAAAATTTTTGACTCCTTTAAACGTCATACGCAACTTAATGTTGCGTTTAAAATATCTCTTGAAATACAGAAGCAATTTTTGGTTTCAAGGACGATAATGACTTCAAATATCTCCAGTGATAAGATATATCACGAGGCCAACAAAAAATATTAATTTTTAGAGTTCAGCGTTTAATGGGTCAAGTAAAATTGGATGATGGTGGCGCCAAAGTAGTGATTGTTTTCAAAAGAACAAAAATCGGGTATTAAACAGTAGTCGTATTTCATTACGTGGTGCACCTTTTTTCGTAATCAAATTTGTTACTTCAAAGTTCTGGCTACTTAGATCTATGTGCTCTGTTTATTGCTTACATAGCCAAAGGGGTCTGCTTTCCCCTTAGTTTAGAAGTATAGAAGACATTTCTGCCATTAAGGTATGTTGAAGAAAAATAGCAGAAATGTCTTCGATATGGTGCGATTTCACTTTGGGAGGTTATTTTGTTTGATTTCTCCTTAAACTTTTTGCATTCCTCGTGCGCCACGCCTTATTTTCCATACTTCCTTTTCCCGCTTAGACGTACCTTAGGAAGTTAAAAGAGTCCTTCTTTTGTCCTAAATTTGTAGCTTTGATCTCGGTAGCTCTATGAAGTTATTTATGAAGCAAAATAGCAAAAATGCTTCTCCTTAATATGGTGCGATTCTACCCTGGCACGCTTGAAATCACCTATGGCGGGTTAAAACGTATTAGTTCAGGCAGCTGCATCGGCTTTACCGTACAAACATTTTTGTGAGAGCAGCAACTAAAAATAGATGGAGACCGTAGCTCCTGTACACATAATGGTGATTCTCTTTACTAAATAAAACTGATAATAGGCTACTCACAAACGAAGTATGACTCTACAAACGACCATTTGTTCATTCCAAAAACTGTAAGGGGGCGGGAAAATAAAATTAAAAATAATGGTGGCGCAAAAATCATGGTCATTTTCACAGTTACAGAAATAAACTATTTAGTGATAAGCCTATTTCAAGGTTCGGTGCGCCTCTTTTTGCATTTACATTTGTTACAGAAACTTCTGGCCTGATGTCCCGCCTAATGCTGTCTTCTAGAATCACGCGTACCACAGGTTCCACACAGAGATTATAATTGAAATAAATTTAAAACGAGGGGGTTACGAAGTTGCTAGTAGATTGAAGAATTTAGACTAAGATACGATGCAGTACGGTTTTCTGTAAAATAATTAACACACATAACTCATCTACACAAACGTAATTTCAGAAAGTAGAGTATTCATTCTCGAAGCTTTTCGTCTGACACTTTTCAAGAGAATCCGTCAGAAATAGAGTAAAAAGGTGAAGTGAGTGAGTTATATAGAGACACAGTTGACGAAAAAGAAAAAAGGGAAAAAAGGCTCTATCTTTTTTTTTTCCCTTTTTTCTTTTTCGTCAACTGTGTCTCTATATAACTGACTCACTTCACCTTTTCAGTCTATTTCTGACGGATTCTCTTGAAAAGTGTCAGACGAAAAGCTTCGAGAACGAATACTCTACTTTCTGCAATTTTCAAATTCTGTACCACAAATCAACTCTTCAAACGTAATTTCACCGAAGCACTCACCTACTATAGCTTGACCGGAAATCAGACCCAAAAAATGATCGAACAGCAGATTGTAAGCGTTCGACTAACAGTTGCTCACAATACAATCTAACAGTAATTTACTCAAATTCTAAAACTGACTCCGAGGGCAACAACGGTCAGCTATATTGGGGAGGCAACAGTGATTAATTAAAAGGCAAAGGTTATCGGGGGTAACGCTTAGTACGAAAAGCTATGACGTTGTCTAAAGTCTATTAATAGAGGGCGAGGAGCGCGAGAAACAACGCTAAATAAGGGAACATCGAAACAAAGTAAACATAAGCTGTGCAATAAACAAGGGAAACCGGGTTCAAACTTATGACGAATTGAAATGGCAATACTTGCTGCAACAACATTTGTGATATTACGTCTTTGGTTGTGCCATTTGCCATGATTGCAGCATATCCTTCTCCCAAAGCCACGCCCTCTATGCGTGTACGCCTATTAAGCTATTTTCAAGCAGAATCGTTATTTTTAAGTCCCGATCCCCACTTCCGTACTTTTAAATCAAGATTGGTCTCACGTACAGGCAGCCCATCTGTTACGGATATACATCTCCGATTTAATGTTTGATTTATAATTGGCAACACCTTTTGCTTGGCTTTATGTTGTTGTTAATTGACTCGTTTCCTTTTAAGTTTGGTTACTGGATAGTCAAGCCACTAAGTATCTTGTATAAGTCGAATTTGGTTGTTTTGAGGTGAGCGATGCTTATATCTGTCTAATGTTAATGTTTTATGCTGAGTTTATCATTTGTGTTAAGTTTTGTTTGGTTGGCAAATAGCTTGACATTATGCATTGGTATTGAAGAAAACTTGTAGCTGTAGTGAACCTTTAGCTATTGCTTGATTTGGTTATTGCTAGATGTTAACAGTGTATTTATTGCCTCTGAACTTGTTGCCAATCTTTGCCTACTTTATGTTATCTTTACCAATAATATTCCCGTTTTTATATTTGTGATTTGCCAATTCCTGGTCTTTATCTTAATAAGCCCCATTTAGTGTTAGTTGACACAAGCTGTGTTTTATTGATTCCATTTTGTATTCGGCTTTGAAACTTTGGAGTTTAATTATTTGACTTGCCACATCGTCAGGTTGGTTATTTTGACCAGTAACTTGCTTACTGCTTAACCGCTAGTGTTAATTTGTGTTCGTTTATTTTTGTGTTTTAGTTACCACAACGCAAGGCAATCACGCGTTGTTTTGTCTAACATCAATACATCATTTTCTTCAAACGTTGCTCGTTCCTAAAGAGCTGACTTAGGCAGTTTGGTAATTTAAGGATCCACAACACCATCAATTCCAAATACTCTTTTTTTTTGAGAAGACGAAAAAAAATGAAATCTGAATCCAATAATCTCTAAATGAGCAGGGCTGACTTTTGTTTGAGTAAAAAAACGTTTTTCTTGGTCAAGAAACGCATGCAAAATTATTCCCCACATACGGTGAGATTTTACACAGGAAAATTTCCTAACTCCCAGGTTAGAATTTTTTTTGTGAATTTTTTATCCTTTACCCTCCCAAAATGTGATGCATTGTGAAAAATGTAATAATGCAAAATATTTTTGAAATCTATAAAGGTTTAGAGGTGGCACAAAGACTTATGGATTTAAACCATGGAGTATGTACTGAGAAGTCCAACCATTCATAACCGAAATTAGTCGGTAATTACCTTCTAATCTATCAAAAGTGCTCAAATGCCTGTGGAAGTAATCAAGTTGAGTAAAGTTCTTTTTTAAATCAAAATGTCAGAATCGCTGAAACCAATAAATGTTAACAAAAGAGGGTAGTTGAACGTTCTTTTACAATAACAGCTGATGTCAGAAGTATTGATTGATAAGAGTCATATTCACAACATTAATTATGGATAAATACTGTCAGATCTATGAATTTAGTTTTATCAGTTTTTATCTAATACCAGCCAGCTTTGCCGGCGTCGCCCCGCACGGCTCCCATCAGTAATATCGAGGTTGACATTATCAGTTCAAAGTCGGCATTTGTATGAGCTAACGCCTCTGGCTGGGCGCATGTTTCTTGGTCCCGGCATAAACGCAGCCAGGCAAAGACCAAACTAACCCGAAAGCAAGCACTCGTGGTTAAGAAATTATAATAGCAGCGCCTTTTCAGTGACGTTGAGTTTGTGAATATCGGTTTAGCCGGAATTGATATTTCTGAAAACAGTAATAAAAAAGCGAATGTGTTGTGGACATCGCCAAATGTTGTTCCAAAATCAAAAATACCGTTGTTTTAAAGAAAATCAATTGAGCCCTAAAAGCATTCCAGGGGGTTGCCCATACTGCCACTTTTTTCGAAAAGTTTCTGGAGCTTCTGGGTGCAGCTTGCTTGTCTTGTTTGGTTCGTAGAAACTGAACCTGCTCGCAATTGAAAAAGCCAACCATTTCAAAAAGTTTTATTTGTTCATTGTATGAAGTGCATCGACATAAAATTTCAAAGTTATGGGTAGGAGAGGCGCCAAAGCAGTAGATATACCGTACATGTATGTATTTTCAGAAATAGCCTATTAAACATAAGGTCCGCAATTTACAACTTTTTCGTATCTGAATGCCTATTTGTATGACCTATAGTCTCTAACTGGGCACATGTTGCTTGGTCCTGGCACAAACACAGTCGGGGAAAGAGCAAACTAACCCCAAGCTATATACCTACAGTAAAGTTACCGTACTAAAATAGCAACGATTTGAATAAAGTGAAATGCATGTATAAGGATTTTGTAAGTGGTGATTAACGATTGTTTTTAAATAATATCTCAAACATTTTGATATCTGGAAGATTCTAATACTTTGAACAATGACCTCAGCACAGTTGGCAGAAGTAATGAAGAAGCTGGATAAAGTATTAAAACGCCAAGATGAGTACAATAACCAATACGTGTTTAACTCATATAGTACTTGGCCTAGAGATAGTTCTGTTCCTGCTTCTTTTTCAGATGCCACCAGTGCCCAAGGTTTGCTACTAGATGATCTTAATAAAATGGTTGCGACTCTTAAAATTTTGGTTGAGCAACTGGCTGATCAGGTGTATCAGAATCAAAGACACTTGGATGATCTGGAGCAATATAGCAGAAGTAACTGCCTCATCCTACATGGGTGCACCAATCTTCTAGAAAAAAAGGCAAGAAATTTGGACTTTGAAAATTTTATCATAAAAACTCTAAACTCCAGAATCAAATTGTCTCAGCCAATTGCTAATACAGACATCGACATCTGCCATGTTCTGCCTTCTCGAAAAGCTAAAAATCCAATTATAATTAAATTTGTGCGCCGTACAGGTAGGAACCTGGTGTTTGCCAACAAATCCCAGCTCAAAGCAGTAAAGAATTCGGACCCAAAACTATCATTAACAGAATCACTTACAAAACGGCGATTTCAACTGCTTGCTAAATCACAAGAAGCATTTGGATTCCAAAACGTCTGGACACTAAAGGGGAATATATTGCTACTTTGAAGGCAAGAGGCACCATATTGATGATTTCGGAGATATCTCAAAGACTAGATTTCCATGCTGAGTCCTACAACTTGTTTGCTTTTTATTACCTCATCTTTATGTCGTTTACCACACCTCATGACATACCAAAAACCGTTTTTTTTGAAGCTTTAAATAATTTATTTTTTTGTATTGTAGTTCATTTTTTTGTATTTATTTTCTTTTCAACTTTGTATTTCTTGTGTTTTTGTAATGTCGCAAAATGTATTATTTAATGAAATCAGTCAAAAATCTAATTTTGAAAACAGAAGCAACAACTTTACATTACCGGTACTTACAAGCCTAAATAAGGAAAATTTAACCCATTCTGCTGATAGCCTTTATTTGATGTTTAGTGACAGTGATCAGAGCAGTAAAAACAGCAATGCAGACTTGGACTTTGAGGCTTTAATTAGTACCAGCCAATACATTGACATATCTAAATTGGACGACTTTGTAACTGATGAGACACCTGAAGGTAAATTATTGGCCTTGGAACTAAACATGAGATCATTAGTAAATAATTCTAATTTTAGCAAGTTAGAGGCACTGTTATCATTTATGACATACAAACCAGACATTATATCTATTTCAGAAACTTGGATAACTCCTCTAAGCTCAGATGCTTTCTTATATCTACCAGGTTACAAGTGTGCTCATAACTCTAGGTTTCATTTCAAAGGGGGAGCAGTAGCACTCTATGTCAAAGACACAATTAGGTTTCATGTTTTGACTGAACTCACCACTATGCATGAAAAGTTAATTAAATCTATCTTTATTAAATTAGAATTGCAAAATGAAAGTATTATCTATGGAACAATCTATTGGTCTCCTTCACATAACACTGGATCAAATCAAATATTTTTTGACAACTTAAAAGAAACTCTTGAGTCTATAAAGAGCAACCACAAATGTTTGATATTTGGTGATCTTAATTATAATCTCCTTCAACATGATAATAATATGGTCAGATAATTCATTTTGTTCATTGATAAACAAAGCTACTCGCATTACAGACACTAGTGCTACTATTTTAGATCATGTGTGGACATTTGTATTCTGAAAACATCAAAACAGGAGTGCTTTTTCATCCTATTTCCGACCACTTACCTGTACTTACTTGTTACTATACCAATCAAATAAAGCATAAGCTAGACCAGGGGTGGGCAAAGTGCGGCCCCCGAGAGCATTTTGTGCGGCCCGCGAACACGTTTTGAAACTTGCATATGTATGAGTTAAGATAACAAGGGGAGGAACACTTGCTGTATTACAGAGCCAAAGACTTTAGAAGCTAACATTAAAAAAGCAACCGTTGGTTTGCACTGACGCATTTTCCGTCAAATCCAGGGGTAATGACCTTTTTTTCTTTTTTTTTGTTTAGAGACACCATCATTTTCACTAGTGGAAATGAGACATTGTTAGGTGATCACGCAAAATTTCAAGTGAACGCAAGCTTTTGCTTTGCGTACAGCTATTGCAAGATTTTAAGCACTGACCCTCGGCCACTTATGAATGGTGAATGCAGTCCTCGACCACTTCTTGAATCTTCAATGCGGCCCTCCCAATGCGTTCGTTAAACAGTGCGGCCCTCAGCTAGCATTCGTGACCGCGATGCGGCCCGCAAGCCAAAACAATTGCCCACCCCTTAGCTAGACAACTAAATCAAAATTTTTGACCAAGTAAACATTGAAAAATTTCAACAAAAATTAGTAACAATAGATACAAATTTGATTTTGCAAGAAACTGATCCCAATACAGCCTTTTGTATGTTTGTTAATGAATACACTTCTATTTTTAATCAGTGTTTCCCTCTGGTAAAAAAAAGATCTTTTAGAAAAAGCAAGAGCTGGTTCGATAAAGATTTGCTAAAACTAATGAAAGAAAAAGATAAGTTATTTAAAAAATATATTGACAAAAAGAGTACCGTAGCCAAAGCAAAATACAAAGAAGCTAGAAATAAATATTTTCATAGCATTCAGGAAAAAAAGGAAGCTTTCTTTGCATCGATTCATGAAAAACAAAAGCAAAATATTAAAAAGACATGGAAGACTATTAACATTCTTTTAGGGAAAACTAAAAACCATAGCTGCACTTCTTTAAGTATTCATGGAGAATTATCTACCGATGATGCAAAAATAGCTGACCACTTCAATAAACACTTTACAGCGATTGGTGGTAACCTAAAAAAAAACATGAGCCACGCTGGTGCTAAATTTGATGATTATCTTGGTTTGCCATACCCACACTGTATGTATGTAAACCCCACTTGCGTCTCGGAAATTAAGAATATTTTATCTAGCATGCAATCAAAAAACAGTTGTGGTTTATACGAAATCCCAATGTCAATTCTTAATCACCAGATAATATATTGTTAATACTATGTCACATTTTTTATCTTTCATTGGGACAAGGTAAATTTATTAATGAGTTCAAAAAGGCCAAAATAATCCCAGTGCACAAAAAAGGATCCAAAACTGATGTAAACAATTATTGACCAATCAGTTTACTACCTGTTATGTCCAAAAATTTTGGAAAGAACTTTCCACAAAAGACTGTGTTCATTTTTGAGCCAAGTAGATTTTTCCATCAATATCAATTCGGCTTTAGAAAAAAAACAGTCCACAAGCAATGCTCTCACAGTTATGATAGAAAATGTTACAAAAGCATTTGAAGAAAAAAAATATGCACAGGGTGTTTTCTTGGATCTGTCAAAGGCTTTTGACACGATTGATCATTGCATCTTACTTTACAAATTACATCACTATGGAGTTAGGGGATTACCGTATGAATGGCTTGAAAGTTATTTAAGTAATCGATCTTTACAAACTGAAATTAATGGGCAACTATCACCTCCTACATTGATTAACTTAGGCGTCCCACAAGGGTCAATTCTTGGTCCATTATTGTTCTTAATATATGTTAATGATCTTCCGAAATGTCTTACTTCTGGTCAAGCTACCATGTTTGCTGATGATACAAACTTATTCTTTAATAAGGTTTCATACACTAAACTATTTAAAAAGGCAAATGAGGAATCGCACCAAGTTGATTCCTGGCTTACTGCAAACAAACTTACTTTAAACATTGAAAAATCTAAAGTCATAACTTTTAAAACTCGTAATAGCCCTCCAGTCCCACCTAATCTTGAAATCAAGCTGAATGGCAATGCATTAGACAAGGTAACATCTATTAGATTTTTAGGTGTAACAATTCACAAGCATCTAACGTGGAAACCTCACATGGAATTGCTGCTGAAAAAAATTAGAATGGGCCGTGGCATCATACAAAAAATAAAACCCTATCTTAACCAAAAATCACTTCAATCGCTCTATTATAGCATGATTTAAAGTCACTTTCAATACTGTATTTCTTCCTGGTGTTTCAACAACAAAATACTAATTCACAGACTCCCAAACGCAACAAATAAAGTCATTCGATTAGCATTTAATGCCAAAAAAAAAGATGACACAACAGCAGTTATGAAAAAGCATAACATTATGACAATAGAACAAACTGCTCAATTAGAGATAGTTAAATTTATGCGCAAGTATTTTAATAACATGCTACCAGATGCATTTAATGACTTCTTTCAGCACAACTATCGAAACTGCAATACTGGTCGGTCACGGTCAAAAGCTAAGATATTTCCTAAATTTTGCAGAATTAAACTAACCCAGCAGTCATTCAAATACAAAGATCCTGTGCAATGGAATAAGCTTCCCCCAGCATTAAGAGAAATAAAATCTGTTATCAACCAATCAAGGCAGTTCTTTATCACTTCATGAACATTAAATCCACTTGAAATTCACAACTAAGACATGTGACTGCTTATGATATAGTCTTTTACAGTGCTATGGTTTCTGTGTTCTGTTTTTCAGATGGAACCTCTGAAGGTTGTGACAGTGAAGTGAGAACAGTCAACCATGAACGATCAATTCATAAAGACCATTGAACTACTGAAACTTCATCATTGCACATCAGATTAGGGTGATAAGTTATTTTCGTCATTTAAGGTCACTCTGCATCAAATCAATTATCAATTGAGTTGATTAAATTTTACGCGAACAATACAGCTGGGAATACCATACCGGTACTACCAACTCACAGTAACTTCTTTTTTACAATAGCAATGTGTTTAATTTAGTCCTAGGTGTATGACTTAAAACTACAACCGGCGACAGGGTTTATGTGCCTTGAGACGTAAAGGAGCTGTCGTTGCTCCCAGGTCACCCTTGGGCAAGGTGTAGCACCTGATAGCCTCCCCTGTTAGGGTTACAACATGACAGTTTTTTATTTATTGTATCTAGCGACACTTTGTACATATTGTATATGATTTTCTTCGTGTGCGTTTTTATTTATCAGCTATCTTACAGGTGCGATGGCCATGCCACTATCTTCACATTTAATTTAAATTCTTTTCATGTGCATGTATTAACGTATATCGTTTTGCCATCGTCTCCTTTTTTTGTCAAGTGCTGTCAAATTTATTTTCTATGTATGCTGATTTGGGCAAAAATAAAATAAAACTGATCGATTGATTGATTGATTGATTGAACCATTAGTATTGGTGAGATTAAGAATACCAAGCGAGACAGCTGTGTCGGCTTCACCCATTTGGAAAGGAAATTGCTTTAACATTTAGATGATATGCAGCTCGATGCTAATATCTTGTTGCAAAAAATAAAATAGGACCATCTTTACCTCCGTATTTTCGTAGAAGGATCACCAAATTGAAGTAGGTATGATTGAAATAACTAAATCAGCTCAAACTTTATTAAAACTTTAAAATACACTCAAACAAATGCATTTCGCTAAACTTGCATCTTCAGTGGTGTAAAAGAATAAAAACAACTAATTTAAGGAACCAAGCAATTAGCTGTACTGACTGCTCTACACTCCATCTCGTAAGTAATTATCTATTCGGCGTATCAAGACAAATAATTTCATTTTGTAGTATTGTAGCGCAACGACAGGCATCTGAGTTGAAACGACTGCACTTCATGTGGCGACTAGTCACTTGTATCATGATACCTATTTAACGTGGATGACAATTCATATATAAAGCCAGGTGTTGTTGGCGACTTTCTACTTGTGGTTTGTAGTTGAAGTTGCTGAGGTTGCTACAGTATTAACGTATTACCCACAAGATAGCAGACTATTATGATGAAAACAATAAGACCAAAACGCATATTGTTTGCAGATTATACACTGTGTACCAATAGAGTAAAAAACATTTAAACTCCGTGAGTAATTAGTACTAGGTGCAGGGCCGGCCTTAGAAGTTGCGGGGCCCAATTAGTTGGATGCTTGCGGGGCCCCTCTATACTATTTATTATTGTGCATAAAGAAGAAAAGAATTGCAAGTGCAAAGTGGCCATTTAATAATTTTACACGTGGGATGTTTATCCCTGTGCAACAATAGAAAAACTAAATGGTATCGAAATGAATTATTTTAAAATCACTTACCACCAACTCATAGTGACAGAGCTACACAAAGACATTTAGAAGCAGACTTTTCTTGCTTTCTTCTCAGCAAAGTTTTTAAGATTTTTGTCAAAGTTGATGTCTCTACTGACCGGAGATTCTATAGACATACGTGCCAAATTGTTCAAACGTTCTTGGTGGATTACTGACCTAAGGTACGTTTTAATTAACTTGAGCTTAGAAAAGCTTCTTTCCCCAGAAGCAACAGTCACTGGAATTGTCAGCAATATTCTGAGGGCAGTGAACAAATTGGGAAATGCGGTAGATCTCTCGTTACAAGCAAGATACTGTAACAGTTCTCTGGGCTTTTGCTGTTGGGTAGGGAGTACTGACTTTATTATATCCATTTCTTCAGAAAGCATGTAACCATCAATGTCTTTTGACTGTTTTGAGATATCTGTTAGAGCAATTTCCAGGTCGGCTGAACATTTTCTGATATCATCTTTTGTCATATTTAGAAAAGTGTACAGAAATCCAAAGAGATTGTGATGTTCCTTCAGCTGCATAAACCGTGGTTGAAAAGATTGCAATGCCTTGTCAACAACTTTGTTGAAGAAGTTCACTCTAAATTCTGTTTTTGGGTCTGAAATGGGTTCATGAAACGATTCATATGTAAACATTCTCTTTTTTGTGCGTGAGTGCTTATGTGGAAAAACAGGTTCAACTTCTAACTCAGTTGCTAGTTCATTAGCATTAATCAAAGCATCCTCAAAACCTGTCTCTCGGTATGTTTTCAACCAATCACACAATCTTTCAAATGATGTCAGCCCTGTGACAATATCCATAGTGTCACTTTGAAGTTCCTTGCTGACAAAATTTACTTGAAACAGTAAAGAGTGCCAGAAAACCAGTGCAACCAAAAATTTATAGCTCCTCATTTGGCTTACTAAGGATTCAGCCTCACTTTTTCCTTGAGCATCATCGGTGCATTCTGCTAGTTCTTCTTAAGCATCACACACTTCTGTAGCTTGATATCTTACAGCTTTGACACTATCCATTCTACATTCCCATCATGTTTCTGATAATGGTTTTACAGACAGACCTTTCACATGCTTTTTAAAAACAGTCCATCTTTTCGTCGATGAAGCAAAGATAGTGTATATACGCTGCAATGTTCCAAAAAATGTCATAGCATCAGGGCATGTTTTAGCCATATCTCCAAGAACAAGATTAAAGTTGTGGCACACACATGGAGTAAAAAAAGCTCGTGAATTTCTTTCCAAGAGTCGTGCCTGTACGCCAGATTTGTGCCCTTTCATATTTGCTCCATTGTCATACCCTTGTCCTCTAATATTTTCAACGTCCAGTCCCAGCATTTCCAGTTCTTGTATCAGAGTGTTGAATAAATGCTCACCTGTGCTGCTTTCAACAACGATAAACTTTATGAAATGTTCATAAACTCCTGCTGGTACATCCGAGTGTGAGCCATCAGCAACATATCTTAGCACCATTGACATCTGCTCTTGATGGCTGATATCAGGAGTGCAGTCAAGAATAACTGCAAAATACTTTGCTGACTTGATTCTAGCAACAATTTCCTGTAGAACAGCTTGACCCATGGTTTCAATAATTTCATTTTGAATGTTCTTGCCTAAATAATGGTTGTGAATGTCTTTGTTAATAACTTTCTGTATATGATCTTGCATAACTGGATCAAATTTTCCCAATAATTCGATAACACCAAGAAAATTGCCATTGTGTGAATTTCCAATTTGCTCCTCAGACCCGCGGAAAGCCAAGTTCCTTTCTGCCAAAAACTGTACGGAGGCAACAAGTCGCTCAAGAACTTGATTCCAGCGTTTTGTTTCTTGTCTTATTAATTTTTCATTTTCTTTATCAACAGTTAATCCAGTAGATAATCTTTGGTGCAATTCATAGCAATTGAGTGTGCTGTGCAAATGTTTCTTAGACTTTTCATGTTCCTCTAATCTTGTATGAATATTTGACCAGTTGTTAAATCCAGAAGTAGCAAGGGCAATATCAGAATTGTCAAAAAGTTTGCAGTAGTAACAGTAAACTTTGTCACTTGATTCAGAGTATATCAGCCATGGCCGTTCTATAACTTCTCCATTTTTCAGCTTTCTTTTACAATGGAATTTCGAAAAATGTAACCCTTTTTCATTTCGAGGAAAATCATCAACAATAATTTTAGGTGGTCCTTTATTCACTAAATAATCTCTGACATTTTGATTTATCCTATCTGGCCATGTAGCAGGATCATCTTTTATCGCAAAACTTTTGTGTAATGCTGGGTTAGAGTCCTCTTCGCTTGACTCTGAAGTATCATTGTCACCCATGTTTATCTCAACCGGCGAATTTTGACATAATGATGTAATTTGTTGATCGTTACTGCTTATTGAAGAAAGATTAGGTTTACCACTGGCTTCTCTACATGTCATTTCCTGAGAGTCATTTCCTTCATTGTTGTCTGACTCTACGTTTACAGATCTAATAAATTTGTCCATCGCACCTTTCTCCTTTTCTTCCTTAGCTTTCTTCGCCTTGACTATGGCTCGTTTCTTGCTGCCACTAAGATATTTCCTGCCGATATCTCTCGGTCTTTTGCTCATATTTAAGAGGGTTTTCTTTTAAACTTTTGTACTAAGAAAACTAGCAGTGCAAAACATACATGTAAACTGATACCATAGACAGAATACTTAAATGTATGACACTCACTGGCACCCAAAGCGGTGTATATATGACGTAATAAATACGTTGCTGGCGAGGACGTACCACGTTTTGCTTTGATGTTTTGGCGGGAAAGATACGTTATGAATTAATCTGGTTACTACTGGTTTGACTGCTGGGCGCTGACTGGCTGAGTGCACACATATGATTGCATCAGCAAGATCACGCCTCGGGCCGGCCGCCAGAGGATCGAGATGACCGAGATTGTCGCCTTTTGAAAAAAAAATGCGGGGCCCCTCTCAGCGCGGGGCCCGATTTGGAGCAATCGGTCAAATCGGCCTAAGGCCGCCCCTGACTAGGTGATATACGCGGTAAGATCATTTTACTAACCTTTATTTTCGCATTGAGTATGCGCAACGATTTAGCTACATAGAAGTTTAAATTTTCAAATTCAAATTTTACGATATAGATAACAAAAAGCATTGCGCAATATTAGGGCTTCCCAGTAAAATTGCCTTATGATGTTTATCGCCATGTCTAATTAGGGCCAATTTATCATTATTTTCAGAGTCGCAAAATTTGTTCTATAGTACTCGATGTTTGGTCCAACGTTGTGAGAAAGATGTCATGTTCGACCAACATAGTAATTATTGCAGTTTTTGCAACATGCCGCGTAAATACTATAATCTTTGCATTTCAATTTTCGGATCAAACGACGTTCTTCAGTAGGCGTACGGATATGTTTCATCAGTGGGACTACAGAATTATGTGATCCATGATTACCATATAGTGCACATTTACCACATGGCCCAGAAATACCCCCATCCCAGCCCTCGTGAGAACCAAATGAAAGCTTTTTATAGCATGTGACAAAATTGCCCAATGTCTGTGGACGCTTGTATGCAAGCATGCAATGCAAGAAAATTGAAGTAAGGTATTTTTATAATGTTTAGAAACTTCATTTTCAGATGAGTCTTTTATAAAATTTTAATAGATAATGTCAAAGAATCACGCTTTTACGAAAGAATAATAAAAATATGCCAAAGATCTAAGTTTATCGACAAATTGCAATTTTATGAAGTTCAGCCAACAAAATTTTAAGTGTTTTAACCCGGTAGGTACATTTCACAAGTTTTAAAATTTTCATTTTTTGATAAATCTTATTAAAAATTTAGAAAAATAATGCTAAAAAACCATGCTTGCAAGGAAAAGTAGTCAAAATCTACCAAAGAACTCACTTTTTTTAAAAAAACCCACGTTGGTAGTTGGAAAATTATTCAACAAAAAATGTAACATAATGCATGGCAACCAATTGTTGATCATTCATTATAAACTAATTCTTAGCCCCAACCGCAGTCCCTGGCCAAATTATTAGACACACCTGCATTTTTGTTACGTTTTGGCTGCCTATGCAAAACAGAAAAACCTGTACTTAATAAATGACTGTGCCGACTTCGTTCATTTACCACTTAAATTAAAGATAGCGCATTGAAAAATTAAAAGAATGCTATAAAGAGCATAGCTCATAAAAAACTTTTAGGAAACTTGTTGTCAATCGTAACTTATCAAAAATTGTAGAATGTATTAGAACTAAAATAAAAAGATGTTAAGGTTAATAGCTTCAAGCAATTAAGCTATCAAGCTAATAGTTTCAAGCTATCGACCATAATATGTTTTAATTTAGTTCTACGTTCTAAAATTTTTGATAAGTTCTAGAATGCCTGCAAACTCAATAAGTTATGAAAACGTGCAACTCAATAAGTTATAGCTCTGTGCAGCACTTGTAACCTAACAAAATTACTCACACCAATAACTTCACTACGCTGCCAATATCGGTACCGGTAACTTCACAAGCTTTTTCTCCAGTTTGGAAAGCTATTGATAAAACGAGATCTAACCACCTCGAAAGTGTTCACAAGTAAGTTAAAACATTGCATTCGACGCAAGTTGCTAATATATAATTTTAATTGGTTTGGCAGTAAAATAAATGTTTACCTAGATCTTAGCTATTTGACTTGACATGATACGCTTATTTTGGTAAAAATATTGTTTTAAAGACGAGAACAAAAACTTCGGCAAATTACATTTTAGTTGTTTTTTAAAGATAGGTGAAAAAGTTGAAAAACTGTTTAATATGCCACATTTAGTTGTGTCCCCTTGTGCAGCCATTAAAGCCTTGATTCACTTTGTCATGCTGTACATGTAGTTTTGCACCATCTCCTTTGATTGTGGATGATGATTTCAGATTTCGATAATTTTTTCAATCAGCTAAACTTTGGTTGCAA
This sequence comes from Trididemnum clinides, assembly GCA_963675345.1. Lineage (NCBI taxonomy): Eukaryota > Metazoa > Chordata > Ascidiacea > Aplousobranchia > Didemnidae > Trididemnum > Trididemnum clinides. Next base: position 34,917,879 of record OY776296.1, read on the forward strand.
TTTTGCTTTTTGCAAGCTCCCCCACGTTTTCAACTGGGTTCATATCTGGAGAATTCCCTGCCCAGAGCGATAGAAGAACATTACTTTCCTGCAAAAATGCATTGACAGATCGTGCTGCATGCCGTGGAGCTTCAGCTTGCATAAATAGTTGTTACAAATTCTCAGTCAACGAAGATTTGTGCACAAGTGCCCGGGAGGAACTCCAGGGCCTTCGCTCCTTCTTCAAAAACAACGACTAAATAAAACTTCTTTATTGCGAACAACTCAGTAAAAGAAATTGAAATATAAAAAAATCAGTAAAATAAATTCCACAATCGATAAAAAAGAAAGAGCAGAAATTCACCGAGGGCTTCTTCGCAAAATAAAGTTGAATGCAGTAACAAAATTGAACTTCTTGCAGCAACCAAAATTAAGCAACTTACTTTTTTAATCTAGAACATTACTATTTTACTGTTTGGAGCGAGAGGCCAACTAATTAAAACACAAATCTCGCCAAGTTTTAGGCAGAAACACGTCCGAGAGTTACATTTCAATCTCGAGCTGCCGAACGCCAAACAGAAAATAGAAGACGTGCGAGAACAAAGGGCGCCGCGGAAATCAAAAAATTGCTTTTTCCGAAGCCGATTCTGTAGTAATAAAAAGGATTTCACATTTAAAAACCGTCTTTATGTTGAGGAAGCAGCCTGTGTTATAGCTCTTCTTTGTACTCCTCTTACATCATGATCCCGTAGCAACTTCATTAACTTCAACTACAAACCACAAGTAGAAAGTCGCCAACAACACCTGGCTTTATATATGAATCGCCATCTGTCGTCATTAGCTATCACGATAGAAGTGACTAGTCGCCACATGGAGTGCACTCATTTTAACTCAGACAACAGCAGTCAGATGCCTGCCGTTGCGCAACAATCCCATTCACTACAAACAGGCGTCCTACTCCTTTTCGCTTGCGACAGATCATGTCATCACCTTTGTAGAATGCTTTTCCGTTTGCACAACGCAATTAGGATTGTATTTTTTGTTAGGGCGCATTCGTATAAATTAAGGCTTTTTCCTAAGATTTCAAAAATGGATTCATCACTGAAACAAACTTGCAATAAAAGGACACAGAGAGTTTAACAATAATATAAACATTCTTGTAACTCAAATCATTTCTTGCAATCATGCGCCTACTGTTAAAATAGAAGATACAAGAACAAAAAAATCTAAAACAACTACAATAAAATTAGATTACTCACCGATTTTCAAAAGTTGACATCATGGTGGTGAAAAAATTTTGCCAACTGAAGACGTTTGTTTTTCATGAGATCAGTCATCTTGGGTTAGCAGACAGCAGTCTTTTTATAATAGCAGTCATTTTGATGACAGCAGGCCCGTAGGCTCTAAAGTAGTCATCTAAAAGCTTGCGCCACACAGTTCTTCCAGATGCCTCAACATTGCTGTCCTTGAGAGTTGATTTAGTTAAAAGTTACACTACAGATCTTAAAATTCATTTTTTTTGGTATAAAAACGAATAGTAACTGTGCATGTCATATATAATCGAAATAGGCTTAAAACACTGTACCCTTTAGTTTTTTAAGAAAAGTTTGAAAACTGGTTGAGAAATGAGGTCACCAATCAGTTTTTGACTACACTGATTTTGTAAAAATGTTGCAATTTTTGAAAAATTTGTCAACAAATTTGTCAATTTGTCAAGTAACGAAAGACTGTGTTAATTGTACCTGTCAGCATTATGACATTGCAAAGCAAGATGAAGCATGCAGAAAAAAAAGAAGCCTGCTCAGAAGGCTTAAAATGCTTAAACAAAGAATCTATTGTTGCATTGCCAATTGAGCTTTAAGTGTTGTAGAGTTGTTTTTATTGAAAGCATCTTGGTAAGATCCCCTAAAAAGATTTTAATCACAATTCTACAATCAGTATTTTTTGAGTAAATTAAGAAAACAAATTTTACAATTAATCATTATTTATGATGTCATGAGAGATGTTAAAGAAATGAAATTTGTTGAAGTTGATAAGTCGGGTACTGGTTTTTGTTTAAGCCCAAAACCGCTTTTCTCTGTCCAAAAATGCAATTTTAAAAAAAATCATCTTTGAATATGACGTCATCATGAGGTCATGAATGCCCTTATGACACTCACCCAGAGGGAAGAGGATCAATCGTGCCTAGTTACATATTTGTAAGACTGGCAGTTTCGGAGGAGTTAAGACGCACAGACTCATAGACAGAATTGCCTTATATATATCACATTATTGTTGAAACATAAGAGCGCTGAAGGTAATCTGCATTTCACATTTTTGGTCTTGAGCTATACCAGAGTTGAAGCACTGTTTGATATTCTAAATTTTTGCCGTGTGTCGACGAAATCTTTTTATGTGTCGATTTTTCTGGTTAAGCTTTGACGAATAATTGTTTTGTAGTCTGTAGCGTACATACTGTTGAGGCATTATACTTCCATTTTGGTTTTGCTACTTTTAAGATGCCAGCAGCAACAAAGCAGAAAACTTGTTTGTGTGTGGTTGTCTCATCAGAACCTGAAAAAGGAGGCAATAAACGTTCTTCTAACAAACAGATCTTAAAGTATTCTTTTACTGTTATGTTGATTCCAAACAAACTATTTGTGAAACATCTACTGTTATATTTGAAGCTGACGTTCCCTTCTGGGAAGTGAAAAGGGTTCCAATCAGAGCAAAGAAATATTTGATTTCTGAATTAGAGAAGCTTCATGAAAAATGGAAAACTTTAAAAAATGCTAAATATCGGCGAGGAGAAAACATAAAAATGATGAACTAACTTTTTAAAAGGTTCTCGTCAACTTGTTTGAATGGCCACTCAAGATGCATTGCAAGTGATAAAAGTCGAAGTGAACAAACGATCACTGCATGCTTAAAGTAAAGGTCGCAATAAAACGATGGCGGTGATGACAAAAAAATGGCAGCGAAAAAGAAAACAGCTAAACTCGGGCAAGCATTTAAAGCAAATGAATTAAGAATGGAACCAACTGGCCCATCACGTGCTGACACAAACCAGCTAGCTATTAGTTTTGCACGTGGTGAGGAAACTGGTGAAGAATATATTCCCGTTTCTGAAACAAAGCTTGCAGATCCAAAAAACTATTAACATCTTCATCAGTTGTCTCCACAGCGGCAGTTATTCTTTCCTTAAGGTCACATATGTCTTTTACTTTGGTGCGGTACACAACATCTTTCACGTAGCTCGAACGAAAGCAGTGCGAATGGACTTTGTTGGGCTACGACTAAATGACTGACGAATACGCTCGATGCCATTTTCAAAAGTTTTTGACCATCCACTCCTCGGTTTTAGTAGCAACGTTCCCATTCCCACACTGCTTATGCCAATTGCGAATCGACTGACGTGGTGGGGCCCGTTTTACATATTTAGCTATAAAATTTCTTTGTGCTTGAATATCAGATTTCGTTGTGATAAACCAAGAAACACATTGTGCTTTTTCTTGTGGAGTAGTTATTTTTGACGTGTTTGGAAATCAATTATTTTTTTAGCTAGTTCATCTCTGAAATAAAAAAAAGTGATATTATAAAAAGCTTCAATAACAACTGATTAATATGCAAAAAGAATTATTCTCATAGCATTTTTAAAAATTTTCTAATGAATTTATAAAATTGTCTAAAGACTTTGTGGACACCCTGTACTGTATCAAATATTGGTCATCGTGCTGGTGCATGTGTACTCTTGAAGAAAACGCTAGAAAAAAAACTCACGCCATTTATCTTGTAGGCACCACTTAATGGGATTAGCTCAACGATGTGCTTCTGAAACTGCGCTTGAAAAGACTTATTCCCTTGGTGTGATTCTCTTCAAGACGTTTTTGTAAAAGTGAGTTTTTTATTTGCCCATGTTTATCTTCCATTTACGAGAAAGCGAATGGTATCGTCTTTTGGACGGGATGTTCTCACTCGCTTGGGAGTTACCATTTCCGAGATGTCTGGGCCACCTGTCTTTTGCAAAAAGGTGGGGGCGTCCCGTTAAGTGCCTTGTCCAAGCACACAACAAGCCAACTTGCCGGCTTGTTCTCCGCAACATCCCTTAAATGCCGAGCGCCAAACAGGAAAGCTGTGGATACCATTTTTTGAAATCTTTTGGTATGACTCGACAACGGAATGAACCACAGGTCTACCGACTGCGAAGCGGACACTCTAACCACTACGCTATCGTGTCGGTCAAATTGATCAATCGTGTTATCAGCTTTGTCTAACAGATTAATATCTAAAAAGAAAACACATCTTGCCGGTCTTTGCTGACAGTGTATCGTTTGTCGCTGCACAGCTTTCTGCGCAACACCCACATGATGACTATCGAGAACTTTTTGAGCTTATCATTATTTTGTTGGGAAAAAGTCCGCTAAGTGAAGTTGTGTTCAAGTGTCAAGGTGCATTCAGTCATGCTCGTTGTATGTCAAAAATGTTGTAGTGCTACAAGGCTTGGCTTTTACGTGACCAGTTTAAGCTGATGTTGTCATTGTACAATACCAAGGTGGTTAAAGTGAAAAGGGATCTAGTCAAATACTTTGACCAACAAAAAAATAAGCAATTTTAGCTGAAGATTGACACTGGCAGTATCTCCATCCTTAGAAAATTAAACAGAGGCAATCGTTCAGCTTTAACTTTTAATACCACAAAACATTTTTCAACTTTCTTAATAGTCATTATCCATTCCTGGTAGCAGCATAAAAAAAATTAAGTGAAAAACTCCATAAGGCCAACATACAGAGTGGGCCAGAAGTTAGGGGGCAATACCAAAAATGTAAGCTTAAGTATTTATTTATTCAGTTTACTTAAGGTACTATACATGTTCACCAGAGCTGGAGTCTCTGCCAAAAATCTTCGAGACCGAGACATTGACGTTGCGAGACTGAGATGAGACACGAGACTTTTGAAACCAAACGTTTGCAAAATATCGCGAATATTTTTAACACTAAATTTTGGGCATTTCGATAAACTTCCGAACACGTTGCAATATACCAGGCTATGAGCAACAACGAACAAGCTATTTAATAAGAAACAAGCGCAAGCTTACTTTTTACCACCTTTATCTCCACGATCAATTTATGCTCGTTGATTTGAAAATCCCCATTTGATTTATTTGTTTGGTGATGAAAATGATTTTTGGTAGCAATTAGCAAAATTCAAACGTCTAACCGCTTTTACCGGTCGCCTGTTATTTCTTGTGCAGAATGGGAATGCGCACTGCCCAGCCTATCTCTGCCTTATTTCTTTTTTTTAATTCATGTAAAAAAATAAATTCCGCATTCTGCCGGATGCAAAATCTTATAAAAACGCGGAAAAATTGCAATTGTACCACCAGTACAAGGCATGCCCATTTTTCAAGACTTCAAGGTGCCGAGACGAGACCGAGATATATCTCGAGACACTACAGCTCTAATGTTCACAATAATGCAATAATGTAAATAAATAATAATTTTATTTACAAATGCTTAAATTATCCACCAATTACTTCGATGCACTTTAAAACTATGTTCTCCATCGATGAATACACTTAGTGATAAAGCTCTGGAGTAATTGAATGAAAAGCGTTGGTAATTCTTTCTATCAATTCTTCTAATGAACGTAGTTTGGTGCTGTATAAGTTACAACACTGACAAGTTGCAACGCGTTATGTGGAAGTTGACTGCTGCTGACAAGTTACAACGCGATATGAGCTATTTTTTATTATATGAAAGATGACACATTCACAGATTAAAGACACATTCTCAAGCTAAATTTAATAAAAATAACAGATATAAAGTGTGTGCAGCTGCCCCTTAACTTCTGGCCCACTTTTTATTGCAGATTAAAGTCTCTACAATACTGTACGTACAACAGAATATGAGACTCAAAAGCAAATATGACGTCATAAACCAATTAAAGTAAAAGGGAGTGAATGCTCATTGTAGTAAAAACTAGGCGGTGTAAACATTAAGTTAAACAAAATGGAGGACCTTTGAAACGAGCAACAAGTAGTTAAGAATTATCAAATTGTTGGTATAGCAATTGGCTGAATGTTGATTGAAGCATTAATTCTGTACCAACAAAAACCTCTGTAAAGGTTTTGGAATGCTGCTTGAGGTTGTTGTTGAAAAACTACTTTTAGCTAATACATTATTTTGATTACAGTCGCTTCAATGATAATTCAAATAGTGATTCGAAAGTGAGCTTTGGTCATAGTTGAATTTTGAGTTTTGTTTGCTCTAATTTCGCCAACAAGCTCGCCAACTGGTTGAGAATTTGATTTTAGCACTGCATATAGCAAGGGTGGCCAACCTGTGGCGCATGCGCCATAAGTGGCGCATTGGCTGCTTAAAAGTGGCGCATTGCATCTTTTTGATGACAAGAAAGCAAGCCACTTCTACTCACTAATTTTGGTGATTTTATATTTCTTCGCGTCCTTTGTGGAATTGCTCAGAGTTTTTTTTCGATCAATCTGGCTTTCAGTAGTTAAAAATGTATACAGTATATGATTTTCCTCGCGAGAATGTAGTCCAGCAACTAACATTGTGACGTTTTGACAACCCTTACGTAACAATATAATAACGGTCTATTGCGTGTTATTACAACTTGTTATGTTATTACAACTTCAAAATACGTATATATTACCACACGTTTTAAAGGACTGAAAAGAAATGAATGTTTGTGTGGCGCATCTGAATTAATGGCAAAAAATATTGGCGCATGGAATTAAAAGGTTGGCCACCCCTGGCATATAGTGTATTCTGCGGCATAGCCTTGACAGATTGTTTTGTTTCAGTTAGACGACTTAATTGTCTGTTTTGATGATGACAGTAGGCATGATGACAATTGAATTTCGTCGTTGACCGTGATAACCACAAAAAGCACAGTGGGCGAACGGTCTACAGGATTCTTCTTTGTTGGGATTGTAGATGCTTTACTGACAAAAATCTAAAATTTAGCAGAAGTGATGACAAACAAAAAGGTTTTTTACTGGTGGCCATACTGTGCGGTTGTAGCTCTTTCTCTTTTTTGAGAACATGATAAGTTTTTTGAATGATATTGTCAAAATGATTGGCTCTGGCATTTGTGATTTATTCGTTGGGGGTGGTTTAAATCTATTTATTAAGTTTTAGCTTTGGCTATCATATCTCGATCATTGGTTCAGGATACTGCGCTTGAATTTGCTTTCCTCTTAAGTTGTTCTACGCTGCTACAATAATTCTCGGTTCATTCATTTCAATGTTGAAGTCAAACTGAATCTCAGAATGCAATAGATTTGAATATTGTAGCTGGGTGGTGAGAAGTACCTTGAATAAAGCAACGATTAGGAGCTGTTGGTTTAACGTAGTCTGCGGTGACAAATCAAAATTGGGAATTTCACGGAAAATATCTAAAAATTCCAGCTAATCATTTTCTTTTGTTGTGTTGTTATCTCCGTGCTCCACGTTAAATCATATTTGGCAAATGTCTCTCAAAGCTTAACTCCTCCGAAACTACTGGAAGTACGAGCATCAAACTTGGCACGATTGACCACCACTCTGCAGTAAATGTTACAAGGGGATTTGCGACGTTTTCATGTTGTCATAATCAAGGATAACCTTTTTAATTTGAGCAAAAAATCTTGTTGGTGATATAGAATTTTAATACAGCTTTGAAAAAAGCTGTTTTACCCATAAGCTTTTCGTGATGCACTCATCAGTGGCGGTATCGTGTCAAAAGGGAAGATCTAGAGTGAGCAAGTAGTTTTATGTGATTACTTTGGACGTTAGGCAGTCAGGACAAACCAATAATAGCCGTAGTATTGTAAAGCGCACCAAAAAAAGAGATTTTGCAATAATGAAATGCTAGAGAAGCGCAGCAAAAGGCCACATAGGAACGCCGCAATTATCGAAAAAGTTTGAGAGTGTAAACAAACGCTTTCTGTCTGCATAACACCGCGGGGGCTGAGTCTTGATATAAGCAGCCTCTAAAAGATTACGGTGGAAAAGGCTGCGTGCTGTGGCGAGGATTGGAAACCGCTTGTCGTAGTTTAGTTTAATGCACATTGTTCGTTTTCTAAAAGATGCTGACCAATAGCAGAGTCACAGTCCGGTTTAGTGTCGTTTCGTTTGCACGACCTGTGTGATGGAGATCGGCGTGGACGAGACAGTTGTTGTCTCAACATATTGCTCGATGAGATTGTGTAGCCGTTGAGATGTTGTTGTTGGTTACCCGACCCCTTCCGAGGGATGGGGGCATGGCGGAAGACCATGGAGCCCCAGAAGCCGGCAACTCCCCAGGGCCTGGACCAGAGGTCGTAGAGGGATAGAGAGTCGCCAAAGAGTGAGCGGCGCAAAGAGTCCGTAGCTGGACAGTGCAGAATGAGATGAGAGGTGTCCTGGGACGAGTGTCCACAGGCGCTGCAGGAAGGATTCTCGATTCTGCCAATCCTAGAGAGGTAAGAATCTAAAAGAAAGCTGTGTCCGTTGCAGCGAAGACGAGAGAGGACACAGCGAGCATGACGAGGGAGCACAAGTTCCTCAGTGGAAATCGAGGGAGCCTGTGTGTCAAAATACTTCGATGAGACAGTACGCCTCCAGTCCGAGATAAGACAAGAGTGGATACGAGAGATAAGAGAAGAGAGACTACAAGAGATTGCAGAGGGCGCAAGTAGCGCTCCCCGTCTGGCCAGCTCATCAACCGCGTCGTTCCACGGGAGAAACGAGTGTCCGGGCACCCATTGTAGCCTGATAGAACAGAAGGAGAGAGAGAAGACAGTTCTTGCCAGATCTGCCACAGAGTTTGAGATGAGAGGAAAGATGGAGGAGAGGACAGAACGAGAGTCAGATAGTAGGAAAAGAGAAGAGAAATCGCAGACTTGTTGGTGCTGCCGAGACCAGCAAAGAGCGTGCAGAATGGCCCAGGCTTCAGCGGAAAAACTTGAACATACTGGGCCTGCCGAAAAGGAAAGAAGGGACACAGCGCCACAGAGAGAGCAGTTGGCAAGTATGCCGGAGCCGCCCTTGCCAAAAGGAAAAGGAACAGAGCCATCGGTCCAGAGCACCAGATTATGAGGGGGAGAGAGTCAAGGTGGGCGAGAGCCGCACCTTGGCGTGTGAGAGGGGGATCAGAGCGAGAGCATGTAGTGGAAAGGGTGGACTCCACGGTGAAGGAAGGCAGATTCCAAGGAGGAAAGGGAGGGCAAGCAAGAAGAGCCTCCCTAGAACAAGTGGAAGGAAGCATGAGCGGGTGAGTGGACGCAAAAGCTATCCAGGACGATCTGCAGAGCCTTGGTTTCACTCCTAGTCTGGCCAAACCTGAAATAGGAAAGGAGGTTGGGAGACGAAGAGCCCGCTCATAAGATAAAAGAGTGAAATGAGTCAGGGTGACTCGTAGGGGAGGTAGAGAAGCCTCGGAGAGAAGCAGAGGGATAGGGGAGGACGAGAGGCAGCCGGTGATGGCACGACTAGCCGCTCGGTGAAGGCGTTCCAATTTGGTGAAATTGGTAGCGCTTAGAAAAGGAAACCATCCGGGTGAAGCGTAAGTGAGAAGGGACCGAAGAAAAGATTTATACAGAAGAGACAGGCACTCCTTAGAGGGGCCCCATGATGAAGCAGAGATACAGCGTAAGGCCTTGAGACGTGGGAAAAATTTGGCCTTCAGCGAAGATACATGTTTAGAAAAGGAAAGAGTGCGGTCGAAGGTGACCCCAAGAAAAGTTGGAGTGGGATTGAAACGGAGGCGGGAGCCGAGTAGGAGGAGGTGGGGCTGGAGGTTAGCCTGGTGGGGATCCACTGAGAAGAAGGAAGCCTCACATTTGCTCAAATTGAGAGGAAGGCACCAGTACTCAGACCAGCGCTCCAATCGAAACAGAGCTCAATGTGTGGCCTCCACCGCAGTGGGACCAAGGGGGAGGAGGACCAAATGGCCAGATCGTCAGCGTAAATAAAACAGCTGACGGAAGAAGGCAGAGAAGCCGGAAGATCATTAATGAAGAGAGAGAAAATTACAGGGCCAAGAACGGATCCTTGCGGAACACCTCGACGGACTCGAAAGGAACGACTTTTGTGATTTTGATAAACCACAGAAGCGCGCCTATCAGAAAGAAAAGATTGAGTCCAACAAGCAAAGCAAGGAGGGAAGCCAGTCGAAATCAGTTTGTGGAAAAGGGCGGGATGCCAGACAGAGTCAAAAGCTTTAGAGAAATCGATAGTAGACAGGATCGTCCGATAGCCCGGCCTGGGTTTGTTAAACCAATTCGAAATGGACTGAGAAAGGTACAGAATTTGATCAAGTGTAGACCGTCCAGGGCGGAAACCGGCCTGGCGGGGAGAAAGAATGGAATTAGATTCCAGAAAAAAGAGTAGACGGGATAGAATGATGCGTTCAAACAGCTTTGATACGCAGGAGGTGAGAGAGATAGGCCGGAAAGTAGCAGGAGAGTCGAGAGGCTTTCCCATCTTGTGTATGGGAATAATGGAAGATGTCTTCCAGATGGAAGGAAAGGAATGCGAAGACCAAGAGAGATTGAAAATGTGAAGAAGAAAATCCATGCCGGAGCGAGGAAGGTGCTTTAGCATTGGATAGGCAACTTTTTCTGGGCCAGTGGCAGTGGAGGAGGAAAGGTTGGAGGCAGCCGCATGAAATTCAGCGAGAGTGAAAAGAGAGCAAAAGGACGAGTGAGACTCCACAGGGCACGTGGCTCGGCGGAGCTCAGAGAGGTAGCCTCTGGCTCTGCTACGCAGAGCCTTTGGCTGAGAAATGGAAAAGTGAGATCTCAGGTAAGCGGCATAGACCGAAGCCGATTTCCTGGGAGAAGAACAGTTGGGGAAGTTAGGAGAGGAAGAAGACGAGGAAGATGAGCCAGCGATAGAGCGAAGAAGAGAGTGTACAGATTTAGGTGAAAGAGAAGAGCAAGTCGTCTGCCATGCCTCAGCCTTGGCCTTGGCAATGACTGACGAGGCGCGTCGAGAAGCGGAGATGTAAGCCTGGCGATCTTCATCACTTCTGTGAGCGGCAGCGAAAGCTTTGCGTCTTTCACTAACCGCTTCTTCCACTTCAGCAGACCACCATGCTTTAGGAGGGCGTTTGATGCGGCCGAAAGGAATGGAAGATTTGGCCGCATTCAGTGCCAGAGAGGTAAAGAGAGCAGCAGCAGCAGAGGAAAGAGAAAGACAAGAGTATTCCTCTGCAGAGGGACAGTGAGAGTCAATGTAGGAGGCAAAGCCATCCCAGCGAGCTTTCTGAAAATTGAAGGAAGCGGGGCGCTCGTTGGGGTGAAAGACCGGAGAGAGAGGGATAGATAGAAGAATTGGTAAGTGGTCAGAACCAAGGTCCTGTAGCACCTCCCAGGAGCAAGAAAGGGCAAGAGAAGAGGGGGCAAAGGAGATGTCAGGAGAGGAGCGACTGCCAGAAGAGCGATGGAGAAGGGTGGGTGTGTCAGGGTCATTGAGGGGGAGGAGGTCAGAGGAGATGACCATGTCGAATACTTCCCCCTGCAGGGGTTGGAAGTGACTCTTGTGTCCCAAAGGGAGTGATGGCAATTGAAGTCCCCCAGAATGAAGAGATTTCTGGAGGAGGGAAGAATGGAGGAGAGAAGGAATCGGTTCTGCCATCCGTTGGGGAGGAGCGAATAGGGGGGGCGTACACATTAAGAAATGACAGCAAGGAGGAGTTGTTTAGAGAGATGTTGATCCCTACATAATCAGAGTAAGGATCAAGCAAAGAAAGAGAGGAGCTAGAAAGTTCAGAGAAAGATAGGCCCTGCCTGACGAAAATGACAACGCCGTGGCTAGCGTGCGTGGTATCTGAAGACAGAATGCCAGACCGGGAATGGGTACGATCAGAACGCAGAGCAGAGAATCCAGGAATCCGGAAAAAGGAAGTGGAGTTAAGATTGGATTCCTGAATGCAGATGAGGTCGACAGGATGGGACGAAAGAAAGTGGAGTAGTTCAGTGCTCCTGGCTCGAAGACCTCCAGCATTCCATTGAAGAACCCTGAGAGAGTCAGGGGGAGTGGAGGCAGGAGGCGCAGAAGAAAAGCCAGGAGCAAGGGACGGTGGAGGAGGGGCAGAGGGAGAAGATATAGAATGGGCAGATGGGGATAAGAAGTTTGGAGACGAGGGTGGGGCGAGAGAGCAGCGTTAGCAGAGGCGGGACCAGATTGCACAGTGGAGGTATGCATGTTGGAGGAGCCCGAAGAGGGAGTCACAGTGATTCGGCAGGGGGGGGAGCTCCAAGAGTGAGAGCTGCCAAGAGCTCTGAATTGGGATAAGAAAAGTTGTGAGCACCTTAGATGGACCCATTTGGAGCAAGCGCAGCATTGCACTGACTTGCCCCACCAGGTCACATTTCCAGTGCACACAGAGCAAGGAAAGATGGGGCCAGGGTTGGGATGAACGTTACCGCTCATCAACAGAAGGAGGAGAATGAGGAGACGAAGAAGGGCAAGAGAGGGGCAGGAGAAAAGAAAAAGAGAAAACAAGCGACCGATTTTAAAGAAGCTGTGTGCTGCCCTTCTGCGGTCGTCCAGGGGGTAGCATAGCGAAAAAATGAAGGGGAGTGATGGAGTAACTGGGATCCTCGGGAAGACCAACAGCCATTTCGACCCAACCCAAACGGGGACGGGGACCGCACCACCACGTTAAGGCGGCTGTTGATTGGTGCAGGTAAATAATTTTCGGCCAATTAGTCTGCTTCCAGTATTGTCTAAGATATTAGAAAAAATTGTATATAATCAATTGTATTCATTTTTGTCACAATCAAACTTTTTATATGATTTACAATTTGGATTTAGAAAAAAATCACTCCACTAGCCAGGCCGCTGCTGTAATGGTTGAAAATATCACCAAATCTTTTGAAGATAAAGATGTACTCTTGGTGTATTTTTAGATCTCTCCAAAGCTTTTGACACCATTGATCACAGTATACTTTTGGCTAAACTAGATCACTTTGGTGTTAGGAGGGTAGCAAATGAATGGTTCAAAAACTATTTGAACGATTACTTGATGTAAACAGAAATCGATGGAAAATTTCAGATTCCAAGCCAATTGTGGTAGGGGTACCACAGGAATCAATTCTTGGCCCCTTTCTGTTTTTAGTTTACATAAATGATTTTCCTAGATGCTTAACGTCAGGCAAAGCGATAATGTTTGCGGACGATGCCAATTTATTTTTTAACAGCAGTTCTTATCAAGCATTATACGAGGTTACAAATACTCAATTGAAACATGTCGAGGCCTGGCTTTCTGCAAATAAATTCACACTCAATACTGATAAAACCTTATATGTTACGCTCAGAACTCCGAATAGTCTTCCTCCACCTACTGTGTTGTCAATTCAATTCAAAAACAAGCATCTAAAACGAGTAAACGCTTGCAAGTTTTTGGGTTTAACCATTAATGAACATCTTTCATGGAAGCCACATATGCAATGGTTGCTGCAAAAACTCAGATGTAGCTACCATGTAATTAATAAAGTAAAACATTATCTTCATAAAAGTTCATTGCTAACGTTCAATCACTCTCTTATTAATAGCTATGTGCAATACTGTGTAATATCCTGGTGCCATGGCAACGTAACTATGATTCAAAAGTTGCAAGAAGTTTCAACCAAAGCAATTAATTTGATTAATACTACGAACAGAAAAACAGTAATGTTTTTCAACAACACAATCTGCTAACAATACAACAGTCTAAACAACTTGAAATTGCCAAATTTATGCACAAATATTTTAATAAATCTCTTCCTCCTGCTTTTTCAAACATCTTTGATACTAACTTTCTTAGCGAGAAAGCCCACTTCGTACTCGATCCCAGTCTAAATTGTGCCCTCAATATTGCAGAATAAAACTCACACAACAAACACTGAAATTTAGAGGCCCAATGCTATGGCATAAACTACCTGTAGCACTCAAAGATATTAAATCACTTCCCAAGTTCATCAAATGTTTTAAAGAATATATTCTAAATCAGTAGATTAATATGTATTATGTTTTAAGACTGGTAACCTATTTCTTTTAATTGCTTAAAGATATAATTTTAAAACGAGCTTGCAAAGTAGGATAAGAAGTGAAAGAATAGGTATTTGCTGTTTTTTTCTTTTTCAGAATCTGCCAAGCACTTTCGAGCTACCAATTAAAAAAGAGCGAATCATCATTTTATATTCTATCTTCAACTTCAGGCGATAACTGTTCCTCGAAATATTTTCTGATGAAGAAGAAGAATAAGGAAGAAGATTCACCTGCAATATAGGTCCATGAAACTTCAGTCAACTCATTGGATTAAATGATTAACTTTTATTTGAGTTAAATAGACAGGGACACTGCCAATTGTTTACTTCAATTATCCAAAATGAAGTGATTATCATCAGGTCATAAAAATTCAAGTGCAATGTTATAATGGTACTACTTATCTGCAAATTGCGTAGTCCTGGGCAGAAAACTATAACTACATCCGGCGACAGGGTCGTTCTGCCTAGAGTGTTAATGGAGCTGACTCTTTTGCTGTCGTTGCTTCCAGGTCATCCTTAGGCAAGGAATAGTACCTGCTAGCCCCCCCTCGTTAGGGTAACAACATTTTGGCACCTAAAGAAATGTATTTCTTTTAGTTATTATTGAGTGTTTTTACATAGAGTACAATTTTGTTTATTTGGCTGACTGCTTTTTTAGTTTCTTTTTTGTTTTTTATTTCAATTGGTTTGCTTTATGTTTTTGTCAGGCGCGGTGACCATGCCACTTTCTTAAATCTATTTAATGTAACTTTTTGCTCTTTGTTTTTATCTGATTGTCGAGTTTTTGTTTTGAGAAAACAGAAGCGAAATAAATTGCCAACTACTACTAACTTATACTCAATGGATAAATAGAACGGATCAATAAAATATGACTGGACAATGGCTATCCTAAAAATGTCGTCAACGATCTGATTGCCAAAAAAATTGTGCAGTTCTGCACCCTTAAGCGATTCGGCCCTGTAAAGTGCACTGTGTACTTAGGGGTCTTTTCGATAGGAAAGCTCTCCACACACTTGCAAAACTAAGTCAAAATCGCATTGGAAAGCTGCTATGGTACCGTCAGCATCCGCTTAGTCTTTACGTAAAAGCGCATACTGAGAGAAGCCTGCAAGGATGTTCTATCTACCTCTAAGAAAAGCTTTGTCATATATGAATACAAGTGCCACTGTGATCGTCGGTACGTAGAGCGAACATCTCAACGCTGCACCAATCAACAGCCGCCTTAACGTGGTGGTGCGGTCCCCGTCCCCGTTTGGGTTGGGTCGAAATGGCTGTTGGTCTTCCCGAGGATCCCAGTTACTCCATCACTCCCCTTCATTTTTTCGCTATGCTACCCCCTGGACGACCGCAGAAGGGCAGCACACAGCTTCTTTAAAATCGGTCGCTTGTTTTCTCTTTTTCTTTTCTCCTGCCCCTCTCTTGCCCTTCTTCGTCTCCTCATTCTCCTCCTTCTGTTGATGAGCGGTAACGTTCATCCCAACCCTGGCCCCATCTTTCCTTGCTCTGTGTGCACTGGAAATGTGACCTGGTGGGGCAAGTCAGTGCAATGCTGCGCTTGCTCCAAATGGGTCCATCTAAGGTGCTCACAACTTTTCTTATCCCAATTCAGAGCTCTTGGCAGCTCTCACTCTTGGAGCTCCCCCCCCTGCCGAATCACTGTGACTCCCTCTTCGGGCTCCTCCAACATGCATACCTCCACTGTGCAATCTGGTCCCGCCTCTGCTAACGCTGCTCTCTCGCCCCACCCTCGTCTCCAAACTTCTTATCCCCATCTGCCCATTCTATATCTTCTCCCTCTGCCCCTCCTCCACCGTCCCTTGCTCCTGGCTTTTCTTCTGCGCCTCCTGCCTCCACTCCCCCTGACTCTCTCAGGGTTCTTCAATGGAATGCTGGAGGTCTTCGAGCCAGGAGCACTGAACTACTCCACTTTCTTTCGTCCCATCCTGTCGACCTCATCTGCATTCAGGAATCCAATCTTAACTCCACTTCCTTTTTCCGGATTCCTGGATTCTCTGCTCTGCGTTCTGATCGTACCCATTCCCGGTCTGGCATTCTGTCTTCAGATACCACGCTTGCTAGCCACGGCATTGTCATTTTCGTCAGGCAGGGCCTATCTTTCTCTGAACTTTCTAGCTCCTCTCTTTCTTTGCTTGATCCTTACTCTGATTATGTAGGGATCAACATCTCTCTAAACAACTCCTCCTTGCTGTCATTTCTTAATGTGTACGCCCCCCCTATTCGCTCCTCCCCAACGGATGGCAGAACCGATTCCTTCTCTCCTCCATTCTTCCCTCCTCCAGAAATCTCTTCATTCTGGGGGACTTCAATTGCCATCACTCCCTTTGGGACACAAGAGTCACTTCCAACCCCTGCAGGGGGAAGTATTCGACATGGTCATCTCCTCTGACCTCCTCCCCCTCAATGACCCTGACACACCCACCCTTCTCCATCGCTCTTCTGGCAGTCGCTCCTCTCCTGACATCTCCTTTGCCCCCTCTTCTCTTGCCCTTTCTTGCTCCTGGGAGGTGCTACAGGACCTTGGTTCTGACCACTTACCAATTCTTCTATCTATCCCTCTCTCTCCGGTCTTTCACCCCAACGAGCGCCCCGCTTCCTTCAATTTTCAGAAAGCTCGCTGGGATGGCTTTGCCTCCTACATTGACTCTCACTGTCCCTCTGCAGAGGAATACTCTTGTCTTTCTCTTTCCTCTGCTGCTGCTGCTCTCTTTACCTCTCTGGCACTGAATGCGGCCAAATCTTCCATTCCTTTCGGCCGCATCAAACGCCCTCCTAAAGCATGGTGGTCTGCTGAAGTGGAAGAAGCGGTTAGTGAAAGACGCAAAGCTTTCGCTGCCGCTCACAGAAGTGATGAAGATCGCCAGGCTTACATCTCCGCTTCTCGACGCGCCTCGTCAGTCATTGCCAAGGCCAAGGCTGAGGCATGGCAGACGACTTGCTCTTCTCTTTCACCTAAATCTGTACACTCTCTTCTTCGCTCTATCGCTGGCTCATCTTCCTCGTCTTCTTCCTCTCCTAACTTCCCCAACTGTTCTTCTCCCAGGAAATCGGCTTCGGTCTATGCCGCTTACCTGAGATCTCACTTTTCCATTTCTCAGCCAAAGGCTCTGCGTAGCAGAGCCAGAGGCTACCTCTCTGAGCTCCGCCGAGCCACGTGCCCTGTGGAGTCTCACTCGTCCTTTTGCTCTCTTTTCACTCTCGCTGAATTTCATGCGGCTGCCTCCAACCTTTCCTCCTCCACTGCCACTGGCCCAGAAAAAGTTGCCTATCCAATGCTAAAGCACCTTCCTCGCTCCGGCATGGATTTTCTTCTTCACATTTTCAATCTCTCTTGGTCTTCGCATTCCTTTCCTTCCATCTGGAAGACATCTTCCATTATTCCCATACACAAGATGGGAAAGCCTCTCGACTCTCCTGCTACTTTCCGGCCTATCTCTCTCACCTCCTGCGTATCAAAGCTGTTTGAACGCATCATTCTATCCCGTCTACTCTTTTTTCTGGAATCTAATTCCATTCTTTCTCCCCGCCAGGCCGGTTTCCGCCCTGGACGGTCTACACTTGATCAAATTCTGTACCTTTCTCAGTCCATTTCGAATTGGTTTAACAAACCCAGGCCGGGCTATCGGACGATCCTGTCTACTATCGATTTCTCTAAAGCTTTTGACTCTGTCTGGCATCCCGCCCTTTTCCACAAACTGATTTCGACTGGCTTCCCTCCTTGCTTTGCTTGTTGGACTCAATCTTTTCTTTCTGATAGGCACGCTTCTGTGGTTTATCAAAATCACAAAAGTCGTTCCTTTCGAGTCCGTCGAGGTGTTCCGCAAGGATCCGTTCTTGGCCCTGTAATTTTCTCTCTCTTCATTAATGATCTTCCGGCTTCTCTGCCTTCTTCCGTCAGCTGTTTTATTTACGCTGACGATCTGGCCATTTGGTCCTCCTCCCCCTTGGTCCCACTGCGGTGGAGGCCACACATTGAGCTCTGTTTCGATTGGAGCGCTGGTCTGAGTACTGGTGCCTTCCTCTCAATTTGAGCAAATGTGAGGCTTCCTTCTTCTCAGTGGATCCCCACCAGGCTAACCTCCAGCCCCACCTCCTCCTACTCGGCTCCCGCCTCCGTTTCAATCCCACTCCAACTTTTCTTGGGGTCACCTTCGACCGCACTCTTTCCTTTTCTAAACATGTATCTTCGCTGAAGGCCAAATTTTTCCCACGTCTCAAGGCCTTACGCTGTATCTCTGCTTCATCATGGGGCCCCTCTAAGGAGTGCCTGTCTCTTCTGTATAAATCTTTTCTTCGGTCCCTTCTCACTTACGCTTCACCCGGATGGTTTCCTTTTCTAAGCGCTACCAATTTCACCAAATTGGAACGCCTTCACCGAGCGGCTAGTCGTGCCATCACCGGCTGCCTCTCGTCCTCCCCTATCCCTCTGCTTCTCTCCGAGGCTTCTCTACCTCCCCTACGAGTCACCCTGACTCATTTCACTCTTTTATCTTATGAGCGGGCTCTTCGTCTCCCAACCTCCTTTCCTATTTCAGGTTTGGCCAGACTAGGGGTGAAACCAAGGCTCTGCAGATCGTCCTGGATAGCTTTTGCGTCCACTCACCCGCTCATGCTTCCTTCCACTTGTTCTAGGGAGGCTCTTCTTGCTTGCCCTCCCTTTCCTCCTTGGAATCTGCCTTCCTTCACCGTGGAGTCCACCCTTTCCACTACATGCTCTCGCTCTGATCCCCCTCTCACACGCCAAGGTGCGGCTCTCGCCCACCTTGACTCTCTCCCCCTCATAATCTGGTGCTCTGGACCGATGGCTCTGTTCCTTTTCCTTTTGGCAAGGGCGGCTCCGGCATACTTGCCAACTGCTCTCTCTGTGGCGCTGTGTCCCTTCTTTCCTTTTCGGCAGGCCCAGTATGTTCAAGTTTTTCCGCTGAAGCCTGGGCCATTCTGCACGCTCTTTGCTGGTCTCGGCAGCACCAACAAGTCTGCGATTTCTCTTCTCTTTTCCTACTATCTGACTCTCGTTCTGTCCTCTCCTCCATCTTTCCTCTCATCTCAAACTCTGTGGCAGATCTGGCAAGAACTGTCTTCTCTCTCTCCTTCTGTTCTATCAGGCTACAATGGGTGCCCGGACACTCGTTTCTCCCGTGGAACGACGCGGTTGATGAGCTGGCCAGACGGGGAGCGCTACTTGCGCCCTCTGCAATCTCTTGTAGTCTCTCTTCTCTTATCTCTCGTATCCACTCTTGTCTTATCTCGGACTGGAGGCGTACTGTCTCATCGAAGTATTTTGACACACAGGCTCCCTCGATTTCCACTGAGGAACTTGTGCTCCCTCGTCATGCTCGCTGTGTCCTCTCTCGTCTTCGCTGCAACGGACACAGCTTTCTTTTAGATTCTTACCTCTCTAGGATTGGCAGAATCGAGAATCCTTCCTGCAGCGCCTGTGGACACTCGTCCCAGGACACCTCTCATCTCATTCTGCACTGTCCAGCTACGGACTCTTTGCGCCGCTCACTCTTTGGCGACTCTCTATCCCTCTACGACCTCTGGTCCAGGCCCTGGGGAGTTGCCGGCTTCTGGGGCTCCATGGTCTTCCGCCATGCCCCCATCCCTCGGAAGGGGTCGGGTAACCAACAACAACAACAACAGGTAGGGTTCAAGAACATTGAGTAGCATATTGGAGAGCCCAAAAAGTTGCTGAATTGTTCTTGCGGGTTGCTAGTTTATTTACTAATTTTTCACCAATACTAGAAAAATAATCGTTAAAGTAGTTAGCTAATAGATTCGAGTCAGTACACAATTTACCATGTATTATCAGAGAGGTGCAGTGAGTGATTTTACTTTTTTTCCATCCAAGTAGTTTATTTAGGGTTTGCCAGGTTTGCTTGAAATTATTTTTTTGTTTATCAAAAAGAGATGAATAATGCAATTTCTTCTTCTCTTGAATTGCATGATAGTAAAGATTTCTAGCTTTGTTATACTTCACTTTTGCTGTCAGTGTTTTCTTATTTGCATACTTTTTGAAAAGTTTTTCTTTCTCATACACTAGGACTTGAAGATCTTTATCAAACCAGCTATTACAGTATGTTTTTGGCTTCGAATTGGTTAGGGGAAAACATGCATCAAAAACTTTATAGTAATGGTTCCTAAATAATTCATAGGCTAAATTGGAGTCTGATTCCCTTAAAACTACGTCAATGTCAAAAGAAGAGTCTAATGCAGTGGTTCCCAACCTTTTTTTAGTCACGGACCCCTTTCAAATAATTATCAAGCTTACGGACCACCACATTTTTAAAACCGACCCTAAGCAAATAATTTAGTAAACTACGCTTACTTTTACAAATACAAGCGAACTTTAAATGCAATATTGTACGTCGATTTAAATTACAAATTGCTCAATCATAACATTTTACTTACATTCAAGAACCATCAGAAAAGTAACTTCAAACGAATGCAGGTGCACTGGTGCAATTTAATGATAAGCCTGTTGTTGTCTTTTTTGCACCAAAACACTGAACTATGGTTGGGTCTTTGATAAAGCTACACACATATCATGTTGAACGTCCAAACGATTTTCTGTTTCGTTTTTATAGTAATAAGAGCCGAAAATGCAGCCTCGGAGCGGTAAGCAGTAGCAAATGGAATTAGAGTGCTAATTGCTTGCTTTGCCAGAGATTGGTAGGAATGCTGTTGACAGCACCAAAAATTTTCCAGAAAGGTGACATTAAATTCAATCTGTAAAAGTTTGCTTGCTCTCAAATCGATAAAATCATCTTTGTTGGGATCTTCGTCATCAATACTGTTTAAGTCAATGAGAAAACGATTTCGAATCCATGCTTCATCCTTCAAGCTACCCAAATTAAAATAGCCTTCGAAGGAAGTTTGCAGAGCATCCAAGTGTGAACAAAATTCCTTTCTCATAGAAAGAAAAATGTCACTTTCTTTCCGAGTTTCATCCTTCAAAATATAATCTTCTAACGATGGAAAGTTAGCATAATTACCTACTTCCAATCTACATTTCCAAAGAGACAACTTGAGCAAGAACGCGTTCAGTTTTTCAGCTGCATCCATTATTGTCACACCTGGTCCCTGCATAGCACGATTAACATTGTTATTATGACCGAAAATATCTGCCAAGTAGGATAGGCGTACAAAAATGATTCAGACTCGATTTTTTCAGCAAAGAGATTGTTTTTATTTTTCAGAAATAATGAGACCTCTTGTTCTAGCTCCTGTAATCGTTTCATAATTTTGCCTCCAAGCAGCCAACCCACTTCTGAATGATACAAAGCACCTCGTGCTCTAACCCAATTTCTCTGCAGAGAGCTTTAAAGAGACGATGATTAATGGATCAGCTTCTTATAAAATTAACCATTTTCACACAATATGATAAAATTTCTTTGAGAGTTAATGGCAAACTTTTTGCTGCTAAGGCATGCCTATGCAACATGCAATGAGTAACAGTTACATTAGCTTTTTTTTACTAAAGCGGCAAATCCGGATTTGTTTCCGAGCATCGCAGGTGCTCCATCCGTACAAATTGAGCCTATTTTCTTTTACCAGTCAAAATTTTGCTTGACAAAAAGTTGTTTACCTTTTGAAATACATCGCTAGCTTTTACAGTTTCCAAAAGAGGTTTGCAAACAAAAATTCTTCTTTGATTTCATTGCCATTAACATAACGCACATAATACACCAACTGACTGCAGTAAGAAACATCAGTGCTCTCATCTAGCTGCGAGCTAAATGGGAAAGGAGAATGTAAGCGCCAAACAAACTTTGTCTAAACTTTTGATACACTCGGGATTGGAACTATCGTCATTAAATCTTACCTCAAAATTCTACATTCGAAGTGACTGTCGGAATTGCCGGTAAGTGAATATTGCGTTTATTCCAAATTGTTTATATGCTGTCAATTTCCATGTCTAATGTCAAGTATAAGGTTCAACATTAAATCCTTCGTAATATTGTATCGTATTTAATTGTGCTGAAAATTGTATATTTTATTTTAGAAAACGGTACAAGTTCTACCAATAATAAACAGAACAACAAAATCCGTGTGAGGCTCCACAAGTCACCAGAATCCTATAGCCGCCACAATAATCAAAAGGCGGCTATAATCCATAATCCCGAGTGTATCAAAAGTTTAGACAAAGTTTGTTTGGCGCTTACAGAGAAGTTGCCAATTCTTTCATCACTTGTTCGAGAATATTTTCTGAAATATCATCTATTCTTGATTCAACAACGTTATTTGTCATTGGTATACTTTCAAGTTTTCTTCTCTGATCTGAGCCACAAACTATTCCAGTCATTTCCAGAGCACAGGGTTTTATTAGTGTTTCGGCAATACTGTGCGGCTTCTTTTCCTTGGTAATCCGATACGCAATTTTGTAACTTGCTACAAGCAAAGGCTTTTCAGTTGAAATAAAACCATACTTATCTAAAGTTCCACTTCAAATCTTGCCTTCTTTTGCAAAAATGTATCGCGGTTGACGGAAATGTTTCCCGGATGATTAGCGTTTAGGTGTTTTTTTAGTTTTACTGGCTTCATGCTACTATCGGCTAGAACTTTTCCACAAAGGAAGCATTGAGATTTTTCTGTACCATCGCGATCCAACGTAAAGGTAAATCCATATGATATGTATTCTTCATTATACTTTCGTTTTTTCGTCGCCATTACAACCTGTTCTTTTGCTAAAAGTTATGCTGTGTCGATCTCCTACAAGTTATGCTGTGTCTGAACTGCTAATGCTGATTTGCTATTAATCTGCTATTTATAAACCTTTATCACATAAAGGCTGGTTCAACGCGAAATTTCAATCTCTGAGTTTGGATAAACGTCACACTCAGCAAAAAATGCTAATTAGTGATTACACAATATTTAGCCAAATACGGAAACAGTTTTAGCCTACTGCGCTACATTATTTTCGTACGTACAATTTTCTGCCCAGTGCCTACATTAACATAAAATTTATTGAATAGTGTTGATTAATTTTGTCCAATTCCAATGCACTCGCGGACCCCCAGCAAGCTTTTCACGGACCCCTTGGGGGTCCGTGGACCCCTGGTTGGAAACCACTGGTCTAATGTATTTCGAAATTTGTTGATATTTTTTGGGCTAAAGATTCTGATCTTTGAATTGTGAATACTTTTATGCCGGTATGCTTCAAAACATGTGAACAGAGGCAGGTGGTCAGAGATAGGATGAAAAAGAATTTTTGCTTTTATGACATGAGAATGTATGTTTGTCCAGACATGGTCTAAAACGGTTGCACTGGAACTGGTAATACATGTTGGTTTATTTATCAATGAGTAAAAACAGTGTTTCAGTGGTCAAACATTGTTCCAATAAATTTACTAGTGTCTCCGTTTTCTGCTTGCAAAAGGTTATAATTAAAATCTCCATATATAAAGCATTCAGTATTTGGTTTGAGATGGCTTAATATACTACTTAAATTAGTAATAAATTGTTGGTTGGAGGTGGAGTCTGTTATTGGTGATCTGTATATGGTCCCACATGTAATAGTATTATGTTTCAATTCAATTTTTACAAAAATAGACTCAAAAACATTTTCATTCATAATTGAAAATTCATTAATTACTGTAAATTATCTTTTGTATAAAAAGCTACACCTCCACCTTTCAAATTTTTTCTTGGATTTTGTACAAGTATATAGTTATCAAGATTAATGTAAGGGCCTGAATTAAGTGATGTGACCCACGTTTTAGTAATGGCTATTATATCTGGTTTTCTTGATAAGGAAAAAATTAATGCTTCAAGTTTAGTGAAGTTTGCAGTATTTACAAGTGATCTCATGTTTACGCACATGCCAAGAAATTGGTTGGTGAAGTTGTCAATAATTGCAATGTCATGTATGTTTGAAGTATTAATGTACTGGCTACAGCTATCAAAGAAACTGTCATCTACATTGTTATTATCAGTTTGAGGAATATCAAATAAGGAATTCATGTAATCAACTGACATATCTAGATCATATGAAAGGTTTGGAAAGTGTTTATAATCATTTAGGGGCATAATGGGGTAATGTTGCAAAATGTAAATTTGGCTCAAAAATTGAATTACAGTTAGACTACTGGCAGAATTGAAAAAAATGCACAATAGCCTTTTGTATTGTGTGGTTTATTGTGTTACTAGAAATAGTGATGGTTTGCAGGATACAATTAGCAGTTAGTACATCAAAAAAGCAGTAAGAGACTATTTCTCAGGAAATCTAATTCTAGCAATGTTAACAAAATCATCAATTCTATGTCGTTTATCTTCAAAACTGCAAAATATATTACCTTTTTGTGTCCAAACGTTTGAAACCCAAAAACCTGTTTAGGTTGTTCCAGCATTTTAGATCTGCGCCTTGTCAAAGATTCTGTTATGGCAAGTTTGGGATCTGATTCCTTAGTTCCTTTCAATAATGATTTACTGTTAAACACCTGATTTCTGACAGACTTTCTGACAAATTTAATAATCATTGGATTTTTTTCTTTTTGAGAAGGCATCACATGACAAATATCAATGTCGCTATTGTGAATAGGATGAGCAAATTTTAGTCTAGAATTCAGAGTACCTAGCACAAAATTTTCAAAAGTTACATCACCTGCATTTTCTTTGGGAAGGTTAGCACATCCATGTTGAATAAGGCAGTTGCTCCTTCCATACTGTTCCAGGTCATCCATTCTTTTTTCGTTTTTTTCTATTTATTTAGCCAAATCCTTTATTGTGGTTTTGATTACAGTTATTGACTGCGACAGTTCTTCCAGCAGTTCTTTTTGACCTTTGCCACTACTGGTACCTGAAACAAATGCAGGAGCATCAGCGTTCTCATCTACACCTGATGAGTTTAAAAAATTTGACTCATACTCATCTTGTTTTTGTTCAATTTTAGCCAGCTTTTTCAAAACTACAGCCAATTCCTGAGACGTCATTTCAGATCCAATATTACGAGTAGCAGTTCCCAAAAAATAAGCAAATAGAGATGAAATTGCAAGTGTTAAATACCAATAATAATTTATACCGTTTTACCAAGCATTTTGAAACACCTTACCAACACATAACCTTATTCAAATAAAATCAAATAGCATTAAATTTAACCATATTCAAATAGAATGAATAAAATAAATTTAACCTTATCAAAATAGAACATATGAAGACAACATCAGCAGACGGCAAATAGCTGATAGTCTACTTTTAAAAGACCTTTGAGCCATTCAGGCAACCCTCAGGCTTACTGGTATTGCAGTGTACAGCAGCAAACTACACCAGTTAAGCTTTATGCACCTTTAAAAGGATGGTCATGTAGTGGATTTGTTGGTCTTTGATTGCTTCTGGTCAAAGATCCCGATTGTCAGAGAAGTATTCGCGTTACATATATGAAAGTTTTATCGCACCTTTACCGTTCAATTGCACCGAATTAATTCTTTCACAGCCAAGTGACTCAAGAACAGCAATATTGTCGCTAACCACTTTTCTTCTCTCCCCGCCGTCACGTGTTCACTGGGTTATGGCGTGATCCAGCTCGTGACGTTACAATACGAATAATGATGATTAATGACATCATAAGTAGCATAGACCTTGGATCTAATGCTACATATGTGTCCCCTTTATGCCAAAAAATAACGAATAACGCGTATATACAAAGCTGCAATACAAAACGCGTATTGCTACGTGAAAATTACAAACAGTACCAGTTAGCAACGTGAAACGTTCAAGCAGCGAAGATGAAAAGGAAGAGAAGAGAAAGATAAAGACAAAAGGAAAGAATATCAAGTAAAGGATCACTGCCGAACTAAACGGTCACTGCCGAACCAAACATGAAGCAACTCGTACATCTATTACCCACGCATAATTACATTCGAAAACTGAAGCAGTAACTTTACACAGCAATATATAAATTATGAAAGCCAAGCAAAAAATAACTTAACCCAAGTCAATGACAAATTCACAAGCTATCGATAAAGTTGCACCGTCACCTTTACCAGTCAATTAGCACTGTATTCGGCCACCTAATGTGCCTTATATGTAAACAAACAATTGACCTCACCAAATCACCATCGGATGCAATATTGCAAATCATACATAATAAGCCATCGGGATAAAAATGCACCACAGATGTTCTTTTCTATAAAACAATGGCATTCAAAACAAGGTCAAGTTTCAAAAGCTTAAGGGTTAAAGTTTGGTCTTACGACATCTCATAATCTCTAAAGCACTTAGGGGTATGAATCGGTCGCCCTTTGGAAGTATGTTTGTTTCTCGTGCTATTGTCATGCAGGTTGTCATGTAGTGTAGGTTGGTCTGCGTGTGTTTCAGCTGGTGTTCGCGAACAAGTGTCATCAAGATCATCAAACATTTCAGACCGGAGTGAGAGCGAATGAATGCTTTCTTCGTCAAGATTTACCGTGCGTGCGCGAATATCTTCAGACTTTTCATTGTGTGACGCCATGCTAAAAATAGCGGGCTCGAGTCTGTCGATGGATACCCAATCTTGAGTTGCGTAATCTAGCACGAAAAACTTGCGGGACCGTTTTAGGATGAGAGGTGTGGACCTCGATATGCTGGTTGCAATGAATGGCGTCGTACATCATCTTTTACAAACACATGAGTGACGAGAGGGTTAAATAAAGCAGAATCGAGATGTGATGACCTATTTGTTTTTCTAGGTGGATGATAGCAAAAAGATGCCACCCGTTGTGCCAATGACTTGAAATTCTCTAGCAGGCAACGTTTCATCTTCCCTTTCCTGAGCAACAAAAATTCTCCGGGCAAACGTAGTTTTCCCCAAAACACGAAACCATTAGGTGAATGGTTATCTAGATCTTCCTTGGGCTGATTCGTTAAACTCAATAGTGCCCACGGCAAGTTGTCGTACCAGTCAGTCGGAGCTTCCGCACACTTCAAGGCAATTTTGAGAGTCCTGTTTAACCCAGTGGTTCTCAAACTTTTTGCAATGCGACGCATTTAAAAAAG
Source organism: Trididemnum clinides (assembly GCA_963675345.1). Taxonomy (NCBI): domain Eukaryota; kingdom Metazoa; phylum Chordata; class Ascidiacea; order Aplousobranchia; family Didemnidae; genus Trididemnum; species Trididemnum clinides. The sequence goes on from OY776296.1 coordinate 34,944,844, forward strand.
CTTGCGAGACTTTGAGACGCACCAGACAACATCCTTCAGTTTGGTTTGCCGTACTGCGAGATAAATGTGACCCATAATCTATATAAATAACTGTCCCTATGCTCCCGAGATTTTGAACTGGTCTGTCATCTTCAATCGTAAAATTACGCTCTTCTAAGTTTGTAACTCATCTTTCCTGTTTTCGTCCAACATACAACTGAATGCTTTATTCTTTATATATTTTTCGCCAATTAAGTTAAACTTCCGCAATTTGATTCTTGAATAACAAGTCAACCGTTACAACAGTGTATTAAAAACACTATTGTGAAAATGTCAGAAGAAAGTAAGAAAGGAATCTACGATCAGAGTTCTTTTGACGCAATAAAACCTAGACTTAATGGCACAAAACCAAAATATTCTGCGACGCCTTTGGAAAATTGAAACGACGCACCGGGGCGTCGCGACGCACAATTTGAGAACCACTATGTTAACCCGATCGACTAAGCCCTGCTCTTGGGGATGGTATTCGGTGCTATGATGTAATTGTGCACCGAGAAATCGAACTAATTTTCTCAACAAAGCGCCTGTTAACTGGGCTCCGCGATCGCAATATATATGAGATGGGTTACCAAATAAAGACACCCATCATTGATCAAATGCTGAGGAGCAATCCTCAGCTGAGATTCCTTGGAGAGGCACCGCCTGCATAAAATGTGAGTACTTATCTACAATCATTAATAAGTACGCGTAGACTTTACTTTGACGGAAGTAGCGCGGTCATGTCCACATATACATGGGTAAACCTTTCGTTAGGAGAAGTCACCTCTTCTAAAGGAGCTCTGTTGTGACGCTGTATTTTGGAGCGGTTCTTTTGTCCATTAAACGACATGTTTCTTGATCCCTATCCAAACTACCTTTTCTACAAATAAAGCTATTCTCCACTTTATGCCTGGGTGTGCTTGTGAATGGAAGTGTTTAAAGACTGATGCACGCAAAGAGATAAGAATTACGGGTCGCAGCCTACCAGTGGATACATCGCATAATATATTTACGCCACGTTCAGCTAGCGGTATATTTTCTAGAACATGGGCTGTGCTGTGGTCGCTGCGCAAATCTGTGATTTCTGGATCTGTTCGCTGCACGACAGCCAATTGTAAGTAATCTAGGGGAGAAGAAGGTGGCGTGATGAGATTCAGCAACGGTGGCTCAAGCGGACTGGATAAAGCATCGGCCACATTCTCTCGTCCTGATACGTTTTCCACTCTAGATGTAAATTGCAATATGTAGTCGATGAAGCGAGCTTGGTGTGTGTTATATATCCTGTACCTTGCCTTATCTCATAGAACACTATAAGCTCTTGATATGTAGCCTACATACCTTAATGATCACAAAGAATAAGAAAACTACGGATGCTATACATGCAGTGTTGCCATAAATAAATATACAAACTGAGATATATCACAGCGTGGAGACCCAGCTGGAGAGTTAGGTTGGAACTTTTTGACAGTTAGCTTGTGATCAGTTCTTATAAGAAAATCGCGTCCTGCCAGAAAGCATTGAAACTGTTTGATCGCAGCATAACAGGCAAACAGCTCTCGCTCGAAGCAAGACCATGCATGCTGTGAGTGTGTGAGTGCCTTGGACCAAAAGGCGAGGGGCTGCCGCAATCCATTTGAAACTTGTTGCAGTACTGCACCTACTGCACTGTCGTTGGCATCCGTAATTAGCTCCAAATTGGCTTCATTATTTGGGTGAGCTAAAACTGTTGCTTTTTCTATTGCTTGCTGTGTTTTTAAAAAGCAGTTTTTCGTTTCTGGTGTCCATAACAGGTGGATCAGTCTTGCCCATGCGCTAAGTAACAAATATAGCGGTGAGAGAATTTCCGCACAGTCGGGGATGAATCTACGATAAAATTGAATTATGCCAAGAAATTGTTCTAACTGTTTCTTGGTTCGCGGACAGACATGCATGTCATTGCTTTGACGTTTTTTGTTGTAGACTTAACCCCTTCCGCAGAAACCAAGTGGCCCAAAAACGAGAGTTGTTTTACCGCAAAAAAGCATTTGGTGTCATTTACCACCAATCCGTGTTGTTGTAACCTTTTGAAAACCAAGCTTAGCAGTTTGCGGTGGTCATCCAAATCTGGCGACATGATGATAATGTCGTGCAAATACACAAACACTCTGAGAAGACCTGAGAAAACTTCATTTATCAGTTTTTGAAAGTATCCGCTGGAGGTGGTCAGACCCATGGAGAGGTAGAGATATTTGTAATTTCCAATAGGAGTTAATATGGTCAGCTTGTGGGAATCCTCAGGGTTGACAGGAATGTGGTAATATGCGTCTTTGATATCCACCAAACTGAACCAAGAACATCCGTGAGCCATGGATGAAAAATCATTGATGCCAGGAAGGGCATAGGGAGTAAACTTTATGATTTTGTTCAAAGTCACAAAGTTGGCCCACAGTTGATATTTACCTGAAGGCTTCTTTACCAAAACAATTGGACTTGCCCAAGCACTCTTGGCTCTCGGCTAAAATGTCTCGATTTACTAAATGCTTCACCTCCTGTTTCAAGGCTACGAATTTATCTGGTGCTAGTCATCGAGCACGAGACCAAACGGGTACTTCTGTGGTTGTTTCTACATGAGCAGTAATAGAATGCTTTATCTCCCGCGAACGCGTAGAGACATGCATTAAAAACTTGAGGGTAGTGCGATTTAAAATATTTTAAGAGACTCCAACTTGATTGCTATGAAGATTGTACAGTAAAGTCCGTTTCGATATCTTCTTCAATCGGCAAAGAAAATGCACAAGTTGAAATGTCGCAGGAAATTTGCTCCTAGAATTCCGTATGGCTAATTAGCTGCATAAAAATCAAGCTCGAAAAGTTGGGAAAATCCAAGATTAATTTGGGCTTTAAAGATGTCCTTCGATTAGCACCGAGCCACTGCCAATGGTCGAAATAGTGTGACCATTGATTGGTTGAAGCAACGGCGCATCGACTGCCCACAGTGGCAAAAATGAATAAATAGCCCCCGTGTCTATCAAGAGTTCAGTATTGTAACAACTGTGGTGTACGAAGAGTAGAGGACTTTACTCTTTAGAAATACCACCTCTGGGCCTCTAGTTTATGGAGGTCGACCTGACGTTTTTTGCTTGTTTTTGTTGGTACATTGGACAGGATGGGCTCCAGCATTTTAAGGCGCAGACACTAAATCGACGACGGCAACTGCAAACATTGTTTACGGTCCGAGATGAACTTTGAAGTGGTGAGTAAGGACTGGAGTTCGTAGTGCGTTGAGGTTCATTTATGTGATGCTGTGAAGGTGTGTGAGTATGTTTGTGTGACGACCCTTACAAAAAAGAATCCCGGTAAAATCCACGTAAATCCAGGTAAAATATAGGGTATTATGGCCGATTTCTGGTATAATTCAAGTTTGTACCAGTAATTGTATAATTTATACCGGAATGGACTGCGACTACATCCCAATAAAATTTTGATATATTATCGATTTCAGTCCCGATAAAATCCAAGTTTTCACCGATAATTTCAAATTTACCCCGATGTTTTATAATTAAATGCCAATAAAATTCTGGTATTTCCTGGTAAATATAAAATTACAGGCATCAATCCCGGTAAAATCCAAGATTGTACCGGTAATTCAAAGCTACCGGGGATTTCCGGTAATTAAACAATTACTGGTATAAACTTGGGTTTTACCAGGAATCGGCCATAATACCCTACATTTTACCGGGATTTTTTTTTGTAAGAGGATCGTGGCGAAATTTGGTGCAAACAAGAAAGAGTGCGATCTAACTTATCAAGCCGAGATTCTAACATTTGGTTCATAATAGCCCGGTTTGTTGGGTTTTGAGTGTTATGTATAACATCTGCACCTAAGGCAAACAATCGTTTACGTGCCAAGATACTATCGGTGTGCTGGGCTAAAATCTCCAATGGTTTTGTAGCGGTCATGCAACCTTTTTGCCCTTAGGCCTACCCCGCGCGTGTTTGTTTTCGTGTATTGCTACCTCGTGTTGTTTCATTTTTCGTAGAAACGTGAGTCATGCGTTCTATCCTCTTTCTAAAAGTGATTATGTAGCTTTTGCCCTTACCTCACCTATGTGCATCTATTTCAAATATTGTTGTTTTGCGTTTCGCTATGTTTGTTTAGAAATATGAGTCATGCATTCCTTCGTGTTTCGGAACATTAATCCTCGTGCGTCGTTTTATTTTTCGTAGAAATGTGACTCATACATTGCCCCGTCTTCACCCCATGAAAAGTTATTCCTTGTGCCTTTTTTCATTTTTGTTTTTTTTGAGATATAAATATCTCGTGGTCTTTCGATAAATCATCAGAAATTAGAAAAAAAAACAGATTAGAAATCATAACATCAGACATCAGAAAACTGAATTAACTTTTGGACTCAAGATGCTGCTAAATTTTGCAATTGTACGATAATTTTTGGTAAAAGATTTAATAAACAAAACAGAGAAAATTTCGTGTCAATTGAAAAGTTAAGGATAATTCGATGTCAAAGAACTCCCGTAAGTTTAAGTAATTAAGTGTAGGTCAGTAGGCTCACGGTACAGCACGCCACGCCTCTGCCTCTACAGTTTCTTTTCATAAGGATATAATGTAAGACGAGTCAGAACATCAACAACCGACGCGATGGCGTAGTGGTTAGAGCGTCCGCTTTGCAGTCGGTAGACCTGGAGTTCGATCCCCTTGTCGAGTCATATCACAAGACTTTAAAAAATGGTATTCACAGCTTCCCTGCTTGGCGCTCGGCATTTATGGTAGGTTGTGGAGAACAAGCCGGCAAGTTCGCTTGTTGTGTCCTTGGGCACGGCACTTAAGGAAGACAGGTGACCCAGACACCTCAGAAATAGCAATTCTCAAGCGAGTTCGGACGTACGGTTCAAAACATAGCAATGTAATTCACTTTCTCGTAAATGGAGGATAAATATGACAAATACAAAAAAAACAGATTTTAACAGTTTCGGCTCAATTAAAGCATGACCTACATTCGAATTGCCTGGAAATTGGGGCGAAAATAGAGCTTGTAGACGAATCAAATATTCTGTGACTGTATCCCCTCGTCTTTGAGTTTCTGAAAAGAATAACTCAAGACAGTCCTGATTCTTTCGCGCACATCGCTTCAGCAGCACATTCTTTATTGTTTTAAAGGGTTCATTTGAGTTAATTTGGGGCCATGCATCTGAAATCATCTGCATAACTTCATTGTCATAACTTAAAGCTTTGGCAAGCAAGGCAAATTTTGTGTGTTCTGAAGTAATATTAGATTCCGTGAATAACAGTTCAACAATGTGAAAGTATCCTTGAAGATTGTTCAATCAAAATTTTTGTAGTTGTGGTGGTTCATGTTTTCTAATAAAACTTGTATGTTGGCTTTGATTCAAAAGATTACACTTAATTTCTCATGCATTGTAAATGTAAATTTTGTGCCCTAATTCTTAGATTTTCTTACCCAAAAACAGTTACAAAGTTCAAGAGCCCAGTTGCAGACCACAAAATTGCCAAATTCTCAGCAAGAGCCAACTATCTTGAAATCAGATTGAGATTACATGTTTACCAGGAAACCAAAGCCTTTATCATTAACACATTCTGAAAACTACTCTTTCGTGGCATCATTTGACAAAAGTTCAAGCAATAATGACAAAATTTATTTATTAAAATTTTCAAATTTTTTAGGGGTTTCAAAACCCTCCCAAACAAATTTGTATGGAAAGTAAAAAAAAACTAAATTTAGTTTTTAAAAAATATGATATGTTGCTAAATATTGGTCTCATTTGAAAGTTTAAGAAATTTGCTTTCCAGCAATATAAAACTTTAAAAAGTTTGGGCAAAGCGGTATATGATATTTACTGATCAAAAATGGGTACTATACATCATGTCAGTTAAAAAGCTCCAAAAATTTTTTTACTTTCCTTTACTAAATTATAACTTTAAAAAAAACTACACCCTATAAAAACATAAATAAATTGCAAACATTTCACCACTAAAGTCGTCATTTTGTATCAAGTTTCCAAGGTGACAGAAACTAAAATACAAGTTTAAAAGCTGACAGAAGTTTGGCTTCTTTAAATCAAAGTTTGCTGTATCCCCCTTGTTCCTCAACAAATGGGAGGGGCGTAAAAAAACTTCCTTTTCATTGTTAGTGACAACATATTCTATTTAAACTTGATATTTTCTGGATCTTGAACAAATTCCCTGTTCAAAAATACATAATGTTACATAGTTTTGGTTAACCTTTAGCAGATAATGACTGATCATACTTTGGGTACTACATTTAACTAACAAAATTTGGTACCGGTTAACAAAAAGGTCATGACCTTAGAAAGTTGCAAATTGTAGAAAACCTATGTAGCAACCTCAGCAACTACAAACCACAAATAGAAAGTCGCCTACAGCACCTGGCTTTATAAATGGAACACCATCTATGATCAGTAGCTATCATGATAGAAGTGACTAGTCGCCATATGGAGTGCACTCTTTTGACACCGGACTACAGGCAGATGCCTACCGTTGCGCTACACCTAGGTTTTTAGGTAAATTTTGACTGATATAGCCTACCTTGAAAGCTTATTTCCTTAGCATCATTTAGGGATCATTTCTAAAAAAATTGGTAGAAAATAAAATCTGTAATGATCTTTGAGGTAAGGGTGCTTTAACTTCGAAGATAACTCTGCACCTATTGGGGGGGGGGGGCTAATTAGCATAAAATTTGCATATTCATACAAAAAAATTTTTTTTGTTTTTTATATTTGAAATCTTCAAGAAATAGAGATTTCAATGATATATGACAGTTGATGTAGAAGCAAACAGATGAATAATGATTTGCAAAGAAACTTTGGGTGTTTTATGATAATTGATTATCACAAACTATGACAGTTTTTCGCACTGCCACCTAACGGAATTTTTTTTCGCTATTCATGTCGTAGCGAAAGAGTTAAATCGCTGCTAGCAGAAGTGGGTGACAAACTATCCAGTGGTATGAGTGCCGTTTGTGTTGGCCCAAGATGAGCTATAAAAGTCAAAACATACCTACGTTAAAACTACAATAACTGCAATGGTAAGCAAAAGCACAAACACATATCATCAATATTTGAACAGTATGTTGATGCCCAAAATAGGCGTTTCATTTCCACTCTCTGCCATTATAAGATTGCCAATATTCGAAATAACCACTTTTATAATGAGTCGCCAAAATTTAAAGTAGCAGTTCTAAAATACACACTACTTTTGCGCTAGCCAAGAGTGAATTGCTGCTTTGCGCTTGTTGATAGTACCGGTACCGATTGTGATGTAATGCTCGTGTGATCGTTGAAGTTTTTACAATGGCCGCGGCAAGATTTTTCCAAATGATAAACCAGATAGTTTTAACCTAAAAGTCTTTAAAATTCTTAACAATTGCTGAAAGTCCGTTTCAGAAACTAATTCTTTGCCAGGGGTCACAAAAACGTTCCTTCGCATGTCTCCACCAGCTGCGCGTGCTTGAGGAGGGGAATTGCGTAGCAACGTCAGCAACTTCAACTACAAACCACAAACAGAAAGTCACCAACCACACTTGGATTTATATATGGAACGCCAGTTGCCAACAATTGTTGTCATGATTGAATTGACAAGTCGCTACACGAACAGCACTTACTTTACACCCGGACTACAGTCAGATGCTTGCCGTTGCGTTACAGTCACTGCAAACTCAAAGATATGTGTAAGTAACGTTTTACATTTCTTTTAATGTTTGAAAGCACTTGACATAACTTTTGAACAGCTGAAAGATAAGTGTTCAGGCTCCTTTCTTTTCACAGCTTTATGCACGAGTATTAAAAAAACCTAGTTGTTCCTTTGCTAGCTTTACCAGCCCATCCAACAACCGCACAAAAAAGACCGTTATTATATTCTATCCTTATCAAAGCATAAAAGATGAACCATCAAGCTTACAGTTGTAAGCCTTTTACACATCAATGGAGGTTAGGCTATTCTTTTGTTGGTATGGCAAACATTTAGTCATAAGAAATGCTACATTTTTACTGAGTTAGTTCAATTCAGTTCAGTTTATTATTTGGTTCGTCTGTAAAGTCGCGGATGCAATATAATATAACAATGAAATGATGCGCACATAAAAACAAAAGTATTTACAGACCAGAAGATACCAAAAAAAACGTTAAGTTGTCAAGTCAGGTATCTCATGAGAATATCTTACATACCTAAGCAGACCTGTGCGATTTTAAAGAGGTAATAAAAAATTGAAAAGAGAAAAAAGGTAAAAAAAAGTACAAAAACAAACAAAGGAGATATTTATTGGATAAAACCAAAAGCCATTTCGAGCATATAAAAAGACAGCTACAGTAACTACAAACAATGATACCACCTGGCAATTAAAGGTATGATCCGAATCAAGAGATTTAAGATAAAATTAAGAGCAAGCTCTAATCATCATACTTTTCCAGAAGTTTCCTTTGAAGTGTTTTTTAAAGGACAACCAGCCAAGACTTTTTAAATCGGGATCTAGTTTAGACCAAAGCTTTACTCCAGCAAATGACAGCATTTTGTGAGATGTTGCCATTAAATTTCTGGTACATGAACTTTCCTAATTTCCTAAGTTTATCGCGGTTCCACCATGAAACTTCGCAATATGTTAGCAAATAGGAAGGTTGCATGTGACGTCAGGGATTTCGCGCCAAAAAAAGTGGATGACCAAAAGCTCTAATTTATGCTGGAGAGGTATAGGGCGAACACCAACTTTTGGGGTTATTTTGAAAACTAATGAAAAATTAATTAAAATTTGGAATGAATTATTGCTAGTTGGATTCTCGGAAAGAAATAAATTTGTCCAAAAGCAATTTGGTTGAGATTTGGTCTTTCAGTTGGCTAGTATAAGCCTAGCATAGTGGGCTAATTTAAAAAAAAATGCCCCTAAGAGAAGTGTCATCTAACTACTATTTGCTCCTCACTTAAAAATAAACAATACCAATTAGATACCAGTCGGTACATTAGCAAAAACAACCATTATTTCATCATTACTACTGGTACGGTAAGCTTGCCAGTAAGCTTACTTGCTGTCTCCATGAGCAAGGCATTTAACGGTATGCCTCCATCTTTATGTGGCAAACAGGTAGTGGGGCCAAGCAGTCTACCCGTCGCGGTGATCCAGTGTGACAAAAGACATGCAAACAGAGCATGAGCTCTACGCATGAATCAATAAATCGGTACCGTAATTTTTGTATTACCCTTGGTCCAGCAGCCTAGGTAATAGCCCAAACAATTGTTTAAAGAGTGGTTAAGGTCACACAATTACATCTGACGTATCAATATGACTGGCCTGCAATTACTATTGACAAAAATTTCAAAAACTTACTGATTTTATCCAACAATAACTAATCCAGCATATGTCAAACAGTACAGAAGTCTGCCCTGTCATTTAGGCTACAGTATAACTTAAGTTTTCAACTTTTCAGAATGCTTATGCCACTAAATATACTGTATAAGTTACACATTACAATTAACTTAAACTCATCATTCCCAAACACGCTGATTAATCGAATATGAAACCCTCACAGAAGCTGGCTACAAATAAGCCTGCATGTTTAGCCCATAAAATTAGCCCAACTATTAGCAATAACAAGCAAACCTTAGCACCTCTTATCTTACTTTGACCTTAGATTCATTCCTTAACATCAGTAAAACAACATATTTAACATGCATTCAACAACTGTCATGTTTCTTCATTTGCTTTGCAAAAAACGATGTCACTCCTATTCAATTCAATGCAAAAACACTGACTTTGGTCATCCACTTTTTTCGAAAGCGCATTTTGATGACGTTTGATCACGTGCGTGCAACCTTCCTATTGATATATATCATCAGTTTTCAAAATATTAAGCGCTTTGAATATAGGTGATACACGATAGAATTTTTTGCGAAAGTAATAGTTTTAATCATTTTATTAAGGCAAGTAGACAAAGCTCCTAGCTCATTTTTTTTAGCTGAACCCCAAGTTAAAATGCCATATTTTAATTTAGAGTAAATAAAAGAGTAAAAGAGAGTAATCATTGCACCAATTTTGAGGTAACTTCTTATTTGGTAAAACATTCCAGTATATTTTGCCAAGTGTGTTTCCAAGCGCTGAATGTGGGTATGGAATTTTAAACCATCATCAAGCCACAAACTGAGATACTTTGCGTATTTAATGCGAATAAGTTTTATATTGTTTATGGATATTTCGAGATCAATATCGATGGAATGTAGTGAATTACATCACAATTTGCTACATTTTCTTTATGAAACTTGCCTCTGTTGAAAAAGCTTTCCTAACGACCACCATAGCCTTTTAATTTTCTCAAATTATTGCATTGCTTTGTATTCCTTTATAATGCAAAAACTAAATTTTGGTCTTCCAAGACTTCAAATATTTTTGCTACTACTGGGGCAGGCGAATTATGACGTCAATGCAAGTGTGTTAAAGAATTTTTACACTGCTAGAATATTTTCTTTTTGAGAAAACGAGGGAGGCCGGAGTGATATTAGCAAGGGGAAATATCGTTCAACCCGCACATGTGAAGAGGCTAATTGTCACGCATTGTAACACGATGCTGAATTTATCATGCTGTGCAAATTTAGCTCTACAAAGTTTTCCGTTTATTTTCATTAAAAATGTTTTTTTTAATTTCAAAAAATAAAAAATGCTGTGAACAAAAATTGCTCAACCATAATATTTTAAGTGAGGTAAATTTAAAAGTAGTGGTGCTGCTGCAGCTCCATAGCAGTATTACACGAGCTGCCACTGGTGATGTGTACAAGCCAATAAGCAACAAAAAACCCAATGGATAGTTTGTAGACCTAATTTTGTTGCTTCCTCATAGCAGCATAGGTGGTTGACATGTCAGTTGTCACTGAATCAGTGGTTTATTGTGTTTATGTTTGTCAAAGCTATTGGTCATGTGAAATCTCATTCAGTGCCAGGCCCAGATGTGCAGCTCTTTCTGCAGCAGAGATGCCACCCACATTACAAAGGTTGACAAAAGGAGGAAGAAACAACATTTGCAAAAAGCTAATGTCACTGTTGTTTAAAAAAGGGTTAAAATTTTGATTATTTGGTGTTGAAAATTACATCATTCAAATCATGACTTTCATTTGCTATTCCGTTATGCACTGCTGTAGATAATTCCTGAAGTTTTCCTTCTCTCAAAAAGTCATTTCAGGCAGTATTTCTATCCCTTAGCAGTATTGATTTTTTTTCTGGTACAGCATCATTCCAACCTAACGTGTAATGAGCTTGAAAATCTTTCTCTGTTGCATATACAGATTCACCATTCAAAAACGTTTCTACTGCAAAAGTGCACTTGCATACCATAGGTTTATTAGCAACATGTAGGTGAAACTTTGAAATGTGGGAGGTCACCACTTAGAGCAGTGGCTTTTTAACTCTGGGTAATTCAACATTTTTCAAGGAGTAATTTATATTATCTTTTCAGTAATGTTGCACTAAAACATTTCCAACTTTGTAAAATGTAAAATTTTGTGTGTGTGTTCAAACTGCTTAACAATGTTTATGATATCGCAACAAGATGGCATGTGTGTAAACAAACAAAATTCTCTCCTACGTTTGGCAATTTTGCTTATTTCACTGGTAAATCAGTTTTCAAAACATTAGACTTTTGAAAGTTTTATTGTGTTGGGAGTGCCGCATTTACAAGCTACAAATTGAGAATGAAAGCGCACATCTGTGAATGTAAATCACCTACACATTGTCTAGTTCTCGACTCATTAGGCCAGAGTATAAACAGCCACGCAAGCAAGTTGATGATTCTTATTTTTGTTATGTATGTCGTATTTTCTATGCCTGCAGTGTAGTGTAGTGTAGTGTGAGCTAAAAACTATTTATGATGCTTCCAAAAAAACAAAGTTGCATAGAAGCTTTTCTGAAGTTTGGTTTTACAAGTGTTACTGAAAATTTTATTAAAAAAAAACAACATGTGATATGTTGTAAAGTATTTGCTGGAGAAGGTATGAAACTGAGCAAACTCAAGCAAGACTTTGAGTCTTGTCATGGCAAATTAACAGGAAAATCAATCGACTATTTTAGAGAAAATCTGAGATTTTGAAAAATATTTGCTTTGATTCTAGTGGAGTGTGGGCACAGCAAATAATGCAGCATCAAGAAGTGGTAGTAGTTGGCAATTTATTTTGCTTCTGTTTTTTCAACACATAAAACTCAACAATTAGATAAAAACAATGAGCAAAAAAGGAATCCAGGTGATGAAACAAATTGATGTTAAACATATCCAAATTTTTTAAGGTTACATTAAATAGATTGTAGAAAGGGGCAAGGTCACCACACCTGACAAAAACATGCAAAATAATTGAAATTAAAAACAAAATAGAAACTAAAAAAGCAGTCAGCCAAATAAACAAAATTTTATCCTGTGTAAAAAACACTCAATAATAGCTAAAAGAAATATATTTCTCTCAGTGCCAAACTGTTGTTACCCTGATGAGGGGGGCTAGCAGGTACTACACCTTGCCCAAGGGTTATCTGGGAGCAACGACAGTTAAAGAGTTAGCTCCATTAACACTCTAGGCAGGACCCTGTCCCTGGATGCAGTTATAGTCTTACTGCCCAGGACTATGCAATTTGCAGATAAATAGTAGCACAATAACATTACGTTTGAATTTTTATGACCTGATGTTAATTGCTTGATTTTGGATAATTTAAGTAAGTGGCATTCCAATACAACAAATTAAAAAAAAAATAAAACCATGGGTCACCACTTTTTGTTGCAATTTTTGATATGCTGATGTTCTTTTAAAATGAAACAAAACAAAAAAAAATTTTGAAAATTGGTCAAGTGGTTTTCAAGATGTGATTATTTGCAATTTGGGCCATCATTAGAATGTGCTCTCCATTCGCTTAACTAATTTTTTTGTGGGTAACTTGAGGGCTAGAAAGGTGATTTTGAAGCTCAGTTTTACCATTTTGGAGGATGCAGAATTCAAAAAATGCATTAGTTTTTGAGTAAAACTACTGTCTAAAAAGTTATTTGCAGTTTTTTTCAGTTTTGGGTGTGCTACAAAACACCTTGAAATCCCCATGTGGGACACAAGGTACAAAAAAATTAAGCTGTTTCTTTTTCATTCTTTAACCATTTTTTCCAAAAACAGCCTTACTTGTGATGACAATTTTATCCTTTTCAAAAAATTAAGTCTAATGCTGGAACAACTTTATTTAAATAAATATATTGCATAGCCTGCTGTTGAATTATACCAAAGTTTATTACTTCATAATTGTTATTAGTATGTCACAAAATGCATCACAATTGTCAACTTGCATTATTAATTAAAACATAATTAAACAATTGTTACCTCATAAGCAATTATTAATCAATTCATGCAAATGCTTGGGGAGTCTCCTATGAATCTGCATAAAAAGGCAATGCATCAAAGACAGCCTCTTGTGAAGTGAAAGTTATCAACTGTTGTACAGAATCTAAATGAAAGTTTTTCTAAAGTTGCCAAAACCCAAAAACAATATTTCATTTGAATACAAACCATGCACAAGCTCTGATGCAGTTGCTGCTCAAGATCTTAATCAACTAATGAATGAGCTAAAATCAAAGGCAGTGGCTATTTCACCGTCAACAGCAATTTGCCCTTGAAATCTATTTTGCCGTAATCATTTATGTGTGTTTATATAGCCATATTTGCTATAATTACACCAGTGACACTGTGGTGTAGTGGATAGTGCGCTGGTCTTGAGATACCATGGTTGCGGGTTCAAATCTCAGCTGGCAAGGCATTAAAAGAAAGGCAGTGTACACTGAAGGGGCAGGCCCGGTATGTAAATGTACAGGGCAGTGTACACTGGAAGGGAGTGTACAGGGTGGGGGATAGAGACCTGGGGTGCAAAATTTTTTTAATTGGTTTTTAAAATTGACCAATCAGAAACGACCAAAAGTCACATGTTTAGTACGTCATTAAGATTGACCAATCACAAATAACTCATGGCAAAATAGTCTCTGAGGGTAAATTGCTGTCGACGGCAAAATAGCCACTGCCAAAATCAAAATATCAAATTACAATGTCACATTCTGATCAAGTTCAAATATTAACATGCAAACCTGCATCATGGCTTATTGAAGAGACAGCCCAGTACACTTCACACTGTTTGACAAGCTTTGGCAGTGATAGTAAAAGATGGGAGTTCTTGCTACACCAACTCGAGCTACCAGAAAAGGTATTGCTGATGATGTTGTATCTCTTGTGCATGGTTTATATCAAGATGATGAATTTGCAAGATTGTTGCCAGGTTCTAGAGATGTAGTTAGTGTTGGTTATAAAATTCATCAACAAAAACATCTTTTGTTATCAATTTGAAAAAGCTATTTATTGAATTCAGAAATATTCACTCAAACATCAAGATAAGTTTTTCTAAATTTTGCTCTCTGCAGCTTAAGTGGTGTGTTTTACTCTGTTCATCTGGCCGTCATGCAGTTTGTGTTTGCAAAATTCACCGAAATGCTAAACTGGTGGCTACTGCTTGTCAATTGGATTACAAAAAAACGATGAAAGCAATTGTTTGTGACAAACTACATGGTTCATCGATGCCCTGACTGCCCTGGAAAATCAGCATTGGTCTCTAAATTGCAACAACTGGACTGCTTGGAGGAAACCTTTGAAGTAATATTCAAACAATGGCAATCTACTGCAGTGTTCCCTTTAAACGCAAAAAAAGTGCGAATTTGCGAAATTGTGTCTGGCGGATTCGCAGTTAAAATTCATAAGTGCGTAAAAAATGTCCGGCGGTTTTTGGTAACTTTTTCGCTTTGTTAAAATTTTTGCAATTTTCTCAGCAAAATCTTAACCAACTGTTAAATGCATGGGAGACAGTGAAAAGAAATCCAAGTTAGAACAGAGGCTTTTTTAAAGCAGTGCAACGTTTCACGCAAACATCGCGCAACAGCGAGTGACGGCGACTTAACATATCGCGTGCGCCATTGCCACTTTTTTGTATAACAAATTATCTTTCCAGCAATTAACCTAAAGTAAAACCAATTTTTTTTTGTTTACTTTTTCCGAGCCGATTTCAATCGTAGCTAAAGAGCAGCAATGGCAAGCAGCTCTCAAACTTCAGTTTTAACACAAGACATCATTTTTCGCGGGAAGTTTGAAACTAAACTTGCTTGAACTCTTTATGTTTTCTTTACGTTTCAACGCTAACTTCAATCGTGCTTGTTAAGATATAAAAGCACATAGTTCTCGCTTTCAGTTAAGCACAAAAAACACCATTTTTTGAGGGAATGGTACAGCTTTTGTACGTTACGAATAAATAGCCTTCTTTTACTTGCCATTTATTACACTAAAAAAAAAAGGATATGACTTCTAACCAATTTTAGTTTTGAATTCTCTTCAACTATTTTCGGATTTGAGATTGAAAGTTTGCTTGCAATTGCAAAAACCTGTTGTTTAATTGATTACGATAAAAAACTGTAAGTTGTTTAATTATTTACCGTAAACAAGCAACAACTGAAGTTCGCAGTAATTTTTGTTGTGTCATAGTTGTAATAACCTATCTTACATCACATTACTCTATAAAAGTCCGATTTCTCATGCTCATGTCGAGCGTCGGCAAAGGATTAATTTCATTTACGCGGATTGTTAGCCTGTCATTCCAAAGTGCTTACGAATCACTGTTGAAATGGCTATAAAGTTTGAGACCAAATTAAACCACAATTAACTTACTGAAGAAAAATAGCCCGGTATTCCCCGCCGCCTTATAATAACCGATTGGCTATAATAATAATAACCGATTGTTTGTGAACATTTTGGAGCTGACAAAGTCACGCTAATTATTACGTCACCGAAGCGCATTGTCACAGTTCTGACTTTCCTTTTCCTGCAAATTTGTCCGGCGGTTTTCGTACATTTGCTAGCAATTTCGCACTTGTGCCGGCGGTTACGCACTTACTAAAATCTTAGAGGGAACACTGATCTACTGACAGAACAACTCTGAATACACTAACTCTTCTGACAGATGAATTTATTGAATTTGCTGCATCCCAACTGGACAAATTAACTTCTCATTCTTTTATTGCTAAAAGCCAGGCTCAATATTTGAAAAACAGAAAAGAATCAATTCATTTCGATACTGAAATCATTCTGGTTGATTTTTCCAAAATCTATTCTTTTGTTGTGCCAGGTGAAGTTGAAGAATTTTATTTTAACAACAACCAATGCATTCTGCATCCAGTGGTGGTGTATGTCAGGGATGTTGATAAATCACTAAAAGCGATAAGCTTCTGTTTTTTGTCTGAATACCTTGTCCAGCAATTGCTCACAAGTCACATGAAGGAAAACTTTCCTTTAATTAAATGCTTGGAATACTTCTCTGATGGATGCAGTGGTCAATATAAAAAAATACAAAAATTTTTCAAACTTGACATATCGCATTCAAGATTTTAGTTTGGATGCATCCTGGCCATTTTTTGCAACAAGTCACGGCAAGTCTCCATGTGATGGTGTTGGGGGAATGGTGAAGTGAGCACTCACTCAAGCAAGTTTAAAGTGACCCACTGCTTATCAAATTCTCTAAACAGAAGCAGCTTATGAAGTTTGTTCTAGCCAAATTAAAAATGTTAATTTTTTTTTAATTTCCAAGGAAGCTCTTCAACATGTTCAAGATCATTTACAGAGAAGGCATGCTTTAGCTAGCACTGTGTTAGGCACATGATCATTTCACCATTTTGAATCTGATGGAATTGGGAAGCTGAAATTTAAACAAGTGACAAATGATTCAAGTTTTTGCAAAATTCACAATTTTTTGTGTTGAGAATCATCTTTGAATGCGGCAGATATTCCATTGATGAGCTACATTTGCTGTGTTTATGATTCCAACTGGTGGATTGGACTTGTGGTTAAAATTGATTTCCTGGAAAATGGTATTCGTATCAACTTCCTTCACCCTCATGGACCATATAAATATTTTTATTGGCTTTTGCATGAAGATCTTTGCTGGGTGCCTTTGTTCCATGTGTTGTGCAAAATCAAGCAACCACAATTGGTTTCCACTGGTGCAGCTATTCTCACCACAAGCTTGGAATATGTGATTCTTGATTCTGATCGAAACCACATTGAATCATGCTACAATCATTTCCAATGCTAAATGATTTGATTTGTGTTCTCTTCCAAAGTTTGGAACTTGCACATTTGGGTGCAATTTTGTTCTTTTTAATTATTACTAAATATGTGCAGTTTTGCACACATTTTGCAGATAGAAACAATTGTGCTTTTTTGATAAAAAATATCTATTGTTTGGAAATGTGAATTTTTGATTAATCATTGATGAGGAGAAACTTAAACTAAATAAACAACATTCTAACGGTGAAGAGAATTGCTTTTCATGATAACGTGTAAATAGAACACAAACCTTGGAAGAGAACACAAATTCAGTGCTGCTTAAAAACACACCATTATTTTGCAAAAAATATTCGAATGCAATATATTTTTGTGATTCCATATCTATTGGTAAAAAACTTAATCAACATACTTAAGATAGTCTAAAAACTTTGGCTACTTAAGATAAACATAAAATTATTTGACATCAGATATTCTGTTTGTATGGGAAGATGTGATTGAGCACCACACCAACTCTTATGTCTACCACTTACCCATTGGTGTGCCTTAATCACATGCCTAAATAAAATTAACATGCGTTAATTTGTGTGGCTGTACAATTTTCTGTGATGCAAAGATGTTTGATAAGTGGTACGATTTATTTTCTTATCGGCGTGATGGTGTAGTGGTGAGAAAGTCCACTTTCAAGTCGGTAGACTTGGGGTCATTTTCTAAGTCGAGTCATACTACCAAAAGACTTTAAAAACTGCTTTCACAGCTTCCCTGCTTGGTGCTCAGCATTAAAAAGGGATAGCGTGGAGAATAAGCTGGCAAGCTTTCTTGTTGTGTCCTTGGGCAAGGCATTTAATAGGATGCCTCCACCTTTATGTGGCAGACAGATGGTCCACCTGTACTTCACCAGATTACAATTGTGAAGTTGCTAACCCAGCACATCAGACAACTCTTGGGAACCTACCAGTGGCAGTCCACCTTGTTGGTGGTGGGGCTACCAGTCACTCAAGACTAGTTCAAAATGGGCTGCCATTTTTCCCCTAGCCTAATTTCAAGTAGGTTGATGGCATGAACCTGAATTACCGTTCATGCCATACCTCCACCCCAAGGAAGAGGAGGGGTAACCATAAACAAACAACAATTTATTTTCGTACAGTTTATGTGATGTGAACTATGAACCAGCAATTATTAGGGTTATTGATAACCTAAATTCATGGTTTACCAGGATGCTTGCAATGATTTATTTCCAGGAAAAATTGACTCAGTGTCAAACTACAATGTGTTGTGATGAATGCTAAAATGACTACTGACTAGTTTCAAACTAGTGTGGTCATATGCTTTCCATTGTGCAAAAAATCTTTTTCTTTTTTTCAAAAAATGGTTGATCTTTTATTACCATAACACTTGTATTGCTCTACTTTAATTGGCCTTAATTGCAAAGTGCTTGAGATGTGTGTTTAATTTCACGTTCTACAATTATGAAACATATCTAAAATGAAAATATTTCATCACAAAATTGTTCAGAATATTGTTTGTAAGCTGAAATGTTGTGTGAATTCCAAAAAAATGCCAATTTTGATAAACACCATGTAAATCTTGCAAAGTTATTATCTCGAAAAGGACTGAATTGTCATCAGAAAACAATTTAAAATCAGAAAATTTATTTAATAAATAATCAAACAACAGCAAGTTTTTTTTCACACCTTATCTCCCACACGTGCTTTCCAGGGCATTTTATCACCCACTAAAAACTAAAAATTTGCTTATATCTTTTTAAATAACCATATTAAGGTAAAATTATTGCAATTTTTGGATTCTGCACCTCCAAAAATGATAAAATCGGCACTTTAACCACCTTTCTATCTTACCTGTAAAGTAAAAAAATTGTATAGCAAGTAAAGAGCACCACCTAGTGAGGGCCCAAAATACAAACGCTGATATCTTGCAAACTGCTCGACTGATTTTAATAATTTTTTTTCAATTGACTTCAGTTTTTGTGTTTTATAATCTATTTTAATTTCAAATAATTCTGTGACATACTAGTTGCATTGATTTGTTGTATTATAATCGAATGCCTTGTAAACCATTGGAAGGGTCTCTGTCTTTTTAACTCAAATAAAAGTTAATCATTTAATCCAATGAGTTGACTGAAGTTTCATGGACCTATATTGCAGGTGAATCTTCCTTATTATTCTTCTTCTTCATCAGAAAATATTTCAAGGAACAGTTGTCGCCTGAAGTTGAAGATAGAATATAAAATGATGATTCGCTCTTTTTTAATTGGTAGCTCGAAAGTGCTTGGCAGATTCTGAAAAAGAAAAAAACAGCAAATACCTATTCTTTCACTTCTTATCCTACTTTGCAAGCTCGTTTTAAAATTATATCTTTAAGCAATTAAAAGAAATAGGTTACCAGTCTTAAAACATAATACATATTAATCTACTGATTTAGAATATATTCTTTAAAACATTTGATGAACTTGGGAAGTGATTTAATATCTTTGAGTGCTACAGGTAGTTTATTCCATAGCATTGGGCCTCTAAATTTCAGTGTTTGTTGTGTGAGTTTTATTCTGCAATATTGAGGGCACAATTTAGACTGGGATCGAGTACGAAGTGGGCTTTCTCGCTAAGAAAGTTAGTATCAAAGATGTTTGAAAAAGCAGGAGGAAGAGATTTATTAAAATATTTGTGCATAAATTTGGCAATTTCAAGTTGTTTAGACTGTTGTATTGTTAGCAGATTGTGTTGTTGAAAAACATTACTGTTTTTCTGTTCATAGTATTAATCAAATTAATTGCTTTGGTTGAAACTTCTTGCAACTTTTGAATCATAGTTACGTTGCCATGGCACCAGGATATTACACAGTATTGCACATAGCTATTAATAAGAGAGTGACACCAAAGAACAAATGGGTGATTAACTTATCCAAACACAAATTGCTTGAAGAAGAGAATGACGTGTTATCACGTGGTTTGAATTTTGCAATCGTAACCAACCACATACCAAAACAACAAATTTTGGCTGAGGTAGAAACTGGAATACAAAGACTACCTGAAAACAAAGCAAATTTAATTCGAAACCAGACTATTAATATCCTAAATCAAAAACAAAAATTGCAATCAAACTTAACCTCATCTGAAATCAAAACGTTAAACAACTTAACGAAAAATGTAGAAATTAGAATTTGTAAAGCGGACAAAGGAAATAGCACTGTCATTCTTGACAAAACTGATTATGACCAAAAAATGTTGAGTTTATTGAATGACCAATCTACCTACAGAATTCTAAACCGAGATTCAACAAAATGCATTGAAAGACGTTTGAACAGCTTCATTTACAATTTATTTAAGTCACAATGCATTTCACAAATGCAATACTATCAATTACGAAGCACGGATGCCACAGCACCTCGGTTGTACGGTTTACCCAAAATTCATAAAAAAGATATTCCCATGCAGCCCATTGTGTCCTTTATAAATTCTCCATTATACAATTTGTCCAAATTTTTATGCAAATTGTTATCTCCATTAGTTGGCAATACTGAATTTACAGTAAAGAATTCATACGAATTTGTTCAATTTTTAAATTCCATTGTATTAAAAAAGAATGAATGTATGGTTTCTTTTGATGTCATTTCACTCTTTACTAATATTCCAGTAGAATTGGCAAAAAAAGTTACCTTTGATTTGTTAAATGAAGATGATACATTATGTAATCGTACCGATTTGACAATGGATGATATTGAAATCGCTTTAAATTTTTGCTTGAGTAACACTTATTTCACATTCGAAGGAAAACATTGTCAACAGATATTTGGCGTACCTATGGGGTCCCCCATTTCTGTGGTAATTGCAAACCTGGTAATGGAATATGTTGAACAGAAAGCAATCTCTTCATTCAGTTCATCTCCTAAATTATGGAAGCGATTTGTCGATGACACATTTGTGATCATACAAACCAATGAAGTGAATAGATTTTTTGATCATTTGAATAGCATGGACCCGAACATAAATTTTACAATGGAACTAGAGTAAGATGACAATTTAGCATTTTTAGATGTCCAAGTCATGCGAACGCAGGATGGAAAATTGGCCACTAAAGTACCAACCCACACCAATCGATATTTGAATTACCATTCAGCTCACTCCAATGAACAAAAACAAGGTGTGGTGATAAATTTATACAATCGAGCTCAATCGCTCACAACCAAATCAACAGACTGGAAAAAAGAAAAAAGTTTTCTGTCTCATATGCTCGCTGAAAATGATTATCCTAATTGGTTCATAAAAAAAGCACTGAAAAAAAGAAAAGCTCAAGCTCAAGTTAAGTTACAAGAAGAAGAAAGACATATTGGATTAGTTATTTTGCCATTTATATCTGGAATAACTGAAAGATTGAAACGTCTTTTGAAAAACCATCAAATCAAAGTGGCAACAAAACCATTACGCACTGTGGGAAACATGCTGCCAAGTTTAAAAGATAAAATCAACAAATTTGATCAACGCGGTGTTGTATATAAAATTCCATGTTTAGATTGCACAGGTGTATATATTGGTGAGACTGGTCGATCATTTAAAGCACGACGCAAAGAACATTAAAAGGACGTCAAACCTGATATAATCGCCCAAATAACAAATGAATTAAAAAAGAAATCTGCACTAGTGAAACACGTTTGCTTAAATGGACACCGGATTGATTGGGAAAGCTCTGAAATTGACTATAAAAAAAGACGTTTTTTAGAATCATTTTACATACACAAAACTGATTTTTCTTTTAACGATAAAATTAACAGCTTTTATCCCGGATTGTACAAATTTATAAATTTTTGACCGCCAGTTGTCGCTGCTGCACTTGTTTATGCCATAATTTTTATTTTTTTTCTCCTATTCGTTCTGTTGATCACTATGTAACCGTTGTCTGTGTTTTAACTTTAGTCACTCCTGACGAAGAAAAACTGATTTTAGTTTTTCGAAACGTTGAGTTTTTGTGAATTTTATGTAGATTTTAAATCTAAATAAAGATCATTTTAACTTTCGATTACACCAGAAGAGCTATATTGAGAAGTTAGAGTGATATAATGTTAGCAATGAACTTTTATGAAGATAATGTTTTACTTTATTAATTACATGGTAGCTACATCTGAGTTTTTGCAGCAACCATTGCATATGTGGCTTCCATGAAAGATGTTCATTAATGGTTAAACCCAAAAACTTGCAAGCGTTTACTCGTTTTAGATGCTTGTTTTTGAATTGAATTGACAACACAATAGGTGGAGGAAGACTATTCGGAGTTCTGAGCGTAACATATAAGGTTTTATCAGTATTGAGTGTGAATTTATTTGCAGAAAGCCAGGCCTCGACATGTTTCAATTGAGTATTTGTAACCTCGTATAATGCTTGATAAGAACTGCTGTTAAAAAATAAATTGGCATCGTCCGCAAACATTATCGCTTTGCCTGACGTTAAGCATCTAGGAAAATCATTTATGTAAACTAAAAACAGAAAGGGGCCAAGAATTGATTCATGTGGTACCCCTACCACAATTGGCTTGGAATTTGAACTTTTCCATCAATTTCTGTTTACATCAAGTAATCGTTCAAATAGTTTTTGAACCATTCATTTGCTACCCTCCTAACACCAAAGTGATCTAGTTTAGCCAAAAGTATACTGTGATCAATGGTGTCAAAAGCTTTGGAGAGATCTAAAAATACACCAAGAGTACATCTTTATCTTCAAAAGATTTGGTGATATTTTCAACCATTACAGCAGCAGCCTGGCTAGTGGAGTGATTTTTTTCTAAATCCAAATTGTAAATCATAGAAAAAGCTTGATTGTGACAAAAATGAATACAATTGATTATATACAATTTTTTCTAATATCTTAGACAATACTGGAAGCAGACTAATTGGCCGAAAATTATTTACATTTGTTTTTTGCCCGTTTTGTGTACAGCAATCACTTTAGCTTTTTTAAAGTCAATGATAAATTGACCTTGAGATAAAGATAAGTTAAAAATATGACATAAACCAAAAATAATGTAATCAGAACTTGATTTTGCAACTGATATTAGAATTTCATCAATTCCAGTGCTGTTTTGGGGTTGCATTTTTGAGATAATTTTTCTGATTTCTGTTACCGAGGTAGGGTTCAAGAACATTGAGTAGCATATTGGAGAGCCCAAAAAGTTGCTGAATTGTTCTTGCGGGTTGCTAGTTTATTTACTAATTTTTCACCAATACTAGAAAAATAATCGTTAAAGTAGTTAGCTAATAGATTCGAGTCAGTACACAATTTACCATGTATTATCAGAGAGGTGCAGTGAGTGATTTTACTTTTTTTCCATCCAAGTAGTTTATTTAGGGTTTGCCAGGTTTGCTTGAAATTATTTTTTTGTTTATCGAAAAGAGCTGAATAATGCAATTTCTTTTTCTGTTGAATTGTATGATAGTAAAGATTTCTAGCTTTGTTATACTTCACTTTTGCTGTCAGTGTTTTCTTATTTGCATACTTTTTGAAAAGTTTTTCTTTCTCATACACTAGGACTTGAAGATCTTTATCAAACCAGCTATTACAGTATGTTTTTGGCTTCGAATTGGTTAGGGGAAAACATGCATCAAAAACTTTATTGTAATGGTTCCTAAATAATTCATAGGCTAAATTAGTTCAGTTGATTTTGACCAGAGATATTCCGCCTATCCAACTTCGATATATCCAAGTGATTCTGTTTCTGTTGCTAAGAAC
Source organism: Trididemnum clinides (assembly GCA_963675345.1). Taxonomy (NCBI): domain Eukaryota; kingdom Metazoa; phylum Chordata; class Ascidiacea; order Aplousobranchia; family Didemnidae; genus Trididemnum; species Trididemnum clinides. The sequence continues at coordinate 34,968,717 of OY776296.1, forward strand.
TCAAAAGATATGAATGGAAAAACTAAATCAGCTCGAAACTTTATTTATACATTAATATGCTAAGACAAATGCATTTTGCTATAAAGCATCATCAGTGCTGTAAAAGAACAATAAAAAAAGCAACTAAATCAAAGGTTCCAAGCAATAGCTGTACTAACAAATCTACACTCATCACATAAGTAATTATATATCCAGCGTATCAAAAGAAATAATTTCATATTATAGTATTGCATTATTACCCACAAGGCAGCAGACCATTATGACGAAAAAAATAAGATCAAAACACAGGCTGATTGTAGACTAAATTTAATGTAGTAAAAACATTAAAGCACAGTGAGGAGTAATACAGGTTATATGCAGGGTAAAATCATTTTATTAATATTTATTTTAGCATTAACACGTTAACCGCCACATGTACCACTGGTGGTACATTGAGGTTTTTCACTCACTGCCACATGTACCACCGGTGGTACATGGAGGTTTTTCACTCACAGCAACATGTACCATCGGTGGTACATATGTTATGTTTCCAGAACACCATTTGTTAACCGGTGACCAAAAATTTTTATTCACTCACTCATAAAAGTTCAGAAGGAGCAAAACACACACCAACCTCCTCCCTTTGCTGCTGTCACTGAACTGACTGCAGCACCACAACAAAGTTGTGGCGGTAGGGGCAAACTTCTTATATCTGGCATGGCGGTTAACGTGTTAAGTATGTGATATCATTTGGCTTCATGAAAGTTTAAATTTTCAAATTCAGGTTTTATAATAAAGATAACAAAGTTTTACAGTTACTGAAATGTATAAAGTTGCCCTTTGTAATTTGGTCCTTGAAAAGATCAAGTTTAGACAGAAATGTTTAAAAATAGCAAACATATCTGAGATCAGATTTTCTTTGCCTTGCAATTTTACATTAAACTATATAGATGCTCTGTGATGTTACTTAAAAAAGCAAGCTCACAGAGTCATCTTGGATCAGCAATCAAATCAGCCTTTTTCTTTCTCTTTCAGAAATTCATTTATTTCCTTGTGAAGTTGAAAAAACGTCTCAAAATCTTTCCTCTGCTAAGCCAGCATGATTTTTAATAAAATTCACTTTTCATACAACCACGCTCATCACATGCCTCCAATTAAGGACTTTTCCACATAAAGCTTGTTGGTGAATATGCAATAGAATTGCATTGGTTGCCCACCGTTTGCCTCCAGTACTTTTTCTTTCATGAGTGCTGCAACTCCATTCTTGCCCCATCTGTTGTTATGCTTTTCAAATTTTTCCATGGAAGACCTAGGCTACTCAGAGCTGTAGTAACCTCTGAGAATATATTTTCAGCAGTTGTGCTTTTTAAACTCTGCAGAGAGCATAACTCTTCTGTGATTCTAAATTTGGCATCTATACCATGAAAAAAATTAACAGCTGGGCTGTGTCAGTAGTATCATTGCTCTCATCTATAGCAAGAGAGAAGTACTTAAAGAACTTTGCACTTTCTTTTAGTGTCTCGTGAAGATGTTCCCTAATGTCTTTGACTATTCTAGTAATTGTAGAAGCTGAAAGACTAACATTCCTAAAGCAGGGTAGCTTGTCAAGACACGTTTCTTGCACAATCTTTATCAAGCACTTCTTGACAAACTCACCATCTGTAAAGGGTCTGCCGCTCTCCCCTATAAACTGAGCCACGTAAAAACTTGCTCTCACAGCTGACTTTGTGACATCTTGCAAATTCACAAACACGCTTTGCAGGTGAGAAAGATTTCTCTTCAAAGTACCACTGTTTTGATTGTGTACTTCTCCACTTAGCTGCTTGAACTCTATGCGGCAACTTTCAAAATGACGTTTTTCATTGTATTCTTTCTGCATGACTACTTCATTGCATATGAGACAGGTTGATTTGTTTTTATTTGGAACAAAAAAGTAATCATTTGTCCACAGTTCATTAAAATTTCTGCCTTCAGTTATTTTACACTTCCTATTGTTGGACTTGGGAACTGACATTTTACTACGTTTCAACTTTCCAACAAAATCAGCCCTGTGATCTATATCATGTTAGCTGCCAGCTGCGAATTTTGTAATGCAAAATTCCTTTCTTCAAATGCCAACTCAGTTTTTGTGCAAAAATTTTATCGAAACACTGATTATAACGTGACAAGGAAGTCTTTGTCTTCATTTTCACTCCTTTTAAATTGTTACTCCCCAGAAAAATTACCAAATAAAGTACAACAAGAAAAGCGTCTTTGGTTATATTTGTATGCTAATGCCTTCAGTGGGTCGCACTAAACAGTGTGGTGGGCTGCCAGTTAGTGACCCCTGCTTTAAGTAATGACCGCTTCTATACCCATCAAATACTGTGCTGCAGGTGCCAAACTTCTGTTTTACCTAATTTAAGTATTGGGTAAGAATATTATTGTATGTGCTCTTAAGCAATTTTACTGTAAGTAGAAGTGCACTTTGATTTTGCGCAAGTTGCAATTGGTTAGAAGTGGGTTTGCTTGGTTATATTTTCTTCTCAATTGCTTTTGCTAGATTTGAGATGTTTATTCTTCTCATGGTTCCATTCTCAAATAATGATGTTTGAAAGGGTATTAGTTCATATCTGAAGCAACTTTTCATGTCTTTTCTCTCTACTAGTGCTAATTATCTTGAAAATAGTAGCAGTGGGCCTACATGAGCTTTTTCTTTGTCCATTTGAACTCCCATCTTCAATTTTTCAATTGTGCAAATCTGATTTTGTTTTTTACATGCCTCAAAAAGGAGTACCATTTAGTTTGCTTTGGATTTTTTGACCAGCCTTTTCTGCATCATTATCGTTAATTGTTTTCTTCTGCTGCAGTTACTCCTGTGACTATGTCTTCAGCACTAGTTCATTTACATCAAAAAGACTGCAATCTTTTAATTTGTTGTTGTCCCTTGTGATTTAGCTTTACCTCTTTTCTACATGATGGTTACTTGTCTTGAAATAATTTCTGGTTGGTTCTATGATGATAATACGAATTTGCTCACAAACATGCATTGCATGAACCCATGTTAGCAACTCATTTTCTGACATTTCTCTTCATGCAAGACCACCATGTGTTTTTAATGAAATCATTAGTACTTGCTCAATTACAAATTATGTTTAAAGACCTCTTCTGATTCTATCACTTGTCTTATCCCATAATATTCATTGCTTGAGAATTTTTTATGCAAGTTAGGAAAAGTCATTGGAATCTCGGTCATCATGTGTAGATAAAGCCTAGCACTCTTGGCATAATTGATATGCCCTATGACAGTGAATCAGCATCTCAGCAGTACTTCCCAAGTGATTTTGCTAGTTGCCTGTTCTCTTTGCAGCAATAAAAAAGCTTAATGCAGCAAATGTACTGTACCCAAAGTTTTATTGTTTGTAATGCTGTAGAAATACAATCTGATCCTTTTGACCCAACACCTTAGACTTCAAAATCTAAGATCCAGCTATGTTACCATCAAAAGTATTAGCAATGGCAAAAGAATCATTATGAACCTTGTTCATAAATCTTCTTTGCCTATCAATGGCTTGTGGATAGTATAAGTTATGGCATTCAACAAGAGTGCACTTTGTAAAAAGAGATGTACTCTTAGTGATTTGGAAACGGCCTTGCCAAAAAGAATATGTAAAAGTGTATTTTCATCATACACTATTTGCAAACTTGATGTTCATTGATGTGTCAACTCTTTCCAGAAAGTTTATGAATGTGTGAAAATCTGCAATGCAACGTAGAATTTTTAATGATTATTTTGAAGAGATTTCCTCTGCTTTCAATCGTAAGATCTGATCAAAGGTGATTCATGGAGTTCTGGTATTAGCTTTCTTGGCTTGATCAACAATAAATAATGTTGAATGTACACAAATGCTGTGTGAAGAGTCAAGGTTAATGATAGGCAATAGAACTACTTCAGATTTTTTTTGATAATCTCCATCCCTGAATGTCTGCCCGAAATGTGACCAACCAGGGCAAGAAGACTGATGAATTATAAATGACAAATCCCAGAGAAGATTAATGTTTTTTCTAAAGATACTTTCTGCTCCAATTCCAAATTTCTCATCGATTTGAATATCTTTTTTGATGTTACAAAAACGTTCTCAATGTAATTTTGCAGTGGAATATTTTTATTTTTTGTTAACAAGTTGATAGATTGCAAATGATATTTTATTGGCTTATCTTCTCTCTGTATTCCTTATTTAGTTATGAATGCATGGAATGTTTTCTTGCTATCCAGAGTACAAAGATTATGATATATGGTATCTGCAATGTACTGAGAAAATGTTTTGATTGATTTTCACCTAGTCTCGCTCCAGCAATACTACAAAAATCCTATCAACAACAAACTTCTTGTCTATCAATTCCAATCAACACAGAAATAAATTTAATAATGGAAAACTAAAATTCTGTTTAATTCCTCAAATTACGAAAACAATAATTATGCTTTTCTTTAAACCCTCATTTCTAAAAATAAAGAAACCACAATCACTTGACTGCAGACAATTACGATAAACAACTAAAATTATTTTCCAGACCAAGAATCAAACACATCACTAATTGAACTTCTGGGTAAGACACCACCACTTAACAATTGTTTACACTTATCAAACAATTACTTTTCAGTTGTCTTACTCTACAAAATCAATCACGAGATTAATATGTTAACTAATTACTTATGTAATATTAAACTTTTCCATTGATATAAACTCAATAGTAACTAAATTTGATTTTTAACTAAACAAACTCTAGCACTGTTTACTACTGCTTTGCATGCAAGCATGTTTGCATTTGACATGAACAACCCAAAAGCGAGGGTTCTACAATGGCTATGTGTTAATTGCATATCAGGAAAAATAAACTGTTAAATCTGGCATAATTCCATGAAACACAACAAAAATATTTAACAAAATATGTCTGGTGGTAAGAAAACAGTAGCCTCAGATGTATCTTCGGTTGTCATAGCAGATTGCTTAAATTTTATAATTTCTGTATTGTTGCTCTAATGCCAAAATGACACAATGTTTCTTTAAGCCATTTTGATCCAAAAACATGGTCCAACTCTACTGCCAGGCCAAAAGAAATTTAAAATATTGCTTGTCTGGATTTATGAGTTTGAGTAATGCTTTGCAAATTTTAATTGACAGAAGCTTCCTGCTTCAATTTAGAATTAGCCCATTTGGACCACTGCTCCTGATGAAGAACGTCTTATTTGAAAGCTTGAAAATCTATCACTTGTTTTGTATTGCACAATTTTTCAAACAAAAATCCAGTTTAATAGGCTTCAAACATCTTTTTGAAAATTTTTTTCTTCATATTAATCTTTGTTCCAAACTCCCTCTGGAAAAGAGCTGTTTTTTCGAACTTCATGTCCTTACATGTATAGTAATGCAAGAGGCCAGCAATGCACTTAGCAAACTGCAGACAGTGACACTGTTTCGACCTATCAGTTCTCTTCAGTGCAGATAGGTCGAAACAGTGTCACTGTCTGCAGTTTGCTAAGTGCATCGCTGGCCTCTTGCATTACTATACATGTAAGACCTTGTGACCACTCGGCTGTGACAGCACTATTGTTCTAGCAGGTGTTAGACTTAGTGCACCTGCGACAACCGCCACTCATTCACGAGTGATATGGCTTTCCAGAGGTTGACAGACCATCCACTACAGTGGACCTAGTATTTGGTCCCACAAGTGTGACAGTCTAAGCTATGCTTTATTAAAAGCCTCTAGCTTCTTATTGGTCACCAACTGCACTGAAGAGACCTGATAGGTCGAAACAGTGTCACTGTCTGCAGTTCATGTCCTTAATTTGCATAGAAACACTGGCTCAGCACAATAGTGCAAAAAACGTTCCACTTGCGTTTTTTGTGACTACAAGGCCTTAGGAACACAATGGCATATTGGTTTTGTGTGATTTTTGTCTTTCAAGTAATAATTTTTATGTTTACTTTTCTTTCTTTTTTTCCAACTTAATATCCTTAATTTGCATAGAAATATTGACTCAGCACAATAGTGCAAAAAAAGTTCCACTTGCATTTTTTGTAACTACAAGGCTTTAGGAACACAATGGCATATTAGTTTTCATGTGATATTGTCTTTCAAGTAATAATTTTTTTGTTTACTTTTCTTTCTTCTGATAGTCGAAAAAGTTTTCACTAAAATGTATGATTGATAGATGCACACAGGCCTGTTTTGTACATGCAAGACAAGTTATATTTACTATTTATGCTATCACTAGTTAACATTTTCAAAGAAATGTCACTGTTCTGCCTTTGCTAAAATCACTTTCTATGGCAGAAAAACTTTAGAGAGCATTAAATGACAACAAACATACCAAAGAAAAGACATTATTTCATCATTTGTGGTAATCAAAGAAGCATATGAGATGCAAGCAAACACCACATTTTTCACATTTTTTTGCAGTTTGCAAAGTGTTCTTGACTCTGCATTAAAGGATGGTGTGGACCAACACTGTTGTTCATGATTCTTCTGCTATAGCCTGAGAACACAGATCTTGCAGTATTTTTTAACTGGCCAGCTACAACTTACCAGATGAACCCAAGAAAAGCTAAATGTGGTAAAGTATGAATGGTGTCAATAAACCTGTCAAGGAGATCAATGCCTTAATTGTTTTCTTAAAAGAAGAACAACTGAACACAAGCAATTTTTTTCATGTCACACTGGCTAAAGTGTGCCACCATTTTAATGGTCCTAATGCTGTTAAAATTTGAACCTTTTTGTTTTTCATTTTGCTCTAAGGACACATGATCATCATAGTCAGAGTCGAAGAACAACACTCTTCTTTTTCAACAGTTGTTGGCCGTTATGTCAAATGTGATGGTGTGGCTTTGACATATATAATGTTGAGAACCCTGATTTTCTTTTTTACCAATCTTGCAGCAAGTGATTAGATGCAAAAAAATTGTAAAATAAACATGATTACCAGAATATTTTCTAAGTTGAAAGAAGAGTAGACACAGTATGTAATCCTAGAGGCTTGCTACTGTCCTTTTCCTAGAGCAGGGGTTCCCAACCTTTTTGTTGCTGTGTACCACTTATGGAGTTATTCTGTAGCTGCATGCCACCTAATTTGACAGTTAGCTTTTGTCCACAAAAGAATTGTACAAAAAGGTTAACATACACAATAACATACAATCATAATACAAGTAAACGAGTTTGCAATTAAAAAATATACAAAACTAAACTTAGCTTATTTGCTTATGTACATAAACATAAACTAGCAAAATATTTAAGTTATCGATCAATAAGTACTCTTAAGTCAAAACGATGGCTACGCTTGCATTTCCTCAACTAGTTTCACAAGTTGCGGAGATATTTTGCTCACAGAACATCGGAAATTATGCTCTAGGTTTATGAGACGATTTCTTGTGAAGGACTTGATTGTAAGAAAAGTAGAAAATCCTTCTTTGCATTCCCATGTCATTGGAAATATGAGAAGCTGAAGAATTGCATTTTTTGCTTGTGCCTTGTAGGAGGGACTTACATTCAATCAGAACTCGGCTAGTTTATGATTTTTAAACTTTACCTGTGCATCTTCATTGTACCGCAAATCTATGAGTTCTTCTTGTTCACCAGTTTCCACTGAGAGATTGCCAGGCTTGACAATGAATGTAAGTGCATGCTTGTGCATCACCATTATTGAAGAAGTACTGCTTGATTTCATCTTTCAACAGAAGAAGATGTTTGATGATCTTTTGACCAAACGTAATACTAGGTTCTTCTGCAAGTGATGCCACATTCTCAAACATTCCGAATTATCTGTTCACAAGGTTTTTTATCCACAAATTGAGTTTATGGATAAATGCAATCAATTTGATTGAGAAATCAATGATATCACTCTCAGGCCCTTGAAAAGAACAACTGAAGTGATTCATGACTCCAAAAATATGTGACAGGTAGGCAAGGTGAAGAATGAAGTTTTTGTCTTCAAGAATCTTCTAAAATTTGTGATCTTATTATTTGGAAAAACTGAAGCAGCTTCTTTCTCAGCACAAAAAGACGCATGGTGGTATTCCCTCGAGACAGCCACTTCACTTCCAAATAAAACAGCAATGACGTGTATTCTGATCCGATATTCTCACAGATGACCTTGAAGAGACAACTTTTCAAGGCAGATGCCGTAATGTAGTTTACCATCTTAACAACCAGGTTCAAGCTTGTCTTTATACCAGAAGGTAAAAGTTTAGCAGCCAGAGCGAATCGGTGTACAGAGCAGTAAACGGAAGTGACAGATGGAGACACTGCCTTCATCCCAGCTTGAAACCCAGATTTTCTGCCCAGCATAGCTGGAGCGCCATCAGTGGCACTACCAACTAGCTTAGTTCATTGGAGACCATTTTTTGAAAAAGTTATCAACAAGCTCGAACATCTTTTTCTTTTGTTGTAGTTCTCATTTCATTGATCAATAGTATTTCACTTTGAATTGCATCTTTAGTAGCATAACGCACATAGACCAGAAGCTGTGCGTAGTTTGACACGTTGGTTGATTCGACCAGTTGTATAGTAAATCCATATTTTGATCCCTGTACTTTCGTAATGACTTGTTCTTTGAGATCAGTAGACATTTCTGTAATATGCCAATGTATTGTATTATTTGACACCAAAACTCTTTAATTTTGACACTGCTTTATCGCCGATTACATGCTTCACCAGCACTTTTGCTGCAGGCATGAGGAGTTCCTCAGCTATTGTGTGAGGCTTTTTGTTCTTCACCACAAGAAGTGCAATTTCATAGGAGGCTGTCACTATTTCTACTGACTGCTGATATTGCTTCTCCGTTTTGTTTAGTCGTTGTTTTTTTGCTTTTTCTTCAAGTCTCTTAAAATAATTAAGACCGCGGTCCTTCTTGTCTAGATGATTAGTTTGGAGATGGCGTTGTAGAAGACTTGTCTTTATTGATGCATTTGATAATGTCTTTATACACACCACACATTGTGGCACAGATTCCCCCCTATTTTTCAATTCATTAAAACCAAAATTAGTATATTGATCGCTATACTGTTGCTTGGGCATCTTGATTTGACACAATAATAATATAAAATAAAACCAAATGCTGCTTTTTATATATTAAATATATACAATAAGTTACATAATCGATAAAAATAATTAAGTAAATTAAATAATTACAGCACTGTACCTACTCAGTCAGCAGAATGTGTGTGTATGGGTTCCTGAGTCTATGCTGCCAACTTAGGAAAGATTGTTGAAAGGCAGTTAGGAGTAGCACTTCCATTATGCTTTCCTAACTAACTTGGAAAAGAAAGACAAAATTCGCAGGAAGACTTGGGGTTCAATCTTCTGTATTCAACTGACGTACAAAAATTAGGTCCGAGCACCTATTGCAGCTTCACAAGCATATAGTACTGCCAGATTCCAACAGCAAAAAAAAAATGTAGTTGGGTAGAACAGCAGATAAAATATAGTTAGCCAGGAATGCAAAATTTTATTTCAAAATTTACAAAGCCTCTATCGGTCTATCACTGAATGAACTCCCAAACGCCAATAAACAAAAATATGAGGCACAAGCACAAGTCAGCACATGTACTGATAATAAAACTTTCGAGAAGTTTCTTCACTAATAAGCCTATGACATTTCTTTCTAAAAAATTTGTATAAACCAGTTCTTTTCACATCTGATTTATCATAATAAGTTTTAACCAAATGTGAGCTCGTTATCGGAGATATTGTGTAACATGCTAGCTAGAATATTTGATCATGTTGCATCTTGCTGCTGCTGCAGATACGCTATAGAAAGAAAAAAAAGCGCAAATCAAGCTATGTAGTCCACGTAACAGTATACTACATCGTACATAGACTGTATGTAGATGTTTAATGTGTATGTATTACAATTGAGAAGCAAAAGAAAATAAACTGGAGCCAAATTCACATTGCTAGATTTGTCTGGGTAGTAATTTCTGTGAAAACAAATACTTTTTTTGCATTTTTGGAAAACATCTCGCGTACCACCAGAAAAGCTTCTGCGTAACACCAGTGGTACGCGTACCACTGGTTGGGAACCCCTGTCCTAGAGGCTTGCTACTGTCCTTTGCTTCACACACCGATATACGTCTAATTAGTAAGAGTAACTATTTCTTGACCCAAAACCCAATTTCTGTAGCCTAGCTAATTGGTTTTGGTACGGATGAACATTTGTACAGTGAGCTTACCAAAGTTTGCTATCATTTGTTCTTTGTGTGGGCAAGATCTATTTTGGAGAAGCTTCTCATTAACCTTTTTTGTTGGTTTTTAGTTATTCTGGTGCCAACAATGGGTAGACTGCTTGGCCAGGTCACCTGGTATCCCATTAATGTGTCTTGCCCAAGGACACAACAAGTGAGCTTGCCAGCCTGTTCTCCACACTATTCCATTTGTGTTGAGTGTCAGGCAGAGAAGCTGTGAATGCTATTTTTCAAAATTTTTTGGTATGACTGAATTAGGAAAAGGAACTCCTGGTCTACTGACTATGAAGCACACACTCTATCCACTACACCATTTGTTTATCAATGGCTTGATTTTGGTACAATCACTTTATAAACTGTTGAAGTGAAGCATTGATCCTGCTCGGTAGAGGTTGAATTTTAGCAAGCTTACCTCTGGCAGGAAGATTATTATCAGCAAAATCTATGTATTTCCTTTTGTCTTCAAATCTTTTTCTTGACATACTTGGTACTAGTGGGCACCAAACATTATTATGGCTGCTCCTCTACAAGTGCTGGAATGGTTGTCAGTTGTGTCCTAAATTTCAATAAGCATTGATAACCTCATCAACTGCTTCCCGCTAAGTTAGATATTGTCTGTGTAACTGGTTACCTTGCCATCTGAAATAGTGAAGTAATGAAGAATTATGTATTACAGTGTTGTCCAGCTAGTAGTTTCCTGTGACAAATAAAAATGTGCTAGCAATCTCCAGTTACACCAATCTGTTGCAGCTATGCTCTCATATTGGACCATTGTTTCTCTAGAGGAACATTGTGTTGCTTGGCAATCGGAAACATAAGGCCAAAACTTTTTATATTTTTTTGTTACTTATGTCAAAGGTAATTAAAAAATGACTTCTATTTTTGGTAGCAGTCATCAATAGGTTGACCAAGACCTGCATGAAACCTTGCAAAATATTTGGAATCTAGATACCTCTTAAACCAGTAATTTCCAACCTTTTTAAGCTTGTGGACCACTAAAAGATAATAATCTACACCACCACATAAGACCACTATCTTCAATTTTAATATAGCTTTGAAAAAAGCTTTTTGAGCCATAAGCTTTTCGTGACGCTTTCATCAGTGGCAGTATCGCGTCAAAAGGGAAGATCTAGAGTGAATAAGTGTTTTATGTGAATAATTTGGACGTTAGGCAATCAAGACAAGCCAATGATAGCGTTAGTATTGCAAAGCACGCCAAAGAAAGATTTCGCAATTGTGAAAGTGGCACTTGTATTCATATTCATATATGAATACAAGTGCCACTGTGATAGTTGGTACGTAGGGCAAACATCTCAACGACTACAGGATCGCATCAAGCAACATGTTCCACACTGGTTAAGACAGCAATTGACTTGTCCACGCCGATCTCAACCACACAGTTCATGCAAACAAATTAACACCAAACCGGATTGTGACTCCGCCATTGGTCAGCATCTTTTAGATAATGATCGATGCACATTAAACTATGATGATAAGCAGTTTTCAATCCTCGCTACAGCACGCAGCTCTTTCTGTCTTAATCTTCTGGAGGCTACTTATATCAAGACCCGATGCCCAGTGTTATGCAGACAGAAAGAGTTTGTTTACACTCTCAAACTCTTTCGATAATCATGGCATTTGGCCTCCTGCTGCGCCTTCTCTAATTTTCGCAATTGTAAAATCTTTCTTTGGCGCGCTTTGCAATACTAGCGCTATCATTGGCTTGTCTTGATTGCCTAACGTCCAAATTATTCACATAAAACACTTATTCACTCTAGATCTTCCCTTTTGACACGATACCGCCACTGATGAGAGCGTCATGAAAAGCTTATGGCTCAAACAGCTTTTTTCAAAGCTATATTAAAATTCTGTACTACCAACAAGATTTTTGTATCTTCAATTTCCTCTGGTATAGACTGCAGCACTTAAAAAAAATTAATGAACCTTAGTTATTAATTTGAATTAATCTGCAATGCCTACACAGACTTTGAGCTTGAACAAGAATTGAGCAAGAGGTAAGGGAGAGTGTCCAAACAGTGTGCAAATTTTAATTTACCACATGGCATATCCCTTCCCACTTGGTCACTAGCAGTGAACAGTACACTAAAAGCACCAATAGCAGCAATGCTTTAAGTCAAGGAGCAGCTCTCAGCATTTAAGTAGAAATGAAAATTCAGTTTCAGGATAAAAGATTAGAAAAGCAGCACAGTTGATTCCTTGGTAAATTTTTGAAACACGTTGGACTTGTTTTTTGTTAACAGAGGTATTAGGCCACATTGCCTGCTTAACATTTCTGTATTCATGACAGTGATCAAGATGGTAGACAATCATGTTGTCTGACTTACCTGTGATGCCAACAGTATTCCATTTCAAATTTTCAACGTTGCCCCTATGGGACAAAGCCTGAATAATTGCTTATGGGGCTTGGTGTAGCATTAGTTTATCTTTTATGACGAGCAGACTTGAGATAAAGTTTTCTAAAAGTTCAAGGCTCTTGTTTGTATATAGATAATTTTTCTATACTGGCCAAATTATCCAAGTTCTAGCCTGCAACATCTTTAGATGATAGGTCAATACTTGTGTTTAAAAAAGTTGAACTGTTGTGCAGTTTTTAATTTAATTGAATTTTCAAAACTTGAAAATTTGAAATAGCTATTGTGTATAGTAAGCAATGAAAAGCCACCTAGCTAATTAATAAATGACATAAAGTAAGGGCAATGCTGAAATCACAGTCGGGCACTGTAGGACATTGTAGCCAACACTACCCCAATTTGACTAGAATTTTTTATTACATCAATGCAGAAAAAGTAAAAGCTACACATCATACATTTTATGTTCAATTACCTGAGAATAGATTAAATTTAATTGCCATAAAAGTGTGTAAAAAACATTAAGTTGTGGTTAAAGCATGCTATTACGTAAAAGGCAGAGCATTGTTACCCCTTCTAGAATTCTAATGTAATTAATTTGAACAACCATTATGAGTAGCCTATTTCATTATCTCTGAGCCCAAGTAGCAGCAGCAAGCCTAATGATAAAAACTGACCAAAACTCTTGTATAATGTTTAGAATAAGCATTTTTTTGATAAATGATTGGTTTTCATGAAAAGTTCTTTTGCCAGATCTCTTCAGAAGCTGCATGGACCACTGGTTGGAAATCACTCTTTTAAACTTTTAGTTTCATTGTTTTCAGGGTATACTGACATGTCTTGCTATTTTTTCCAAATTTCAGGTGCAATAAATTTAGCAACTGTAACTATTATTTTTTCAGCATCTGTGCATCTTTCTTTTTTCCTCCATGAATCATTAAGAAAGATTATTTTGTAGCTGATCATTGTTTTGCAGCAATAGAGCAGGCTATAATAATATTTAATTGTTGTGCAGGCTTAAAAAATAGTGTTATCTTAAGGCTTATCAATAGATTTGTCCAACATGCATCGTATCATTTGGTACTCTACATTTCCTTCTTGGAAAGTTCAAAATGTTTTTTCCGATTCAGTGAGAACTTTGTCACGAATCACTAGTAATCACCAGCAACTTTCATCATGGAAAAACCAAGGCAATGAAAAAGTAGCAAACTTGATTAGAGCTTACGAAGATCATGGACATTATCATGCAAATGTAAATCCACTGAGAAATATTCCAGTCACTTTTAAAGCAGAATTAGAACCACAGTTTCATGGTCTTGCAGGACATGAGAAAGTTTTCACAAAAGGTAAGTGGAGAGGATTTGTAATTTTGATAACTGCAAGATATCATTTACTTATAGCAGTATTTCCCTAACTTTTTTGTCTGTTGACACAGTAAAAAAGCTAAACAATTTTTGTGGAACAACAGCAAGATAAATCTATTAATGTTGATTGTGAGTAGCATTACAAGTGACAATGAGAAAGGTGATGACTAGGGCCTGCTAAAGTCAATAAAGTCAAAATTTTTTCAGGACCTCGTTGCATGATCAAACGTGTACTAACGTTTGTTTCAGGTGTTCAGGAGTCTGTTTTGATAGATTTTATACGTCAAAATGAAGTCAAAACTTGTCAAAATTGTCTTCATCAAAAATTTCCTTACAAAAACAAACAAATTTATATTTTTTTTTATATTTTTTTGAAATTTTGAGCTGCTATTATAATTTTATGGGCAGTTTTATTTGATTTTAAACTTCTCAAATAGTTGCAATGGTAAAAATGCGTGCAGTAATTGAGAAGGAAATAGCACTTATTATGCATCAAATCGTCATTGTTGATGCATAAACACATAATTGTTAGACAATTAATCTATTCCTATAAAACCTTTGCACTCTTTACATGTGGTCTTTTTAAGTCGTAGCTTGCAAAGCAAAGAATGCCTAAACAAGTCAAATCTTCTACAGCGAAAGTTAGGCAAATTTGCCAGGAATATCCGAATGAGTTTTCGGCAACTCCTGCCCATGACTTGTGATGCAATCTTTGCCATGTGTTAGTCAAATGCGACAAAAAGTTTTTTGTGGAAAGCCACCAAAAAAGTAAGCAACACCAAAGAAAATTGGAGACGAAGAGCAAATCCCAAAGTAAGCAAACCTTTATACAACTCGATCAAGTAAACTTCAAAAAACAGGTTGTCTCTTCATTCTTAGCTGCAGATATCTGACTTCATAAACTGAACCATCGTTCTTTAAAGTCTCTGTTTGCTACAATGGAAAAAATATTGCCTTCGGAGACTGCAGCCTGGGCATGTGTTGCTAAATTAGCATCCCAAAAAGAAGAACAAATTCAAGAATTACTTCGTGACAAAAAAATCTTTTTAATTGTGGATGAAGCAGAGATTGCTAAACAAAAGTATATTAGTGTGCTTGTGGGCAGCTTAGATGCCCCAAATCAGACATTCCTCGTTGATTGCCATCCACTTGACAGCAGTAGCAATGTTAATAGCAGTATTATTCTGCACACTGTGGATGACATATTGCAACAACTTGAAATAAAATGCGAGAATTTTTCATTGTTCTTGACTGATGCTACTTGGTGTATGTCTTTGGCTGGAAAGACATTAAAGGAATTATTCGCTTCTTTGATGCATGTCACCTGTGTTGCACACTTACTACATAACTGCGCTATGCGTGTGCATGCTTATTTAAAAAATATCAATGAAATAATAGCAACGATCAAAGCAGCAACAATCAAAAACAAAGATCGCAAGAAAGATTTTCATGATGCTGGTCTGCCATCTCCTCCTGACCCTGTAATTACAAGATGGGCAACTTGGCTTAGAGCTGCCTTATATTACAGTGAGAACCTTCCAGCTGTTCATACCATTGTCAACAATTGGACAAGTGCAGGCCTCTTAGTCAGCAGAGCAAAAGACGCTATCAATGTGGAAGATTTGGTGCTGAACTTGGTTAAAATAAATCAATACTGGACTCTAGCAGCCAATGTAGAGTTCTTAGAAGTAAGTGCCTGCACGATAACCGAAGCATACGGACTGCTGAAGAATATGCAATTCGATGATGATCCGTGCGCAATTAAAAATTACTGTATCTGCTCGTTTTGTAGCCCGGGCCCTTATTTTTTTCAACCAAACTCACTACTGGGCCCTTATTCAAGCACGGGCGCTTGTTATTTTCAAAGTAAAATTATGCACAAAAATTATCGTTGAAGACAAATATTTCACGACATTAATCCTTTTTCCATGTCAATTTATTCACATCAAACGCAAATTATTTACGCCTAAAGAGTAATTCTCTCATATTAGTTTAAATTATTAACAAGAAATAACAAATGAAAATTTGAGCTGCTTCTTATTTCCTATTGTTCTTTACCACTGAAAAATCAGCTTTTACATCGGGTGGGTATTCAAGCACGGGCTCTTATTTATTTTTAAGTTCTGTTCACACGGGCGGCTATTCAAACGGGCCCTTAATCAAGACTGGGCGGTAAAATGAGCATATACGGTACATTAAAAACGACTATCCAACTCTGATTTAGAAACAATAATAAACTGTACCAACTTGACAATTGACCCAACAAGCTACGCACTATTGCAAAAAGCCCAGCCAACCTCTGCTGCTGTTGAGAGGTCGTTTTCTATGCTCAGTAAATTACTGATAAAGGACAGAAATTTTGATGTTAAGAACGCAAAAAAATATATGATGCTGTATTACAATAAAAAGTCCTGGTAATTGTACTGTGTGGCTTTTGTTAAAAACATCATAGACAGACTGTTAATGTACAGTACAGTTGCGATAACAATGCATTTTTTGTATTACACACTAATTGATACCGGTACACACCTTAGCTCTTTATCCTAGGTTTTGAGGTCATGCATTGCTTTGTTGCATTAGCTTCAAGACTGAGTGATTGAGAAAATGTTTAAAGTAGGTTACCTTCTTCTTTAAAAACTTATGTAAATGGTGGATTCTAAAACATTTTTAATCAAAAAAGTGCAAAAAGACATAAATAATAGGTGAAAGCGGTTAGGTCAAAATAAAGTCAAAATTTTGCTAAAATAAAGTCAAAAATATATTTTTGTAGGTAAAAAAAATGGCCCTAGTGATGACGTTTTTTTTATAGATCACTTTTTCAGGCAACATAACACATTCTACAACATTATTGACCATTACTTCATAGCAGCATTTACTCAGTTTTAACTGAAAACTTGTATAAATATTAACTCTTTTGCTACCACTTGAATAGTGAAAAAAATTTCCATAAGGTGGCAGTGTGAAAAACCGCCATAATTAATCGTCATAAAATACCCCAAGTTTGTTTGTAAATCATTACTTATCTCCTTACTTCTACATCAAGTGTTATATATTGTTGAAATCTTTATTTCTTGAAGATTTCAAATATTAAAAAAAGTTTTTTGTAAGGAAATTTTATGCTAATTAACCTCCCTAAGAGGTGCTGAGTTGTCTTTAAGTTAAAGCACCCTTGCCCCAATGCCCACTGCAGATTTTATTTTCCACCAATTTTTTTAGAAATGGTTTCTAAACAATGCTAAGGAAATAAGCTTTAAAGGTATATCAGTCAAAACTTACCTAAAAGCCTAGGTTTTCTACAATTTGCAACTTTTTGAGGCCCATGACCTTTTTTTGACCTGGTATTGACCAATACTAAATTTTGTTAGTTAAATGTAGTACCTAAATAATGATCAGTCATTATCTGCTAAAGGTTAGCCTAAACCATGTAACATTATGTATTTTTGAAAAAGGAATTTCTTCAAGATTCAAAAAATATCAAATTTAAATAAAATATGTTGTCACTATCAATGAAACAGAAGGTTTTGTACACCCCTCCTATTTGTTGAGAAACAAGGGGGATACAGCAAATTTTGAATTGGAGAAGCCAAACTTCTGTCAGCTTTTAAACTTGTATTGTAGCTTCTATCTCCTTGGAAACTTGATACAAAAGGACAACTTCAGTGGTCAAATGTTTGCAATTTATGTTATCTTTTAAAAGAATGTAGTTTTTCTAAAAATTATAATTTAGTGAAGGTAAGTCAAAAGTTTTTGGAGGGTTTTGAACTGATATGATGTATGGTATCCATTTTTAATCAGTAAATATGATATACCGCTTAGCCTAGAATATTTAAAGCCAAATTTCTTAAGCTTTCAAATAAGATCGGTATTTAGCAACATATCATATTCTTTATGCATCAACTTTAGTTTATTTTTATCTACCATACAAATTTGTTTGGGAGGGTTTTGAGACCGCAAAGAAATTTGAAAATTTTAATGGGTAAATTTTTTTATTATTGCTTGAAATTTTGTCAAATGATGCTCCAAAAAAGTAGTTTTCAGAATGTGTAAATCATAAAGGCTTTGGTTTCCTGGTAAATATGATGTCTCAATTTGATTTCAAGGTAGTTGGCTTTTGCACATGTCTGCTGAAAATTTGGCAGGTTTTGTCGTCTGCAACTGGGTTCTTGGTCTTTTTAACCCTTTCTAAGTAAGAAAATCCATGAATTAGGGCACAAATTTTACATCTTCTGATGCGTGAAGAATTAAGCATGATCTTTTGAAAATTTTATGAAAATCAGATAAGAAATAAAGTCACAAATCCATTTTTTAGTAAAATAATTTTGTAACTCGGTGGAAAAAAATTTGAGGAAAACACTGAAAACATGAGATCATCAATTGATGATCACGGGAGCGAAAGAGTTAAGTTCTTTAAAAAAATCCATGGCACACCTGCTGCAGCACACAGTTTGGGAGACACTGAGTTATGCTGGAAAGTAGAGATCTGTTGATGTGTGTATTGTCACACTTAATGAATTTTATTTGACATAAAAAAATTGGTAACGGATGTGTTACCAGAGGGTAGATAGTAGTGTTTAGTGGTCATGTGCTCAATAAACTTTTGTGGCTCACATGATAACGCAGCTTTATTTCTACCAATATTCAACAAATCATCTAAAAGAAAGATAAGCCTATGTGATGTGTCTTGCCAAATGATTAAATTGGTTCATGTTTCTTTTTGTTGCTTCCTCAATAAATCAACATTTTCACATACAGGGTGCAGACAAAGTTCTTGGACAAAACATGATACTTAGTTTAATAACTCTTAAACATATGCATTAACTTCACACTGTTGAATATTAATAATTTCATCACTCCTCTTTCAGATTGTTACACACATTTGTCAGAATTTAGCTGTAATATTGAGTATGAGTGATAAACGAGCAGCCATCATTGAGCTCCATTGCACAGGAAAGACAAATTCTGAGATTGTAAAACTTCTTAAAGCTCCAAGATCAACTGTTTATTTACTACATGGTTAGCAGGTTTAAAGAACTTCAAAGTACCAAAGATCATCCTTGAAGTGGAAGACCATGATCTTCTCGGATGTCAAAGATGATTGATGCTGTCAGAGCCAGAATCTGATGCAATCCCAAAAGATCCATGAGGGCAATGGCCTGTGACATAAATGTCAGTGAGAAGACGATCAGAAACATTGTTAAAATCGATTTGAAGATGTTGTCTCTCAAAATGCAAACTCGTCAGCACCTCACACACCTCCAAAAAGAAAAAAGACTGGCTCAAGCGAAGATTTCTCTTAACAAGTTGAAGGCAGGTACAGATAAGAGCGAGATCATTTTCTCTGATGAAAAATTGTTCACAAGGCAGGTACGGACACAAGCAAGATAATTTTCTCTGGTGAAAAATTGTTCACTGTTGAGGCAATCTGCAACCGACAAAATAACACAGTCCTAGCAAAGTCCTCTGCAGACATTTCTGACTCCACGAGAAGCGTTTTCAGACAACAGAAACCTTCTGTCATGGTGTGGGCCGCCATTTCAAAAACATGGAAGTCCCCCATCATTTTTGTTCCACAGGGAGCAAAAGTGAATACAAATGCATACATTGAAACAATCTTGACTCGTGCACTTTAAGCAGCTAAAAAGCACTTTAAAGACAAGCTGTTCATCTTCCAACAAGATGGTGCACCATCACACACGTCCAAGAAGACACAGAAGTGGTGCCAAGACCATTTTCCAGGATTTTGGAGCAATGAGGTTTGGCCACCCTCATCACCACATCTCAACCCGATGGACTTTTGTGTTTGATCCCTTTTGGAGGCAGATGCCTGTGCTTCTCATGTATCAGTTGAAGCCCTCAAGAGTTCTCTTGGGAAGGCATGGGCGAAAATACCTCAAGAAACCCTGCATAAAGCAGCAGAGGGCTTTCGTGGCAGACTTGAGCATGTAATTCAGGCCAGAGGGGGACATATTGAATGAAATTTTGTACTATTGTTCAGGAAAGTCATGTCAAATAAAAAAAATTGATTGTTTATAGTTATATTTATGATTTACAGAATTATCAAATTTTTACGTTGTCCTAGGACTTTGTCTGCACCCTGTAGATGGACATTGGTACTTTTAAAAGAAAGCTGGTACTTTGCACTTGAATTAAGAGTAGCTAGGTACTTATTTCAGATAATATCAGATTACTGTAGCAATACTTTTTTGATTTTTGTCTGATGAAAAAACTATAAGTGAGCTGTACTAGCAATTTTTTCTAGAAAATTCTTTGATATTGATTGTCATATCCTATGGTGGCTTTTTCTTTGCACCACTGCTTCAGCACTGGGCTGGGTTTATGTCAGTTGTTGTTGAGTGGTGCCAGATGGCTAGAAACTCAGGATTTAAAGACCCATTGTACCTGGCATCAGTAATCTATTTGTTTCCAGGTTTTGCTGTTTTGAATTTCTTAAGGAAATTCAGATTACCTTTGAAGTTTGTATATCCCATTTATTGAGAGTGTGTGAGCCACCATGTTCCTTGCTCTGTTTGCACCAAGCTCATCATAGTGTACCAGATAGTGAATAGGTGACTGCTCAGCTTCAGGGAGATCACATGAAGGATTTCGTCTTAAACCTGTAATTCCAAGGTAAAAGTTCACAGCGACCTGTAAAAACACCAGCTATTAATCTTAGTTTTCTTCAAAGAAATTTGATTATTATTTTACTTAAAGTTTGTTTTGGGTCTGCCAATGAGTTAGCTCATTTGGTTGTATGCATGTAGAGGAGCTATTGAATTTGATATAAAACTCAATTTTACATGCATCTGTAATTGTATCCTTTCCTTTTGTGATTTGTAGTCCAACAGCTGGTTCTGGTCTAACGAGATATTCAAGTGGTTTAGGAAAGTTTGATTGTAGTTTCATGGCTCTGCAAAGTGGAGTTCCCTTCAATCCTGCATAGATTACTTTATTACACTTACTCAGTTGGTTCAGCATCTCGCCATAAGCCCACACTATTTTGGATTGATGTAGTGGAGTATTTATTGCTTTAAGTGCTCCCAAACTGTCTCAAAAGATATTAATCATCTTATGTTTACATTTTTGTACATGCACACTGGGTGCATATGTTGCATTCACAAAGATCTTAGCTTGAAACACTCTAATATTTTTGCCCAATGACAATGATTAGGGCCTGCTAATGTCAATCAGGTCAAAAATTTTTTAGGGCTATATTACATTATCAAACTTATACCAATGTTGCTTTTGGTTGCTCAGAACTCTTTAATACGTTTTGCAACTCAAAATTTTAAATGGACTCAAAATTATTCAAAATTTTGAATAGACTCAAAATTATTCAAAATTTTGTCCCATTAAAATTTACTTTCACAAACTAATTTCTTGTTTTATTTGTGTGATTTTTTGAGCAGCTATAAATAATTTAAATATTCTGTTTTTATACCATTTTTAGAAAAGCCTTCTAATTCAAACTTCGGTAACTTTGATTAGAGGTTTGAGTGAAAATTTTGCTTGGTGAATACCGCATTACTCTTTGATTGCCATTTGAGCTGAGTGAGGTTTAAGTGGGGTTGGTGAATGCAACCCTAAAAATATCAAATCAGCTGGCTGTGTCAGCTTCATGCAATTGCAAAAAAATTGGCTTCATCATTAGATGATATGTAGCTTGATACTAATTGCTTGTTGCAAATGATAAAAGAGGACCATCTCTACCTTTATACTTTTGTAGGAGGATCACCAATTTGGTTGCTTGGAATAACCTGCTGTTTAAGTTTAAAGCGTTTAGAGCCTTTAGATAAATCTTTCAGAAAATTTTGATAGAAATGGCAAAGAATCCTGCAAACAAGAAAGAGTTGTGAAAATGTACCAAAGAACTAACTTTTCTAGAAAATGTGATTTTGTGAAATGCAGGCATTGTTTTGAAATCTTCAATTTTTTTATTCAAAACTTTTTTTATAAAAAATGCAGGTTTACTAGTAGGAAAATTGTTCAGTGTAACATGATTTATTGCAACCAATTGTTCATCATCCATTATAAACTAATCCTTATTATCTTATTGATGGCAGACTCTTTTCAACACTCAATTCTCATATTGCTGGAAGCAAATTTCTTCAGCTTTCAAACGACATTTATTATTAGCCTTGTCATAACCTTTTCATGCCTTAAACTAATCTGTTTTAATCAGCATATAACTTTTGGGGGAAGTAAAAACCTATATCACAGGTCTAAAAGTTAAGTATGAAAACTAACAGTAACTTTACTTGTCAAATATTTTTGGAATTGCATCAAAATATTGTTTAATTTTTTGAGAAAAGTTTAAAAATTGGTTGAGAAATGAGATCACAAATCAGTTTTTAAAGGAAGTTATTTTGTAAAAATGTTGCAATTTTTAAAAGATTTGTTAAATGATCATTTTTGGCAGCAAAAAACTGTGTTAATTACACCTGTCAGCATTATGACATTATAGCGCATGTAGAAAAAAAGGAAAATGCGTGTTCAGAAGTCTTAAATAAAGAATATACCGTATATACCGGCTAATAAGCCGATTTTCTGGACCTAATTTTTTAACCTAATTTTCTGGGGTCGGCTTATTGGGCGAATATAGCTTTGAACCAAAAATACCGAACGTCAAAATTGGTTGCAAAATGACACCTACGATCTTACAATAGCACGATCTTGCGTCAATTCACAACTAAAGTTAATTAAAGACGGTAAATAAAAGAACATGTATTTACGAAAAGTACGCTTGTAAATAATTATTTAGCGACTAATTAAAACAAAGCGCTTCGTTTGTTGAATACGTTATGTACTCTAAACTGTGTAAAAAAGAAAAAAGCGCGAATAGAATGATGTCATTTTAAAGCATGTGTATTGGTGCATAAAAAGAAAAAAAGCGCAAATGGAATGATTTAATGAATGTAACGCTTAACTGGAAAAAAATGTTGGAAAAAGAAAAAAAGGTATGGTAGCTGAACGTAATTTTTCCGCTTCAGCTTATTGGACGGTAATATGTAAAAACCCTCATTTTCTGAGCTAAAAATCGACCTCGGCTTATTCGCCGAGTCGGCTTATTGGGCAGTATATACGGTATTGTTGCATTGCCAATTGAGCTTTAAGTGTTGTAGAGTTGTTTTTATTGAAAGCACCTTGGTAAGATCCCCTAAAAAGATTTTAATCACAATTCTGCAATCAATATTTTTTGAGTAAATTAAGAAAACAAATTTTACAATTAATCATTATTTATGATGTCATGAGAGATGTTAAAGAAATGAAATTTGTTGAAGTTGATAAGTTGGGTACTGGTTTTTGTTTAAGCCCAAAACCGCTTTTCTCTGTCCAAAAATGCAGTTTTTAAAAAAATCATCTTTGAATATGACGTCATAATGAGGTCATGAATGCCCTTATGACACTCACCCCAAGGGGGTGATCAATCGTGCCTAGTTTGATGTTTGTACACATGGAAGTTTCAAAGGAGTTAAAACACACACAGACAGAATTGCATTTAGCAGCTCCATGGTAAGCCCTGCTCCATTCAAGCTTATGCCAAGAAATGATTTTTCAGCTCTGATTTAGAAGCAATAATAAACTGTTCTAATTTGATGACTGCCCCAACCACCTAGGCATGGTGCAAAAAGCCCAGCCAACCTCACTGTTAAGTGATCATTCTCTTTGTTTAAACAATCCTGAAAAAAAAAGATATTGAACCATAGAATGTTGAAACTACTTAATGCTGTATTGCAATAAATAGTTGGTAATTTTATGGTGTGATTTCTTGTGCAGCACATGATTGACTCACAATAAAATACATACAAGAGTATTAGCATAGCAGTTGTTATATGCATTAATTGCTAAGCAGAAGCACCCTTTTTGCTGGGCTAGTTGTGCATCAGTATAAGACCAATTTAGTTGTATCAAACTGCTAACGACAAAATGTAAAATATAGCTTTTCTAAACTTATGTAAATTGCCTTTTCTACAATATTTGAACTATCTGGTTTTAATGTCCAGATGGTTTAAATCTTGCAGAAAATATTAAGCCAAAATTGTGAAGTCAAAATTTTGGAAAAATATTGTCAAAACTTTTTTTCAGGTCAAAATGAAAATGGCCCTAATGATAAAGTATCTTTGTAAAGCCACTCAAACTGTGCTCTAATGCCGGTATTATATTGTTTTTGGATGATTTGTAAAGCATTTTAGTGCGGTAGCGTGAACACTTTATACTTTCCTTGTGCATCATTCTTGAATCTTCTTCTTATGGTAATATATTGACTGTCAACTTTTTCTGATGTAGATACAGTATGCTGGTTTTAGTAAGTCACTTAGCAAAATAGTGATTTGAGGATATCACTCAGTTCTTAATTTAATGCACGAGTGCCATCACCTCTGTTTTTCCACTGACTTCTTATAAGTAGGCAATAGGAGGTTGGCATCGCTTTACTCTTGATAAACCCATCAAGAGGTGGTGGGCTAATAAGACTGCTGTGATGGTGGTTCTCGTGGACCCAGTGGTCTGGACCTGGCAAATCTTTGCAGGTAACTTATCTGAGCTTTTACGCTTATCAGTTCGAAACGTGACCACCACTCTTTTACAACATATGATGCTGCCATGCTTTATTGTATGTATTGTCAGCATGAGCCTTCCATTTTAGTTTTGACACTAATACTCTATTACTCCAAGGTGTTTTGCTAAATTCTTTGGTATCAATGTTTTACCAAACAGTTTGATGGGTTTCAGATTATTATCTTTTTATAATATGTAAAAAATTAATAATTTTTGTGGGATTGATCTTAAGTCCTTGTTCACAGTCCCGTTTCTCTACATATTTTATTGCAGTATTCAGTGTTTCCTCTAACTGTAAAAAAAAGAGCAAACTTACAAAAAATTGTCTGGAGAATTTAAACAAAATTCAACAGTGTATAAAAATGTCTGGCCAGTTTTTGATTAATTTTTTCAATTTCTTATTATTTTTGCAATTTTTCTGGCAAAATCTTGAACAAAGCATTTAATGCATGGGAGCCTAGGAAAAGGAACCTAAGTTTGGACTGCCACCTTTTTGGGCAGTGTAAAATCTTATGTAACCGTCATGTGGGTGTGATCAATAGTGAGTGATGAAGACTTGATTATGGTGCATGCTATTATTGTAATTTTTATATTACAATTTATCTCTTAAGCTTAACGTGTAGTGAGATCAAACTGCGGACAGTGACACTGTTTTGACCTATCAGGTCTATAGTGCAGTTGTACCTATCAAATCAAACTGTTTCATTTTTTTTTTACTTTTTCTATTCAATTTCAATCGTAGCTAAAGAGTAATAACAGCAAGCAGCCCTCAAACTTAGTTTGACACAAGATGTCAAAAGTTCAGAACTGATATTGGTTAACATCTATATTGTTTCTTCACGTTTTATCACAAATTTCTATCATGCTTGTTAAGATAAGAAAAGCATAAAGTATATAGAGCGTTTGGTTTCAGTTTAGCACAAAAAGCATCATTTTTTGAGGGATTAGTTCAGATTTTTGAAATAGCAAATGAATATACTTCTCGCACTAGCTGGTATGAAAACTAAGAGTAAACAAAGAATATGACTTTTAACCATTTCTAGCTTTCAGTCCCTTAGGAAAAAAGATCATTTAAAAAAAATGTAGCTGAGTTGACAGCTATGTGCTGTGATAGCTTACCAGTCATGATAAAAGATAAGTCTTGAAATGTAAAGAAAAATGTGGATTCTAGTTTCGACGTCTTTAAACACATTTTAAGTTAAAGTTTATGCTATGTAAATTGCTTGAAAGTTAAATTGCAATACAATAGAATTAGGCTATAACCACACTTTTAGATGATTCAAAAAAATGAGCATTTAATATGCCATTCCAAAATTGGTTTTGATTCAACATTAAGATGTAATATCTAATCAGGTTTACCAGTGCACAGAAAAACCAGTAAATTGTCAAAACTCCAAAAAAGTTGTACATGGTGCAAAGAAAATTTCCGCTGAAGTGTAATTGGGCATGTGCAACAGTGGCACCAGGTGAAATAGGCTAAGTCCCAGTAAGTGCATCACTGTTGTGGAAGTGCAAAATTTCTAGCAAATGTACAAAAACCGCCAGAAAAATTTTGGCAGACATTGTTGAACAAACTGTTACATTAGTCTTAGTAACATATTTTAAATTGGTAAAAAGAATATTTTTGGTAACCTACTGCAATTTATTCAACGTATACGTTAAGCTAACAAAAGATGTCATTTATCTTGATTCCTATCTTGAGCCCTTGGCCCAAATTTTAGAACCAGCTAAATGTGTTACATAAACATCATGTGACAGTAACAAAACAGTGATTTACAATTATGCGCACTCTGTTTTTTTGCTTTAATTTTACAGGGTGGGTCAAAAGTCTTGTTACCCCCTTGTAAAACAAATTCAACATATAAATGTAAGTTTGATATGAAAAGCTTAATTTGGTTTTAGATCTTGTCACTTAATTCAGAATTGTTGTTATTTATCATTCTATTGAGTTTGTTTGTGCCCCATTATTGTCATAAAATATGTTTATTTGATGCCAACTTCTGTCAGACATTCTAAGCATTTGAGGTGTAACTTCATTGAAAGCATCTGTCACTGCTGGCTTCAACTCATCAGTGTTTGTGTAGCACTGCTGGGCAACTTTTTTTATGAACCCCATGAAGAATTGTCACATGTGATCAGGTCAAGACTTTAAGGGGGCTAGTCAAGTAGAGCAAGGTGGCAAACCCACAACCAATCTAACAACTGGGAGAGCCTTTATTATAATATTCCCTTACAGTTGTAACAAAATAAGCCGGTGCCATATCTTGTTGCAACCAGACATTGCTTTCAATCCCAAGACTTTGCAGTTGTGGTATGAACCAATGTTCAAGTACAGCCAAATAATTAAGATGATTGAGAGGTCTATCAAAGAAATATGGTGCAAACAGGTGTTCACTGTTCTTTGCTGCCGATGCCATGGCATGTGGAGGATGATGTTCCACTTCACAATAATGTGGGTTCGAATTGTACCAAAACACAATATTCCACAATTGAGAACTCTGGTATATGGTGCACTCATCACTGAAAATGACTCTTCATCTTTTTGACATGGTTCAAAATTCCTGGAGCATTTTTTCATATGCATCTTGTTGGCAGTTTGAATTGTGGTCTGATAGCTCTTGAACAAACATTGGCCAATTTGAAAACAGTTTGTGTTCAACTTTTATGTGCCTTATAAAGAGGTGCATGGTACTCCAAGCTTTGCCAATAGCTTTGTTGACATTTTTTGGAAACTTGCTAATTGCGTTGTCAATCTCTTGGCATTGAGTTCAGTTCCTCTTGATTGCGGTCTGCCTGTTCTTGGTTTATCTTATATACTCTTAGTTTGAAAAGGTTTGCAATCCCATCTCAAGAGTGTTTGTTTTGATGGAGGTTCTTTTCTGAATGCTTGCTTCTGTCTCTTGGATCAAGACACCTGCAATAATTCTTTCTTCCAAAGTGTAATAGTTTGTGTCACATACACTTCAATTGCTTATCAAAAATATTCTCTAAATTACAAATAAACAAAATTAAGTTTCACAAATTTACTGTATTTATTCGTGTATAAGTCGGAAAATTTTGTACCAAATTATTGCCCAAAAAGTTCGGGGGCCACGTATACATGAGGGTGCGACTTATACACGAGATGCTTTAAAAGTTTAAAAATTTTTTTAAATTAATGTATGGTGGCCATGCACAACTCCTGTTATGTGTGTCATAACGTATGTCCTTTAATCACTGCTTCCTTATTCACAACCTTTATTCTAAAGTGCTCTCGTGTTTACTGTACTAATTGATTGTAACAATGCCACCACAACAGTTTAGACTGCAAGTAAGTGTGCACATGCACATGTGAGTCAGCATAAGTGTGCGCATGCACATACACATGCGAGCTAGCGTCGCGCATGCCATTTATGAGAAATGCATGCGTGGCTTTGCAATGAAAAACACGTGGTTTACAAGCAATCTGCAGTTTAAGACTTACCAGTACGTATCTTATTTGCAATGTCATCAACAAAAAGAAAGTGTACATCGTACACTGCACAGTTTAAGCTGCAAGTCCACCTTCATGGGACACTGATGAGGTCTTGCCTCAAGAACAATGGGATGAACTGTTTTGTAGCAACGAAGATGAGAGTGACTTTGATGGATATTAGATGTTGTGTTTGATTTTAATAAAAAAATGTGGAAAAAAAATTTTGTACCATTTTTTGAGGCAAAAGTAGGGGGTGCGACTTATACACGAATGTGACTTATACACAAATAAATATGGTAATAACCAAACTGGTTGGAAAATATTAGAAATACAGCAACTTAAGTTTTTTAAAGCAAATATACTTTACATTATGTGTTGTATTGATTTTACAGAGAGTGGGGGTAACAAGACATTTGGCCCACCCTGTTCAGTATAATTAGTCTTAATGGCTTCACTTATGATGTCAATTTGCCCATAACAACATAGTGTGTTTTTCTGTCCTTGCATACTTTATAGAGGTTATCTACTATGTTGGTTTATATATAAGGCTCCCTTTGTTTTTTCTCAGATGTATTTTGTTTGTTTATCATGCATTATATCTAATTCAAAACTTCTTAACCGTTTTTAGGATGTGGCTCATTTTCAAAATGCACACAAGCATGTTGCCGAGTTATTATATTTTTCTCAATTTCATTAGTGACTTCAGAAAAAGATATTGAAGTAAATTTCAGGGATCCTGTCAAAATTAAATAAAAAATCAAGTCGAGAAAAATTTTTCCAATTTTGTTCAAAATAAAGGCTAAGTAAAGTATTGGCCCGGTGATGACTTCTGTTAATTGATTGAAAATCGCCACAAATACATTTTATTTGCTAATCTGATCATGACACTAGCTTGTGAGTTGTATCTTGTGTACCAACTGCAAAAAAGAAAAAGATCAACGGATCAGATGAAACACAATCTGGTAGTACTGCCGCTACTAGTGAAGTCCAAGTTGAACAGATTGTCACTGAAATGCAATTCGCAGACAGCGTAACATCAGATACCCAACAACCTGAAAAACCTTATCGTCGCAGAAGTAAAGCAGCTAAATCAGAATCGTCGAATTTTGAAATTAATGTAAAGCTTGATGCAATTCTCAAGAAACTTGCAGAAATGACATTAACAGCAAACAAGCAATCTGTTGCTCATAAACCTGGAGAATACAACGAAGTTTCAGTCGAAAAAATATTGGTTTAAAGCAGCAAATCAATAAAACGAATTAGCAAAATCACCAAAACTTACCATTGATGTCAACAACAATATGCTAATATGTGATGCTTGTTCCATTAATGCAAGTGCTAGATTACGCTGCAGTGCAGAACTATTTAATTGCGACTTTGCTTTTGGATTCGATTTTGCTGAGAGTAACTAGCCACTGGCTGGTTTTATCAACTAAAAAAAATCCAGAGCAAGACACATAGCTGCAATGATGCATCAAGCAAATTTGGTTCGTATTGGTGAAGAAAGTGAGCATTCAAGGAAATTGGCTGCAAAACAGCAATCAATTGGGATAATTGCTGGCAAACAAGCATATCGTCTATTAAAGTATTGCAGCAAGTTGATGGTTTTTGTTTGTTTAGGTGAAACTTACTTTAGCCTACTGTAACAAAAGACGATAAACAGACAATTAAGAACTGCTTCTATATTAAGAACTATAAAGTAATGCTTAAGCTATCGACTTTTTGCATGAAGATTTTGTCAAAAAGAATGGTGTTAAACAATTATGATGTTGTAATCGCCATTGCAAGCCGCGGGAAATTTTTAGTTCAAAAAATGGATTTCTGGGAAACTTTGTGCATTTTTTCCAGGCCTGGTGTGGTAATATAGCTTGCTAAATATTTTTTGGGTCTCAGTAAGTTTTAATTAGCCATTATCAAATGCATGATAAGAGATTGCAATTGGTGAAATTTGAAAATTGACAAAAGAGAAATTCGTGTATGTGGATATTTGCAAGTTTGTTAAACACTGCTTTTTAGCCTGGTAAAAAAATTGAAATGCTATTATTTCTTATTACAGTACCAATAAAACTATAGAGTCTCAGATAGAGGAGCTTACTGCAAAAAAATAGTAAAGATCTATTCTTCATTTAGAAACAATGTTTTACTGCACTTGCAAGGGGGCTGCTCTCTGTGGAAAAAATTTTGGAGGACCCTGCCTAATTCACTTAGAGCTACTTTGTACAGTCAGATGTAAAAACTGCTTTAGCCGTGTGCACTTAATTGCACTGTAGAGGAAGTTTTCTTTGCACAGTGCACAACTTTCTGTGAGTTTCGACTGTTTTGTGGTTTTTCTTTATACTGATAAATCTGATTAGATTATAATGCACTTTAATGTTAAATCAAAGGACAGTTTTAGAATCGTGAACGGCTATTTTTTTTTAAATACCCCAAGTAATAGGCAAATATTACTGTATTACAAATTACCTTTCCAGCAATTAACATAAAAAAAAGGCTACATTCTAACATAAGGCTTTTTTAAAGAGGTTAAAACTAGAATTCATATTTTTCTCGTTTTGTTTCAAGGCTTATTTTAATCATGACTAGTAAGGTGTCATAGTTGCCAACTACATTTTATTTAAGAAATAACATTTTAAAGGGATTTAAAACTAAAATTGGTTAAAAGTTATAGTTTTCTTCATCTTTAGTTTTCATAACTGGCACACGAGAGGTTCATTATTTGCAATTTATCAAAACTGAATCATTCCCTCTAAAAATGGTGTTTTTGTGCTAAACTGAAACTAAGAGCTATGTGCATTTTCATATTGATAGGCATGATTGAAATTGCCATTGAAGTCTATGGTGAAAATACAAATTGTAACCAATTCCGGTTTCAAATACCTACTGGTACACCTTTGCTTTACCAACTTAAAGTAGTGAAGCTGCTCACCTAGTAGTGTTCCCTTTAGACATAAAAAAAATGTGAACTTGTGAAAACATGTGCAGCAGATTTGCTGTTAAAATTCAGCTGGGCATAGGAAATGCCTGCAGGTTAAAATTCAACAGTGCATAAAAAATGCCTGCCGGGGTTTGGTTATTTTTTTTCAGTTTGTTAAATTTTTTGCAATTCTGCTAGCAAACATGTCAACCAACTGTTTAATGCATCAGAGACAGTGAAAGGGAATCCAAGTTTGGACTGATGCTTTCTAGGCAGTGCAATGTCTCATGTAAACATTGCATGGACATGATGTAACAGCAAGTGATGGAGACTTTAAGTATTGCACATGTTATTACCACACTTTAGTACAATTTAGCTCTCAACCAATTAACATAAAGTGAGATCTAAAGTTTTTTTTTCCTTTGCTTTTCCTGTGCAACAGTGTTCCCTTTAAACATGAAAAAAGTGCGAATTTGCAAAATTATGTCCGGCAGATTTGCAGTTAAAATTCAACAGTGCATAAAAAGTCTGGCAGTTTTTGGTAACTTTTTCTGTTTGTTAAAAATATTGCAATTTTCAACCAACTGTTCAATGCGTGGGAGACAATAATTTGGAATCAAAGGTTGGACCACCGCTTTTTTAGGGCAGTTCAACGTCTCACATAAACATCACCCTGGTGTGACGCAACAGCAAGTGACTGCGACTTGAAATATCACGCATGCCGTTACCACACTTCTTTTGTGTTACAAATTAACCCCAAAGCATGTAACGTAAAGTAACCTGGCCAATATCTGTCATAGCTAAAGAGCAATAATAGCAAGTAGCTCTCGAACTTCATTTTAACACAAGACATCAGTTTTCAAGGGAAGTTTGAAACTGAAATTGCTTAACTACTTAATGTTTTCTTTACGCTTATACCCTAATTTCAATCATGCTTGTTAAGATAAGAAAGCGCATAGCTCTTAGTTTCACTTTAGCACAAAAAACGCCATTTTGTAAACTAGAAATAAATAAAATTTCTTTCACTAGCTATTTTTAAAAACTAAAAGTAAAAAAGAGCATGACTTCTAACCAATTTTAGTTTTAAATCCTCTCGAGAATTTTTAAAAATAAAATATAGCTGACAGCTATGTGCTGTGACAGCTTACCAGTCATGATTGAAAAATGCCTTGAAAGGAAAAGAAAAAAATGTAAAAATGCAATTTCAATTTCTAGTCTTTTTTTAATTGCTTGAAAGATAATTTGTAATGCAGTAAAATTTGCTTATGACTTCATGGCATTTAAAAAAATTTTTGTTCACTCTGTACCATTTCAAAATTGTCTTTTGATCCAACATTAAAGTGTATTATCTAATCTGGTTTACCGGTGTAAAAAAAAATTATTAAATAGTAGAAACTAACAAAAGGTTGTGCATTGCGTAAAAAAGTTTTTGTGAAGAGTAATTGTGCATGCGCAGCTATTGCAGTCTTTTAGCTGTACACAGTGGCGTTGGGTAAAGTAAGCGGGGTCACCAAAATTTTTTTCCAGGGAGAACAGCCCCCTCGAAAACCCAGTGAAACTATGAGGTCATACATGAATAATATACCTTAATATTTTTTGCAGTCAGTGCCTCGCAGTGAAACCTTGTAGTTTTATGTGTGGCTACAAATATTGGCATTTCAATTTTTTTACTAGACTTAAAAGCAGCGTTTACCAAACTCGCATATATTTGCATCCTTAAATTTCTCTGCTTTTTTGCTTCGGTCAGGTTTCGATTGCTTTTTGCTAAAATTAAATTTCATTTACAAAATATTTGAGACCTCTTTTCATAAATTTGATAAATGGTTAGTGACCGTTTACCATTTAATAAGAGCAAAAAAATAGCTAGCTATGTTATTGCAGCTATCATCGAAGGTTCTGTCAACAGGTTTCAGAAGTGTCTCAAACCATTACTTTTGTCACATTACCTGGTCAGACAATAGTGTTGTGTTTTTTTTTGCATCTGGGACAAAACTTTACAAAAATTAACTCATTTGTTTTGCTGCACAATTTATATTGATGCTATAATGCAGCATTTTTAAAAAGTGCGTGAATTATGCAAATGAATAATTCACGAAAAATTTTTATAAATGCGAAAACTTTATCCTAAAGATAATGGTTTGTCGGCTTGAGGACACCGCCTGGGTGTCATCGTACTGACGTACGATGTACGGACGTACTGAATTTGAGCCAATAGTCTATTGGCTGTAATTCAATAGATTCAAATGAGAATCTAATGAGTTCCATTGTACTTACGGATGTACGGAATTACAAGCAATGGTCAAATAGATTTAGAATCTAATGACCCAAATTGTGACGTCCAATCAGAATCATGCTTTTCTTGTGTTATCCACAAATCGGAATGACCGCTATGTAGAGCATAAAATTGAAAAAAAAAATCGGAATATTATCACAACAAACAACTCGACAACTAAATAATCAAATTAAAAACTATCTTCCAACATAAAAAAAAAGCCACACCACACAAATAATATACAAAATATAAATCAATTCTCAATTTTCACTTTCATCACTATCACTTGTATCATCATCATCTTTAAGCTCCAAAATAATGGGTTCCTCCTCAGGAATCATAATTTTTTGTTTATTTGCTTCTTCTTGCTCCCTCACAATTTCTTGCTGCTCAGCTGATAATGAATCTTCTAAAAACTCCACCAGTTTTGTTTTTTCTTTTTGTAACAACCTTAAATTTACATAACAAAAAATAAGTTTGATAACCCTTGAAAGTGTCAGCCTGTTTCTTGATTTTGTGTGCACAACCCCATGAACTTTGCACACCCTTTCAACATTGGCTGATTGTACTGCTAAAACAGACAAACGAATGCCAATATCTTTTATTCTAGGAAATTGCTTACTTCCAACAAGATCCCATGCATACCTTGTTGACCTCATCAATTTCTGTTTTGTTATTACTTTTTCCACTTCAAAATCATATTGTTTACCTTCTGGTAGTTTCAAACTATTTTTTATTTTCTGTACATGTTTGCCCCACCTTCTCTGTTTTTTAATTGCTTCTAAAAACTCAAGTTCTGCTCTATGTGCTTCAATATCATCTTGATAGAAATCTTTTAATACTTCATTTGCAACATCCAACCATTCTATTCCAAGTAATGCATCATATTTTTGGTCGCCATCTAAATCATCTGGCATGTAGTAGGGATCCATTAAAAACCCATCATCCATGTATTATCTTTGATGGGAACTATAGTAGAACCTGCTTCAGAAACTCCAAGCCACCGACCCATAATTACTTCACCAACTTTTTTGATTGTCTCTTCACCAAAACATCTTTTTGTTGCATATTTTTGTTTCCATACATCATAATCCTTTAGTACGGCAATAAACATTGGGTATACCCAAGATGCATGACATTTTGCACTTTCTAAATGATGAATTGCTTTGCAAAGTGGACCAGTTATTCCCCTCAAAGTTTTAACTTTTTCCATGAATGAAAAGTTGCCAACATATCCTTCAAACTCTTCCCTCTTTTTGACATTGATATCAGCAACTGTATTAGATGCATACTGTTCTTCATCCATTAAGTTACTCAGGTTTTTGCGGTTGTTTACAACTTGTTGTAACATTAAATCAGCATAGCTAAACCTTGTATCTGGAAATGTTTTTAGCATTGTTCCACCATTACTAACACTGATGATGCGCTGATATGCAGCTTTTACTCTTGTATGACCCTTGACAAACACTGCTATTGCTGTACACCCTTTGATGATCTCATTAACTTCTGGTAATTTAGCAACATCCTCAATTAATAAGTCAAAAATATGAGTACAACATCCAGGAGTAAATAACTTTGGATATTTTTGACGTATTATTTTTGCCGCAGATTTATTTACTCTGACATTATCACTGACAATTCCTGCAAACACTTGTTCAACACCCAATGAAGCAGTAGTTTTCTTTTCCAGTTCATCCATTATATTCTTAGCAATCCATTCTTGATTCTCTTTCTGTTCTTTTGCATTAAGGCAAGTGACAAATGCTGTTTGATCTGCAACTGTTTCTGTAACAATGACTACATGATTGTTAATTTCACCTGTATGACCATCATAGCCCATTGTCCTGTATGGGTTACCTTTATCATTCCACATTGTATTAATTTTTTTCTTAGTATCTTGAAATAATTCTTCTAAACAAGTAGTTCTAAACTTATCAACTTTTGGGAGATATGGAAGATAAGCTTTGTTCAATGCTCCTATCATTTCAATAAAACTTTCAGATTGTACAATAGTAAATGGAATTGCATTGGAAACAATAAACTTGGTCAGAAATCTTGTTATCATCTTGGCACGTTCAGGGCTACATTTGTCTAAACTGCTGTCAATTGTGGGTTGCTTCATCTTCTTCTTGGAGCCAGTATTATTGAAAAATGAATTGCTGTTGTTGCCTTTCCTTTTATTATTATTGTTAGTTGAAATATAATCATCATCATTATCACTGTTGGTTTCCATTTGTTGAGCAAGCCAATCAACAACTTGTTTTGTTTTTGATGTTTTGGCTACCTTTCTTTTCATATCCATTGAAAATCCTTTGCAATGGCAAACAATATGAACAACAAACCTTGCAGCAAGCATACTATATCCATGTGCCACTTTTTTTTCAAAGTTTCAACCTTCTCCCTTGCACTTCCACACCTGGTGGGTAGCAGTACCATTATCACTATCATTGAAAACATAGTCTTGTAGATCATTTCGCTTTCTACCACCTGCCCTAGAAGACATCTTGTTTTTTTGCACGATATATGAGCAAAAAGAAAGAAAAAATGAGAGAAATAAATATTCCGAGTTCATTTTTTTTATGCACGAATCGGAATGACCCGCCAAACGGCGGAAAATTGAGTACTAGCGACGTACCGTATGATCGCCAGTACTCCGGTTTGTACTCTTTCAAGGCGCAAAATGAGTTTTAGCATTGTTTGGACTGATCGCCAGTACGCGTACAGTGGAAAGATTCCTTATGCATTTTTATGAATTTTCCAGAAAAATACTTTCCAATTTTAGATCAAAAGTTTACTTGCGACTGCAAAACCCTGATGTTCAA
Source organism: Trididemnum clinides (assembly GCA_963675345.1). Classification (NCBI taxonomy): domain Eukaryota; kingdom Metazoa; phylum Chordata; class Ascidiacea; order Aplousobranchia; family Didemnidae; genus Trididemnum; species Trididemnum clinides. The sequence goes on from OY776296.1 coordinate 35,004,659, forward strand.
TTGATTACGATTAAAAAATGTAACTCGTTAGATTATTTACCATCATCAAGCAACAGTTGAAGTTCGCCAGTAATTTTTGCTCTTGTGTCATAGTCATAGTAACCTGCCTAACATTCCATTATTTCATAAAAGCGATATTTCTCATGCACATGTCGGGCTTTGGCAAAGGATTAATTTTATTTAGATGCACTGTTTATCAGACATTCTGAAATGCTTAGAAATTACTCTTGCAAGGTAAGAGTTTGGGTGACCAAATTTAACTTAAATTAACTTGTTAAACAGAAATACCAAGGTGTTTAGCCGTCACTGCCTTTTAGTAGACGTTTTTGAACTTTAGGCTACTCGTTTTTGAACTTTTTAGGGCTCACATAATCATCCTAATTATTACATCACCGAAGTGCATCATCATGGTTTTGCTTTTCCCCCTGGCAAATTTTGAAAACTCGGCGCTTATGCCCATACAATTGCTGTTCGGACTTATTTTTAGGTCATCTTGGAAAATCTTTAATGCACTGTTAACTTGACTTCCTGCTGCGGAAGATGTAGCATAGTAAGCAAGATACAACTCACAGGCTGGTGTCTTGATCGGAATAAAAAACAAAAATCATTTATGACAAGAGATAATGGCCTATGTCAGTGATTTTTAATTGCTGGACCATGGTCTTCACTGGGCCAGTACTTTATTTTACCTTCACATCAAATGAAATTACAAAACTTTTTCTTCACTTTTTTTATATTTTAGTTGGAGAACACTTCTGAAATTTACTTTAATAACTTTTTTGAGGCTGCTCGTGAAAATGAGAAAAATATAACTTGGCCACCCGACTCAGTGCATTTTGAAAATGGGCCAAATTCCGGTTATGAAACCAACAAATGCAAAAATACTCATGAAAACGAGAAAAAGATACACCTGAGCCGCATGCCTCTGTGCCTTTCAAAAATGGGCCAAATGCCAAAAACGGTTGAAAAGCACTAACTAAATAAAAAGTGTCATAGTTGAAGTACATCTGAGGGAAAATAAAGGATGCCATTATACATATGTCAACCAACGTTATGGGCAAACTGTAAGCTGTGCAAAGTTAGCTTGGCATATACACTGACTGAATGGCAATTGGCTACTGCAAGTATCTTTTTTTACAACTTCAAAGTAAGTTACTAAGGTTGGTGTAACCGTTTGTTCAGCAATGGCCGCCATAACTTATCTGGCAGTTTTTGTACATTTGCTAGCAATTTCGCACTTGTGCCTGCAGTTACACACTTACCAAAATCTTAGAGGGAACACTGCTGTGCAATTGCAATCGTAGCTGAAGTACATTAATAGCAAGCAGCTTTCAAACTTCAGTTTGACACCAGACATCATGTTTCAAGGGGAGTTTGAAGTGGAAGTGCTTAAATGATTTTATTTGATTTTTATACTTTTATTGTATTAAGTGGCACACCCATCTTGAAAGTATTTGATTTCTTTATATCTGCATGCAATTTATGCTGTGCAAAATTTGTGATTTGTTGGAAAATTATATAAACAAATGCAGTGCCATGATGCAAATCATCTGAGAAAAAACACATGGGTAGTTGGATAATTGATTCCAGTGGAATGATTGCACCTCATCTTGCACTACATTTTGATAATTATCTGCAAAATCCAAGAGAATAATACAACTACCCATATTCAAACTTTGCTTGCGTTCAGACAAATACTTGGCTTGACACCTTGTTATATACTGTATGAATGTGCAGTAAGCTTATTTACAGCTTCTGTAAAAAGATATACAAAAGATGGTGGAGAAGAAACTAAAGTTTTTAATGTTAATTGATCAGTGGACTGCCAGTGCTTGTAAATTATGTCTCCACAGATCCAGTAGTCAGCTTGTCTGTTAGAAATTGATATAAAACTTCTCTTCCAGTGCAACCTGCACGTTAAAAAACCATAGACATCAGAACTTTGTGACTTTGCTCTTTTTTGCAGCATTGCATTGTAAAATGGTGTTTTGTTGTTTATTGCACACACACACACACCAAGTGTGTATGACTATGTGACACATTATCACACCATTTAGGGCACAAATTACAAAAGTTTGAAAAACAAATTTTGATGTCAGGATGCTTCTCTTGAAATGTGAAAAACAGTTCTTTCAAGTTGCAAAGAATTGATCATGTTTGCTTGTACACATTTCTTGCAACATTGATACAATTACATTTTCCTGGCATAATCCTAGTGTACTTACAGTGCTGTGCAAATTAATTCGAATAGTGATGAAATGAGACAAAAATTTGTCAAAATAAGGTTTACTTTAAAAAGTCACAGGAATTACTTGACAAACAATACTTTTAATACGAAATATAACCACCCTTTGCTTTTATGAGCATTTTCACACGTTTTAGCATAGAATCAACCAATGAGGAACACATTTTGACAACTTCATCATCATGGTACCAGGTCCTGAGAGCAGAAATCAGCTTCTGTACCATTGAATGTCGGTTTTCTCAATCCTTTGTTTAATTATTGCCATAGATTCTCAATTGGATTGAGATCAGGCAAGTTTCCGGGCCAATCTAGAATGGTTATATCCTTCTCTTCAAAGAATGTGCGCATTTTTTTGGAAGTGTGGCACGAAGCTAGATCCTCTTGGAAAATGCAATCACCATCAGCAAAGTCTTTTTCCAGCACAGGAAGCAAATGAGACTGCAATGTTGCCTTGTATTGGTCACTGTTCATCATACCTTTAATAATAATCAGGCACCCTGGACCTTTAGCAGTAAAACTACCCCAAAACATCTTAGGGGGATGCTTTGGGGTTTGTTGAATGTGTTCTGGCTGAATAGCCTCTCCTTTGCTTCTTCTCACCACTGCTGATTTGTGCCCATGCACCTCAAAATGCAATTCATCGGAAAATATCATCTTTCTCCAATTACCTTTTGTCCATCAAGCATGATTATGTGCCCAGCTCAGGTGTTTTTTCTTTGTTGCCTTAGTCAACAATTGTTTACGTAGAGGTCTTCTTGCTGTTCTACCCACTTTAAGGAGTCTCTGTTGGACTGTGGAAGAAGCAACCTTTACACCAGCTAAGGCTAGGTCCCTCTGGAGATCTTTACTTGTTTTCTTCGAATTTTTCACACTATTTCTTATCATTACCTTGACATTCTGCAGTGTTGTCTTGCGCTTTTTTCCATGTCGTAATGTCTTTGGTTCACCAGTGTCCTTAGCTCTCTTTATAATGTCACCCACAGTTGACTTTGGGATAGCCAGCTTTTCGGAAATGTTTCTTATACTCAGACCAGTATGTTTTCTCAGAGCAATAATGCTTGCACGCTTCCTTGGTGTAACATACATAATGTAATTAAAGTCTACCACTCACAAAAAAATATTTCAAAACATACAAACGCAACCCTGTATAAAAATATGCTCAAAGGTTAAAATTTTTAAACAGCAATCCCAGCCCTGCAGAAAAATATGATTCCTTTTAATTTGGTGTTTTAGAAGAGCAAGCAAAGTAGTGATGCGTTATATGTTTGACAGAACACAGCTGGTGGTTGCCATATGCTATTTGTACTCTTTACCTCAAAGAAATCAATGTGAAATTAAAGAGTTAGTGGAAAATTACAAAAAACGCAAAAAGATTACTGTCTAATTTGCACAGCACTGTATTGTTTTCATAATGCAGCAATAGCTTTAAGCATTAATTGAGGTAATTTTGTTTCAATTCTTGCATGTTAGTGTCACTATTGTACTACCTTTTGACTTCAAATGTCGTGATTCTCTCACCAGATATTTTTACATGTCAAAGAATTTGGAAACTCTTTTTTACACTCAGTGACCTTGGCTTTTTAGTTAACATTTGTTGCTTTTTCCGGTATGTTTTTGCCAATAGCACTTTTGCTTTAATTTCAAGCATCAAATTAAACAAATCACTTGAATCTTTTTTCCGTGAATTTAACTCAGATTTTGAAATTTTACTCTGTTCTTCCTTGTGGCCTGAATTTTCATCATTGAAAGTGGTAAAATTCTCTAATCTTGACACCTTTTACTGGATCTTCTGCTTTGCGTGCGCTTTTCTTTGTCTCTTTGGTAGATTTTGGTATAGTTGAGACACTTTACAAGCATCTAGTGTATTTTAAAGAAAACCTTTGGCTAATTGTCTTTGTTCAGTTTTATTATCACTGTTAGTGCTACTGCTCACAGAAGTCCTTTGAGATCTGCTTTTACTGAATCTGTCAACAACACTTTTTTTAATCTTTGGCAACAAACAGCACATAATTTCCAACCTGGTGTAAACTTGATTGCTTATATTTCTGGTTTCTCTGTCATTGCTGTTGTCAATTTATGGTTTGCTTTGACTTTTTTTGGCATTTAAAATATATTGTTGCACTTGAAATATTTTTTCTCAAATAAATTGGCAATGAAGAATTGCAGAGGTGCATACCTATAAAACTGTTGTAGCTCAGATTTCCATTTAACTACTTAACGTACTAGAACGAGATATCTCGGGCAAGCATATCTGTGCAAAAACGCGCTTGCCCAAGATATCTTGTTTTGTACATTGAAATGATTTTTTTTGCCCATATTAACTCGTTAGTCCCCGATTTTTAGTTTTCGTTTGTCCCCGATCATTAGCGCCATCTGTACATAAATATTATTTCAAGGTTGACTGATCAGAACTTTGAGAAAAGCACCTTCTGAGGGCTTTTTGCTTCAATACGAAATGGAAGTTAGTGGACAAAAGTAACATAACGACTGTGCTTTCTTTTTTAGCATTGAAGAATACTTTGTGATTTATAGAAGAATACTTTGTGATAGAAATGTATTTTAGCGAAAGTGATGATGATGATATTACCTTGGAAGTGTCAGGAAGTGACACTAGCTTTGATGACTTCAGCTCTTCTGAAGAGAATGATGACAGTACTGCACCTACTGTGGCTATTGGTCCAGATTCAATAGGCTGGACAAAACTTAGCAATGAGGGGATGACACGACCACCTTTTCCCTTCACTGGGAATAGTGATGTTCACTTTGATGTCGATCAAGCCACTGGGCCACTGCAGTACTTTGAAAAGTTTTTTTACAATGATATAGTGGACCTGATTGTTGAGGAAACAAACACATATGCAGATCAATGTGGATCTACTGATTGGATATGTCTCTCTTCCAATGAATTCAAAGTATTTTTGGCTGTAAACTTTTTGCAAAGTGTAGTGCAAAAACCACAACAGCAAATGTACTGGACCAAAGATCCAGTGTTGGAAACTCCATTTGTTAGGAAATGCATGCCTTTCAAAAGATTCCAAAAAATAAAGCAATACCTACACTTCATGAATAACAGGACATACGACGAAGCTACCCACCCTAATCCAAAGCTGAATAAAATCTGGCCAGTTTATTCCAGATTTGTAGAAAAGTGTAAGAACTTGTACACCCCAGACAAAGATGTCACAATTGATGAAAGTCTGATGTTGTACAAAGGAAGACTGGGCTGGGTGCAGTACATCCCACTAAAAAGAGCCCGTTTTGGTATAAAGTATTACATGCTTTGTGAATCAAAGAATCAAAGGTTCCAATGGAACTGTATTAAAGGCAAAGACAGTTCCATACATATCAGTTTGATTCTGCACCAAAAGATGTCCAAGTTGTGGTGATGTATAGAAATTATCAACTGTAAGGCAATAACCTTGGTTGAGCAAAGGCTTCATCAGAGTCATTTTTCTATTCATTCATCAGACTGAATAGAAAAAATCTGCCAGTTGGAATAAAAAAAGAAAAACTAAGGAAAGGTGAAGTGTCTGCCTACATAAAAAACAAAATGATGGTGTTGAAATGGAAAGACAAAAAGGATGTAACACTCCTTTCAACTATACACAATGCAGAAATGGTTGATGTCACAACAAGAAAGGGAACCATTCAAAAGCCAAAACTTGTCATGGACTATAACAATACTATGGGTGGGGTGGACAGGGTGGATCAACACTTTTCATGCTACCTCACCCCCAGAAAAAGGGGGAAAAAGTATTATAAGAAGATTTTTTTTCACCTGGTTGATTTGGCGATTTGGAACTCTTATGTTTTGTACATAAAGTGTGGTGGGAGACACACACCCCTTTCTTTTAGAACTGATCTGATAAAGGATATTATTGGAAAATATCACTCACCAACAGATGCACCTAGACCTGGAAGACCATCCCAAACAGAAACACCTTTACAACTGACAGAAAGGCATTTCCCTTGTTATGTCCCAGCCACTGAAAAGAAAAACTGTCCCACCAGAGTTTGTGCTGTGTGTAGCCGAAAACAAGACAGCAACGGCAAAAAAATTCGTCACAAAAGCCGCTACCAATGCAATGATTGTGATGTTGGACTATGTGTAGCACCTTGTTTTCAGATGTATCACACAAGGACTGCATTTTGATGGCCTTGTTATGATTTTGGTTAATTTACTGTTGTGTCAATGTCTTTTTTCTACTGCTTTTTTTGCCTACGATTTTTTGGAATATACAACATTTCAAATGTCAATATCTCAAGAAATACTTAGCTTTGAGCAGAAAGTTTGGTATCAAAATGATCCGTATGTGTAGCAGAAACCAAATAAGCCTTAAAAAAAATTAGACATTTTTTTTACCCACCAACTCGAAAATAATTGGTATGTTAAGTGGTTAAATAAGATTTTTTTTTAAAGACATAGAAGCTGAGCAACTGCTTTGTTTTTGTGTAAATAAGTTTATGGCATCCCCTAAAGCTTGACTGACTGGACAGCTTTCTTTGCTTTCCATATTGTGATAAGTGGCTGAATAATTAAATTGTATGATGACAATCTGAAAACAAGCATAAGAAGGTAAAAAAATATTGCAACAAAACAATTAAGTACCAAATAACTTATTTGAAATTCCGTTGTTTTTGCATCATTTGCTATGAAATTACTGTGCGTTTTAAACTTATTTATGATGTGTTAAACTTGGTGAATAGTACAATGACTGCTTTGGTCAGTAAAAAATTATTTTGCTTCTTGTTGCCAGCACCATGAAGTATTTTTGTTGTGGGAGGTCTAAAAAAATAGAGAAAAGTGCAAACCAAAATTTCCGTTTTAAAACTTCATTTTATCACAATCTTGTCTACGAATATACATTTTTTAGGTAAAAATGGTAGGATATTTATTTTTAGCGTAAAAATCTTTCAATGTAAAGAGTTATTGGCAAAAAATAAAGGCGCAAAATGAAGAAATGGTTCCACTCACTCTTCAAAATTCTGTGAGAGGCTGAAAAATCACAACACTTTATTTTAGTCACTGGTGAAAATATTTCAAAAAATTGCTTTTTCTTCCGGATTGTTCAATCTCTATATCATACATGAAAGCAAAAGGAATCCATTACTAGTTGTTACAAATTGCATTAGATAGTAAATGAAGTGATCCTGTGAATAAAATTGTTACATGCAGCTCCTGCCTGCTGCTTTTCTTAACTTTAATTGCACCAGACAGTATTGTGACATCATAGATGCAGTTTGATATGTTCCAGAGAAAGAAAAACATTTTTAGAATGCTTAAAAAAGAATCTGTTGTATTAGGTTGGATAGAAAGTCTTGTCGCAATTAGAAAAGGATCGAAAAAGCAAACATATTGTTTATAAGTTACTTAATTAATCAAGAAAATAAATTCCGTTGTTTTCTATGACACAGTTCCATCTATCGGGCAAACTGTTTATTCCTCTGCTGTAGAAATCTTCAGGCTTGTTGCTAAAAAAGGATTCAATATTAGTTTTACATCATCTCTGATTATGAAACTTTTGCCATCGAGAAAATGTTGCAGATTTTCAACCACAGCCTTTTAAACCTCGAGATCAAGGGGAGCCTTTGAGGGTCAAGTTTCCTGATTCAATGTGTTTGAATCATCGTTGACAAGTTCAGATACTTGGGACCTCGTTTTTATAGACAGGTCAAATATTTCTTGCTGTTTGGGATGATTTTGAGTCTTTTATAAATTTATATAAAATGCAATGTCTAATATGCATCTGGTCAACACCCATTTTGAAAGGGTAATTGTAAAACTTAAGAAAATGCTATTAAATTAATCTGAAATAAAATATTAAAGCATTAATGTAATGACAGTAAATGTTGATTAACCAAATTCAAAATATAGAGACTGAAAATGTCATGGCAAAAAAATGCAACAAGACTTTCTATCCAACTTAATATTATCAATTGAGCTTAAAGTGTTCTAAAAACGCTTCGTTTGGACTATTGAAGGCTTTTAAGTCTTTTAGTTGCTGATTTGTTTTTGAAGTGGTCTCAATGTAAAATATGTTGCTGAGTTTGTTTCTCTTATCTCAGTAGTATTGGTGTGTAGTGTTATATTGTTGGATGTTTCAGACAATGAATCGTTTACAGTTGAAGAGTTGGTTGATTCACTTCAATCAGTTTATTGCAATAAAATTTCAATTGAAGCAAAATCGGTGAATTGCTGTGATGAACAGAGATGGTTACATGATTGCTTTTATAGCATAGTTGCAAATCAACTTGACAATAAGACGAAAGAGAAAATATGCAAGTTACTCATGGATTCACAGGTTTCACATCTTAATTGTTTGATGCTCTTGGACTAGTAAAATTGTTTCTTTTTACTATCTCTACTTTTATTTTGGTTGCACTTAACTTTTTCAAGAATATTCTGTGATATTTTGTTGTAACAAAACATAGATTTGTATTTTTCCAGATACTTATGAGCTGTAAGGTCAAATAGTTGGACTCACTTTGAGCAGCTGCTCGATACAATTGACCCCACTGAAGCTTATCTCATCAGGAACAAGGCAAAATGATTCCATAAGTGGATGGTACTGGGTGAACTGAGATACTTGATTTCCACAAGCTGTTATTTTTTTCATTGCTTTTAGCAGTGGTTTTAGCATTTGCAATTTATGTTCACTTTAATCTGAGGCTTCTTTACCACTGCAGGGGGCTGTGCTTACTGTGGCCCTCCACTTATTGTAGGCAATTTTTGTGGAACATAAACAAACCAATTTGCAAAGCCCTTATCTCCACTTACTATGGCCAAACCTCTACTTATTATGGCCAGCTTTTTCTGACGCTTGTGTTTTGTTTGCAAACAATCGCTATTGTCCACATAAAGTATTGCTTAGGTAGTTTTTGATTAATGCAATCACTTGTAATTGCATTCATGGCTTCTCAATCGCATAGAGATCATACTTAGGTAGAAAAAATTGAAATTTTCAATGCAGTCAAAAACAGCCAGCCTGAAGAGACCCAAAGAAAAATAGCAAAGCTACTAGGCATTGGGCAAACGATGCTGCAAAAATGGCTGAAGGAGGAAAGGGAATTGTAGTTAAGGGCTAGCCATCATGGAAACGGCATCAAAAGGGGAAGGATGAGGAAGTTGGACAATTGCTTTTTTAGACAAGTGCAGAGTGAAAGGTGTTCCAGTGACAGACGAGTTCTTGATGGATAAGTTCAAGGTCATTGGAAAGGAGTTAGGCTTCAAGTTCAAGCCAAGAATAGGATGGTTAAGTCTGTGCAAATGAGGTGATGCAATCAGATCAATGTTGCCGCTTATGTAATCATAAAAAATGTCTAAAAATAAAAAAATTATATAAAAAGATAAATTTTTATGCCAATCATAAAAAACCATAATTTTTTGAAATGCTGTAGTGTGGGTTGTATTGCTTTTTTCGGTAAATTTGAGATATTTTTTTTTGAGAAATGATCAGTTTTGTTTTAAGCTGTGTGTCTCTAGTTCAGCTCATCATAAGCGTTTCCACCAGAGAGGCTGCAACTGTTGAAATGTAAATGGTAGCTGTATAGTGTAATCATGTGTATAAATCTTGTTTTCTTTAAGAATGATATGCAAGTGTACTAGAAAAAGAACTAAAAAATTTTACAAAAGTGATGGTGTTGGAATGATCATCTTTGCTCTAGCATCATGTCATTTAGGTTGATCACTATGAAATGGAAAAAAGTTTTATTATTATTTTTGCTTATGATTGCATTAAAAAGAACAGTAGAAACTATGTAATTTGCTGCTGTTGTTTTTAGTTTTGTAGTTTATGTTTGGTGCGTTTTGTGTAGACCAAGTTATTTAAGTTACAGTATTTTTCAGACCATAAGGCACACCAAACTATAAGATGCAGTATCATCTTCTAATGTGTTTAGTAATGTCTTCTAATGCGTTTATTTTCATACATAGGGCGCTTTGTACAAAAGGCGCATTTAATGAAGCCAAAACTCACTGCATTTTATCAGTATCGTACTTGTATTTTATGATCAAACAATCCATTGTTGTGTTCGCATTGCGTGAGAAGTGTATGGCTAGTGACTAGGCATTGTACATGTTGCAATACATGCGTGGCGCATGTGTGTGTTTACGCTTGTAAAGTGAAGAGAAAGATACACTTGTGAAGGGAACGAGAGTAGGTGAAGAGAAATAACACTGTCGTAAGGGGAATTAGTGTAGGTAATTTGATCACAAGAAAGAAGCAAGAAATTTGCTCTCATGAAAGAACGAGTTGAGGGAGGTACTATGATGTTGGTTATGATTACTAAAACATAAAATTTGTTCAGAGCTTGTTGACAAAGCACAACCTGATCCACACATTAAACGCACTGGACTATACAGCGCACGTTCTGTTTTTGAGAAAATTAAACAATTATAAGTGTGCCTTATGGTCTGAAAAACACGGTAAATTTGTAAAACCAAGACATTACTTGTTGTAAGTATTAGTAACCAACATAAAGAATAAAGATTAATCCTGGTTTCAGGTTTTGTAGGTATACTAATCCAGTTTATTGTAGCTTTTATGAGCTATGGAATATCAGCTGTTTTTGTTGTTGATATATTATGAGCTATGGGATAGTGTAAATATAGAGTTATTTGGGAGAAAGATTACGACTGGCTTGCAGTTGTTAAAGAAAACTGCCACATAGCTTACTGCAAAAGATGTATGAAAACGTTTCATATTGATGGCAGTGGCTTTTTGCAAGTCGTGTTTCATGCCAAATGCCATAAAAAAGATCCCAAACAACTATAAGTAGGAATCAAAAAACAAATAGCTGTTTGCAAAAAAAATTAGAATTCACTTCAGCAGACCAAGTAGTCAAAGGTGAAATTCTTTCTGCTCTGCATTTTGCGGAAAATGATTATTCTTTTCATGGGGCAGTCTCTAATAGTGTTATGTTTGAGATGATGTTACCAGATTCTCTAATTGCAAAAAATTATAGTCGAGGAAAGAGAAAAATAAATTGTTACTTTAATTATGGTATTACACCTAACCTTAAAGAGAAATTTATATATGATGTTTGCAAAACTCCGTTTTCTTTTAAGTTCAATGAAACTACTAATTGACAGGTTAAAAAGCAATATGATTTTTAGTAGTTTACTTGCTATATCGATCCAAAAGTTATGACTAGGGCCATTTTTTTTACCTAAAAAAATATATTTTTGACTTTATTTTAGCAAAATTTTGACTTTATTTTGACCTAACCGCTTTCACCTATTATTTATGTCTTTTTGCACTTTTTTGATTAAAAATGTTTTAGAATCCACCATTTACATAAGTTTTTAAAGAAGAAGGTAACCTACTTTAAACATTTTCTCAATCACTCAGTCTTGAAGCTAATGCAACAAAGCGACGCATGACCTCAAAACCTAGGATAACAAGCCATTGTGTGTATTGGTATCAATTAGTGTGTAATACAAAAAATGCATTGTTATCGCAACTGTACTGTACATTAACAGTCTGTCTATGATGTTTTTAACAAAAGCTACACAGTATAATTACCAGGACTTTTTATTGTAATAAAGCATCATATATTTTTTTACGTTCTTAACATCAAAATTTCTGTCCTTTATCAGTAATTTACTGAGCATAGAAAACGACCTCTCAACAGCAGCAGAGGTTGGCTGGGCTTTTTGCAATAGTGCATAGCTTGTTGGGTCAATTGTCAAGTTGGTACAGTTTATTATTGTTTCTAAATCAGAGTTGGATAGTCTAATATAAATTTGTTCGTTTTTGTAAGGAAATTTTTGATGAAGACAATTTTGACAAGTTTTGACTTTATGCAAAATTTTGACTTATAAAATCTACCAAAACAGACTCCTGAACACCTGAAACGAACGTTAGTACACGTTTGATCATGTAACAAGGTCCTGAAAAAATTTTGACTTTATTGACTTTAGTGGGCCCTAGTTATGACAAGCCCTGAACGAGGGTTTTCTATTAATAAGCAGCTGATGGTCTGTCATGGATATGTTGTGAAAGAGAGAGCAATAGTATCTTTATGACTGGTTAAAGATGAGCTACACTGAGTTGGTGGAGCACTTAAATTTCTGGGTACTGTTCAAGTAATTGCTACAGTAAAAAGTGCACATGCAAAATATTTTGCAAATATGGAGCTGCAAAGGCTGGCAGCTGAAAAAGACAAAAAGCAAGAAATTCTGCAACAGGAAGCAGAAGCAGTTTAAAAAAGTATTTGATGAAGCTGAAGCAAACATTGTTAAACGAGAAAGTGATATTCAGGTGACAGATGCCATTATTAAGGATGGAAGTATGCAATTAGAAAAAGTACGTTCTGCGACCAGTAAGCATATTCAAACAAAGAGTTGCAATTCGCCGAATCTAAGATTAATATTGAACTGCAGAGGAAGGGGAAGTGTCATGAAGAACTAAAAATATTGAGGAAAAAGAAAAATAATTGATAGCACTTTGGTGGACAAATTCAGTGCAGTTTGGCAGTCAAGACAATGCTGCATAAGTGGTTTAGTGTAATGTACAGTGATGATTAGTGTTAGAATAGCTTTTTTAAAATTCATTTTCTGTTTTTGTTGGATGTGTTTGAACTGAAACATATGTGTGTTTGTACTGAAACATATAAAGCTAAGCAGGTGTGTCTGACAAAAGTAGTTCATGCTTTCTTTGTGATTAAATTTATTGTCCTTGGTCCTTTCATGATGAATTTATTCACGATTTTGTAAATACCCCTAAAGCAAGTAATGTGTATAGATCTGTTTACAATGTTCGGAATTGCCAGGGATAGCAGCATTGCAAGTTTAGTGAAATGTAAATAGCACTTGTGGTGATCATAGATTTAATTGACATTGTTATTGATATGCTAGTTGTACAGTGCATTACAAATTTACTTACCAATGAGTTTCGCTTTTGTTGGCATATGAACAGAGCATTGCAATTTTGACTTACCGTATATACTCATGTATAAGTTGAATTTCTGGGAGACGATTTTGAGGTAAAATTTTTGGCGACAACTTATACATGAGTAATGTTTATGGACATGTTGCTGCCGTATTGAATAGAATGTAAATATGAAAAAAACTCCGTTATTATACATGCAATATACACACCATGGTATGAAGCCTTAACAAACGCTCGTAATAATGGTGTTTCACCACATAAATGTTAAAGTTACTTCACAGAATTACCTGTATCAATTATAAGTAAAAACACGGTATATATTACCAGTAAACAAACTTACGATGGCACACTCAATCATAACATGGCAGCTGCCATTCCAAAATATTCTAGAATAGCGGAGTCGACTTATACATGAGTAATACCTATAATAATGCAATTTTTTGTCTTAAAATACCAATCGACTTATACATGAGATCAACGTATACATTAGTATATACTGTATGCCATTGTGATTAAATCAGTATTGTATTTGGTAGCAACATGATTGCAGTGTTTAGGGTCACCAATAGGATGTACAAACTACAGTGTGTCCACTGTATGCTATGTGAAATTTAGTTGGTCAGCTTGTGATGATTCTGTTTTTAAAAGTTATGAAAGTTGGTAGGCCAATATATACATATTACATTGCTGAATACTGTGTGTCTTTTTCAAAGGGGTTATATGCTAATTGCCACCAAGACCTTCATCACATTTTCAATAGATGAATCAACATTAAATACAGATCAGAAATTCACTTTTGCAATTTTACTGTATTGGCAAGTGCAGTGATTGTTCAGTTTAGTAGCAGTTTTTGTTGTTATAATTGGCATAAAATAGCATAAACAAGTGTAAAAATATAAAAAATTATAAAAAAAAAGAAGAAAAGCATCATAAGATAGCATAAATATTTGCTTTTTTTATTCATAAAAACATAAAAAACTAATAGTTTTTGAGTGGCTGTCCCATTAAATGAAAACAGAAACATGGTGAAGGGGTGCAGGAAGATGTTGCAGCCACAGAAGGATGGGTGAAAACAATGCTACTAAAGATTTTTGAAGAGTGTTCATCAAGCAGAATTTACAATGCTGATGAAACATTATTATTCTATCGTGTAACACCAGATGGGAGTTTGACATTAACAAAGGCACGGTTGGTTGGGTCAAAGAAGGCTATGGACAGCATGACAGTGTTGCGCTGTGCATATCTGTCAAGGGATGATAGGCATTTGTTGCTTATTATTAGAAAAAGTAAAAAACCGTCCTGCTTCAAGGGAGTTAGTGTCAAGTGATTGCCTGTTGTTCATCAGGCAAATGCCAATGTGTGGCCGACTGGGGATTTGTTTGAAGAATGGGTGCATCAGTGGGTCAAAAAATTAAAGAAAAAAATTGTTATATTTGTGGATAATTATATGGCTCATCCACAGTTAATAAATTTGAGAAATATCCAGTTAGAATTGTTACCATAGAATAGGATATCATTGATCCAACTAATGAATCAAGGAGTAATCAGGAATTTGAAGCATTTTTATTGAAAGGCGTTGATACAGATGATATTGGAAGAAATTGAAGAGGGATTGTTAGAGAGGGCATGGTCTCCAGTGACCGTTGGTAGCAAAATCTCTAGTTTTATTTGGTAGTGGAATTGCAGCTGAGAGTTGGCAATCAGTCAAATCAACAAGAATCACTGATTTCCATCATGACGTTTTTTTGTTGTTCTAGTGTAAACAATTTAAAATAAATTTAAACGAATAATTTTGAGTTTTGGCTCTACGCTCACTAGTGTTTTAGCTCTATGCTTTGTTCTTAGATTGAAGAGAATCTCCAATCGTTATACTTCCAAGTAGTTTTAGATTTTGGTTATTGTGGCCCTCTGCATACAGGCCACAGCAATTTGGCCTGAAGTAGCCATAATAAGCAAATCCCCCTCTGTAACTATTCTTATGCTTAACCCATAGATCGCACAAATTGGTCAATTGCTCATGTAGCCTTCTTAGCATAAACTTTTGGTAGCCCAACAGTCTCAGCTAACTTTCTCTTTGAAATTTCAATTTTGAATGTGTCAAACTTTTTTTAAATGTGACTCGCACAACTTGCTACTATGTTTACTCAAGCACTAAACTTCACTTATTCATTGATGCTGGATTATAGTTAATTTTTTTAGATGGCGGTTGATCTTGAACATAAAAAAGTGCTTGTTTCTTTTTTTTAAATTATGCTACACTATAAAATGGATCGCGGATGAATGTATGTTGCTTGCATTGACTATTGATGCACTGTGTCACATACTGAATTTGAGATAAAAAAGGATACCAAAAAAGATGATTACAAAAGCACTAGAAAATGATTTATTTAAGGAGGATAATAATCTAAACACGTGGAAGAATAGATTTAGATTTGTTACTGCTAAATCATTGCCTTATTTGACAAGTATTTAAATAAATGTAAGCCAATAAAGCATGATTAAACTGTATTTTCCTTTTCCACTTTATTATCATCATCATCTATACCATGTTGTGAAAAGATAGAAAACGAGTGCAATGTGGAATGTATTGGTGTTGGATATCATAAATGCAAACATTGAAAAGTGTTGAAGCCCGGATTAATCTCTGAGAGACACCATTTTTCAAGCATTGTTCAGCCCATGGTGTTGCTTGCAACTGTAAGCAAGGGTTATCTCAATTTGAACGTCACTTTGACCGTGTGCTGTTGTCGTTGTTGTTACCCAACCCCTTCTAAGGGATGGGTGCATGGTGGATGACCATGAAGCTCCAGATGCTGGTCAACTCCCCTGGGCCTGGACCAGAGGTTGTACAGAGACAAGAGTCGCCAAAGAGTGAGTGGCACAAAGAGTCTGTAGCTAGACAGTGGATAATGAGATAAGAGGTGTCTGCAGGTGCTTCAGGAAGAATTTTCGATTCTGCCAATCCTAAAGAGCAGGCCTGGAAAAAATGCAAAGTTTCCCGGGAATCCGTTTTTTGAACTCAAAATTTCCCGCGGCTTGCAATGGCGATTATGACGTCATCATTGTTTAGCACCATTCTTTTCGGCAAAATCACTCAAAATTTCGATAGCTAAAGAATTATTTTATAGTTATTAATATAGGAGCAGTCCTTAATTGTCTATTCATCGTCTTGTTATAGTAGCGCTAGTAGGCTAACGTAAGTTTCACCTGAACAAACAAAAATCATCAACTTACTGCAATCTGGACGCATACAAAGGCAGTAGGTCACGTACTTATGATTACGTCATCTATCAAGTCGTTGACTCGTTAAGCAGCGATCAAACAACACGAGGAGTCGCGCGCCGCTTTGTTGTCAAAAGGTTAAACAATTGCGAACAGGAAAACAACGCATACTTGAACGGGTTCACTGTGTGTGAAAATGGAATGCACGTGAATGAAAATGTATCAAGAGAAATAGCATCACCGCAGGGGTAGACAGCTGACTGAACAACAGGTATGCAAGCGTCGAAAACGAGTGCGTAAAGAATTAAAGCTGGAAACAATAAAAATCGTATGAGCGAAACGCCATTAGTTTAACTTGACCATACAAATGCAGACATTTGCTTGAACAGCGTGGATGCATTTGTGCAGTGCGTAAACAAGCTAATCATGAGTCATTCATAAACCGTCAGATGAAAAAAGCTGTGTTCAACAATACATAAAAAATACTACCGGCACGGCGGCACCGCATGTAAGTGAATAACAAAATAATCAGAACTTATAATGAACGTGTTGTCAACCCCTAGCCCAGCTCATTATTTAAATCGCCTGTACACAGAAAATAGTGCAATTGGTAACACTTCAGGACTCATCCATACAGCATTGCTACGGTCAAACTCAGCGCAATGAATTTAATGTGACATAAAAGACAGTGACGATTTGCTGTTGTTTATTCTATCTACTACAGCAGAGACTTTGTGCATCTTGGCGCGAACATCACTAGAAATAAAATGCCATAATTTTCCTTTGAAATGTACATTGAGAGCTTGTTTTACAATGCCGTCACACTCGCTTATGTGTGGTGCGTTCCAATGAATGACAAGTTCATCCCTAATGTCTTTCATGTCTTTTTTATTCGTTGATGTTTTCGTACCACCACGAACATTTCAAATTTTTTCAATAACACTTCCCATGCTTTCAACGATGCTCTCTGGGGAATAGCTGCAAAAAATTTGGGCAGTTTTGCTAAGGACGTGTTCAGCACCGAGATAAAGATTAGCGGTCGTAAAGACGCAGTGATATAATTCAATTTCAGGACAGCACTTTTTCAGCATATCAGTGTCACGATTGCTGAAAATGTTGATCGACAAATTTTTAGCGCCTTCAACATAATCTGGATGCTTTGATAGAAGCAAGCGAACCGGCTCAGACGTTAAAAACTCATCTTCGTTAGCGGCAACTTTGGCAGCGTTAAGCAACGGAAAAAGTGATGCTGCTTGTTCTCTTTCTTTAATTTCGCTGAAGTATTCTGCAGTAAACCTTTGATTCATGCTTGAAATCATCGCTTGAAACATTACCTTCCCCTTTGTCAATGCGTTTCTAACTGCAACTATGGGAAGTTCTAGATTGGTTGAGTCTGCAAGCGCAGTGCTGTGTGGGAGAGAACGGGTTTCACGTAACGGGGTCATCCAAGCAACGTCTTTACTAACAAGGGGCAATCCAGCAAAAACGCATTCTTGCAGGTCTGCTTTGTGGGTGTGAAATTCCGATACATGGTCAGGTTTCTCTTCAACCATTTCACCAAGACATACCATAGAATATTCTATCGCCTTTGTTTTTTTCCAAAACGGAATATTGACTTGTTGTAGCGTTTGACTAACTACTCCTAAAGCGCAGTAAAAATCAACACACAACAGCAATTTCACAACAAATTCCAGTGTTCTGATACGACGGAGAAGGTCATCAGCGTCTTTTGCCTGGCGATTGTCACTTGCTGCGATGTTGTCTAACTCTAAGACAAGGCGTACAGTACCGTAATTGTCGGAGAAATTTTTAAAAACGTTATGTGCGTATGAAGCGAACCTTGTCTCCGAGAACCATGTGGGAGCTTTCAAATCTACGCCAAGGTTGTGGGCCATGTCAAGTGCAGCTTCAAAGTTTTTTCCGAATTGGAATTTGCTCAGTACAGCACCAATGTCTTTGCAGATGCTATCAACCCAG
The DNA here is from genome assembly GCA_963675345.1 of Trididemnum clinides. Taxonomy (NCBI): domain Eukaryota; kingdom Metazoa; phylum Chordata; class Ascidiacea; order Aplousobranchia; family Didemnidae; genus Trididemnum; species Trididemnum clinides. The sequence continues at coordinate 35,022,995 of OY776296.1, forward strand.
AAAATGCTTTTCCGCATGTCTTTATCAGCGAGCTGTAACAACTGTGCTGGGTCCCATGCAAAACTGACGTTCTTGCTTAGTTTCATTTTGTCCTGCAGTTTTGTGTGAACATTCAAATTGAAATATTGGCCGTCAAAACCGAACCCTGCAATTTGATCATTTTGGATTTTGTACTTTGTGCACATGCTACCGATATCTTCCGCTATGCTATCACCATCATGTTTAGCAACTGACTCGACACCCAATGAAACAGCTGTAAGAAGGTTAGGCATGCCTGGTGTAAACAGGATACCTGCAAGCATTTGTCCAGTACGCCGTCTTGTCGTAAGTTCGTCAGCAACAATACCCAATGGCGGTAAATTGGATGTTGCGTCGAGCGGTTGTGCCAAGTACTCCATAAGTCTATCTTCAATAACTTTGGCAAAGACTAGTCTCAATTCTGAAGGAAACTTTCTGGAATGGTTTAAGTTACTAATCTTGGCGTTTGCGTGAGATAGCAGGAGAAGGTCAACTTCGAAATCTGCGAACGGGCGTCCATACTTTAATAGACGATATGCTTGTTTGCCAACGGTAATCCCAATTGATTGCTGTCTTGCATCCAATTTCCTTGAATGTTTACTTTCTTTACCAATACGAACCAAATTTGCTTGATGCGTCTCTGCAGCTATGTGTCTTGCTATGGATTTTTTTTTATGTTGATAAAACCAACTGGCAGGTTACTCTCGGCGAAATCGATTCCAAGAGCAAAGTCGTCATTAAATAGTTCTGCACCGCAGCGTAATCGAACACTTGCGTCATTGGAACAAGCATCGCATATTAGCATATTGTTATCGACATCAATGGTGAGTTTAGCGATTTCGCTTATTCGTTTTACCGATTTACTGCTTTAAACCAATATTTTTACGGCTGAAACTTCATCGTATTCTCCAGGTTTATGAGCAACAGATTGCTTGTTCGCTGTTAATGTCATTTCTACGAGTTTCTTGAGAATTGTGTCAAGCTTTACACTAATTTTGGAATTTGGTGATTCTGATTCAGCTGCTTTACTTCTGCGACGACAAGGTTCTTCAGATTGTTGGGTATCTGACGTTACGCTGTCTGCGGATTGTATTTCAGTGGCAATCTGTTCGACTTTGCTAGTAGCAGCAGTACTACCAGATTATGTTTCATCTGGTCCATCGGTCTTTTTCTTTTTTTCGGTTGGGTTGGTCTCTCCTTTATCTTCTCGATCATGTGGTCTTTTCCGGGATAAAATACCTCGTAGCTGTGAGACTTGTTTGACCACGTTCTTTAATAGGCAAACCGGGATGTTGCTGACGGGTATGTTCGCTAAGCCTGTCCCTTCGCAGAGATACTTTACAATAACCACACTAAATGGAAATCTTTGATTTAAATCTAGTTTCTTTTGAAGCCATTATTCTACCGGCAAGTACACTGATACAACTAACTTCCAGTAGGCGGACTCGGCAAGCCAAAAACTATGAATGAGTCTATGACATAAACGCGCTAACTCTGATAAGGAATTGGATATAAGATCGCGCAAAACAACTTCACTCCCGTTGGTAATTCAAATTTACAGCTTGCGCACTAAACGCCTTTAAAGTGACAAGGTTTGTGTTAAATTAATTATCTAAAACAAAGCGATCCGACGACGCGAATTGCCATCAAAGAGATCCGAAGGCGAAGCAAGCAGCGCTGATAATCACGCTATTGTGATGTCATAAGTATGATTTGCTCGTAAAGAATGCGCCGACCTGCGCGATGCAACTTTAAGCTAGCGATTGTTCACTAATGGGTGGGCCTCCCTATAACGTAGCTAGATTGCCGATTTACCACAAAAACTTCAAAAATTTTTTTCAGAAATTTCATCTAAAATTTTGTTTTACAAAATCGGTGAAAATTTCCCGCGAACTAGCAAAATTTCCCGGGAATCTCATTCCCGGATTCCACATTTTTTCCCGGCCTGCCTAAAGAGATAGGAGCTTAACAGTAGGTTATGTCCATTGCAACATAGACGAGAGAGAACACAGCAAGCGTGACAAGGGAGCACAAGTTTCTTGGTGGAAATTGAGGAAACCTGTATGCCAAAGAATTTTGAAGAGACAGTATGAGAAAAGGCACTTCAAGAAAAGAGAAGAGTGGATATGAGAAACAAGAGGAGAGAGATTACAAGGGATTGCAGAGGGTGTCAGTAGTGCTCCCCGTTTGGCCAGCTTATCAGCCATGTCATTCCCCAGGAGAAACAAGTGTCCAGGGACCCATTGTAACCTGATAGAACAGGAGTAGAGAGAAGACAGTTCTTGCCAAATCTGCCAGAGAGTTTGAGGTAAAAGGAAAAATGGAGGGGAGGACAGTGTGGTGAGGACAGAACGAGAGTTAGACTGGAGAAGAGAAGTGGAAGTCTTGTTGGTGCTACCGAGACCAGCAAAGAGCTTGCAAAATAGCGCAGCCTCAGCAGAGAAACTTGAGCATACTGGGCATGCTTCTTCTTCGAGTCTGTTTGAGCTAAATTAAGTTGCACCAAGCCGTTGCGATTTTTTGGCATTGCTGTTACTTTGTAATAAGTCATCCATGGTGCAGGTTGTTCCAGTTTTTTCGCAAGTCAACAAATGGTTCATGGTTTGATTTTCTTTTCCGCACTGGCAGGTGGTATCAGTGCCGGGGGGTAAGTAGTCCCACTTCAGTAGAAGAGATTTGGTCTTGCCTACACCTGATCTTAAACGGTTGAGACAACGCCATTTATTCCATTGTAACTTGTATCCTGGGGGGAGAGATTCTTGAACTGGGAAATTTTGGAGCTTATGTTGATCTGGAATGTTGTCTGTGTAGTTCTGCCATAGGTTCAGTGTTTTGAGTTGGTGCGTGGTGTGCGTGTCGAGAGGAGGAACAGTTCTTAAAAAACTTTTTCTAGATTTTAGTCTGGATGGGGCGGCTGTCAATCTGTACATGGGATGTCATTGGTCCAAATTGCATTTTTGTCATTCAGATTGGCTGGATACTTCACGGCGAATGCTGGGGGGGGGCAATTCCTGGTAAGCTGTACACCTTATTAAGAGGGGTCGGTTTAAGGCATCCTGTAATTCGTCGGCATGTATCATTCAGAGCTGAGTCGATTTTTGCTGCATGAGCTGATCTCTTCCACACTGGGCATGTGTATTCAGCTGTAGAAAAGCACAGTGCTAAAGCAGTTGTGCGCAAAGTATAACTGCCTGCTGAAAAGGAAAGAGTGGCCTCGATGCCACAAAGAGAGCAGTTGGCAAGTATGCCAGAGCTGTCTTTGCCAAAAGGAAAAGGAACAGAGTTGTCGATCCAAAGCACTAGATCATGAGGGGGGAGAGAGTCAAGGTGAGCAAAAGCTGCACCTTGGTAAGAGAGAGGGAGATCAGAGCGGGAGCATGGAGAGGAAAGGGTGGACTCCACAATAAAGGAAGGCAGATTCCAAGGAGGAAAGGGAGGGCAAGCACCTAAGAAAAGTAGAAGGAAGCATGAGTGGGTGAGAGGATGCAAGAGCTATCCAGGAAAATCTGCAGAGGCTTGGTTTCACGCAGTCTGGCCAAATCTGAAATAAAAAGGAGGTTGGGAGACGAAAAGCCCACTCATAAGCTAAAAGAGTGAAATGAGTCAGAGTGACTCGTAGGGGAGGAAGAGAAGCCTCAAAGAGGAGAAGTGGGATAGGGGAGGATTAGAGGCAGCTGGTGGTGCGATTAGCTGCTTGATAAAGATGTTTCAATTTGGTGATATTGGTAACACTTACAAAAGGAAACCATTTGGGTGAAACCTATGTGAAAAGGGACCAAAGAAAAGCTTTATACAGCAGAGAGAGGGACTCCTTAGAAGGGCCCCATGAGGAAGCAGAGATACAGCGTAAGGGCTTGAGATGAGGGAAAAACTTGGCCTTCAGCAACGATACATGTTTAGAAACTACAACCAGTTCTCCAGTCAAAACAGAGCTCCTTGTATGGCCTCCACTGCAGTAGGGACTGAGGGGGAGGAGGGCCAAATGGCCAGATCATTAGCATAAAGAGAACAGCTGACGGAAGGCAGATAAACAAAAAGATCATTGATGAATAGAGAGAAAAGAACAAGGCCAAAACAGATCCTTGCGGAACACCTTGATGAACTCAAAAGGAGCGACTTTTGTGATTTTGAAAAACCACACAAGTGTGCCTATCAGAAAGGAAAGATTGAGTCTAATGAGCAAAGCAAGAAGGAAGGCCAATCGAAATAAGTTTATGGAAAAGAGTGGGATGTCAGACAGAGTCAAAAGTTTTTGAGAAATCAATAGTAGAGAGGAGAGTCAAGCCTGGTTTTGTTAAACCCATCCAAAATGGACTGAGAAAGGTAAAGAATTGGATCTAGAGTAGACTTTCCAGGGTGGAAGGGAGAGAGAATGGAATTAGACTCAAGAAAAAAGAGTAGATGAGATAGTATAATGCGTTCAAAAAGCTTTGAAATGCAGGAGGTGAAACAGATAGGCCAGAAAGAAGCAGGAGAAATTGAGAGGCTTTCCCATTTTGTGTATGGGAATAATGGAAGAGATCTTCCAGATGGAAGGAAAAGAATGCAATGTCCAGAAAAGATTGAAAATGTGAAGAAGAAAATCTATGCTAGAGGGAGTAGGATGCTTTAGGATGGGATAGGTAACTTTGTCTGAGCCAGTAGCATTGGACAAGGAGAGGTTGGAGTAGGGATGGGCAATTCAGAATACCGAATCTGAAGGATTCGAATCCCAAACTATCCGAATCCAATAATAGGATTCAGTTTATATCCTGCTTACAAGCTTTATCATGTTGCTTGGTCACAGATTTTCTTTTTGTAAAAGTATCAATTACATATAGTTTTCCCTCTAAGATTTTAGTAAGTGTATAACCGTCGGCGCAAGTGCGAAATTGCTAGTAAATGTACAAAAACCACCGGACAAATTTTGGTGGACATTGCTGAACAAACCGCTACATCAGCCCAAGTAACGTATTTTAAAGTTGTAAAAAAATATGTCTGTGATTGTACAGTCTAATGGCTTTATTTATGACGTCAACCTGCTTTTAATAACGTAACGTTTTCCTCAGTCCCTGCAGAATTTCAGTATTTCGGATCCTTAAAATTTACCTATAACGTTGATTTGCGTATAACCGCACCCTTTGTTTTTCCCTCAGTCGTATTTTTTTCAATTATGGCATGTTAAACCTAGTTCAATGCTTTTTAACCGTTTTTTTCTTGTGGCCCATTTTCGAAACGCGGAGACACGTAGCCCGATCATTAATTTTTCTTGATTTTACAGGCAACCTCAAAAAAGTTGTCAATGTAAATTTCAGGAATGCTGTCCAAATAGAAAAAACAAATCATCAAGAAGATTTTCCAATTTCACTCAATGAGAAGGTTAAATAAAGCACTGGCCCCGTAAAGACCATGTTTCGCCGATTGAAAATCTCTAATTTAGGCCATCATGATCTGTCACAAACAATCTTTATTTTTTAATTTGATTAAGACGCCAGCTTGCGAGTTGTATCTTGTTTACTCTGTTACGTCTTTCGCAGCAAGAACTGGAGTTAACTGCACGTTAAAGATCTTTAAAGATAAATCTAAAAGCAAGTCCTAACAACAACTCTATTGGTGTAAGCACAGAGTTTTCAAAATTTCTGGGGGGAGAGAAGTATTTCAAATGACCTTTCAAGTAAATTACATACAAAAAGGTTACAATTTAATGTATACGCTTTTAAAGGGATCAAAACTACAATCCATTTTTTTTGCTTCACATTTTAATTCTTTCACTCCCTGAGTGAATAGTGAAAAAAATGTCCGTAAGGTGGCAGTGCGAAAAACTGTCATAATTAATCATAATTATGTACCTCAAGTTTGTTTGTAAATCATTACTCAGCTGTTTACTTCTACATTAAGTGTTATATATCGTTGAAATCTACATTTCTTGAGGATTTCAAATATGATAAAAAAATATTTTTTTGAATATGCAAATTTCATGCAAATTAGCCCCCCCAACTGGGGGTAGTTGTCTTCAAAATTAAAGAGCTACCCTTACCTCAAAGACCACTACAGATTTGATTTTCTACCAATTTTTTTAGAAATGGTCCCAAGATGATGCTAAGGAAATAAGCTTTCAAGGTACATCAATCAAAACTTACCTAAAAGCCTAGGTTTTCTACAATTTGCAATTTTCTGAGGCCCATGACCTTTTTTTTGAGCAGTACCGACCGGTACAAAATTTTGGTAGTTAAATTTAGTACCTAAAATATGATCAGTCATTATCTGCTAGAGGTTAGCCTAAACCATGTAACATTATGTATTTTTGAACAGGAAATTTCTTCAAGATTCAGAAAATATCAAGTTTAAATAGAATATGCTGTCACTGACAATGAAACAGCAACTTGTTTACACCCTTCCCATTTCTTGAGAAACAAGGGGGATACAGCAAACTTTGATTTAGAGAAGCCAAACTTCTACTAGCTGTTAAACTTGTATTTCGCTTCTTGTCTCCTTGGAAACTTGATACAAAATGACAACTTTAATGGTGAAATGTTTGCAATTTATTTTTTCTTTTTGAAGGGTGTAGTTTTTGTAAAAATTATAATTTAGTGAAGGTAAGTCAAAAAATGTTTGGGGGTTTTGAACTGACATGATGTACAGTACTCATTTTTGATCAGTAAATATCATATACCACTTAGTCTAAACTATTTAAAGTTATATATTGCTGGAAAGCAAATTTCCTAAGCTTTCAAATGTAACCGGCATTTAGCAACATATCATATTTTTTACGCACTAAATTTATTTTTATCTACTTACCATTCAAATTTGTTTGGGGGGGTTTTGAGACCCCTAAAAAATTTGGAAATTCAAAAACGTAAAATTTATTATTATCGCTTGAAATTTTGTCAAATGATAGCCCAAAAGAGTAGTTTTCAGACTGTGTTAATAATAAAGGGTTTGGTTTTGTGGTAAAGATGTAATCTCAATTTGATTTTAGTGTAGTTGGCACGTGCTGAGAATTTGGCTGATTTTGTCATCTGCAACTGGGTTTTTGGTCTTTTTAACCCTTTTTGGGTATAAAAATCCAAGAATTAGGGCACAAATTATACATCTTCCGATGCGTGAGGAATTAAGCGTGATCTTTTGAAAATTTTATGAAAATCAGATGAAAAATAAAGTCACAAATCGATTTTTTAGTAAACTAATTTTGTAACTCAATTAAAAAAAATTTTAGGTAAACACTGAAAACACAAGATCATCAATCGATGATCGCGGGAGCGAAAGAGTTAAGGTTTGATCAGAACTTAGAAGTCGTTTTTTTTTTACTTTTGGTTTTCATAATTGGCAAGAGTGAACAGGTTATTTATTAGTATTTAACAAAAACTAAATAATTCCTTCAATAAATGGTGTTTTTTGTGCAAAATTGAAACCGAGAGCTGTGCGCTTTCTTATCTTATCTAGCACTATTGAAATTGGCGTTGAAGCGTAAAGAAAAGAATACACATTTTAACCACTTCCAGCTTCAAACTTCCCTCAAAAAATGATGCCTTGTGTTAAACTGATGTTTGGGAGCTCTTTGGTATTATTGCTGTTTAGCTACGATTGAAATTGGTCGGAAAAAGTAAAGAAAAAAACTTTTTGATTTACTTTGTGTCAATTACTTGAGAGATAATTTTCGATACAAAAGATTTTTGAGTCACCCTCACTCGCTGTTGCGTCAGAATCACGTGTTGTTTACGCAATACGTTACACTTCTCTAAAAAAGTGACAGTTCAACCTTCAATTCTTATTCACTGTCTCTCACGTGAAACAGTTGGTTCCAAAGATATTAACAACTGCGAAAAAATTAACAAATACCGCCGGATTTTTTATGCATCTTGGAGTTATAACTGCGAATCCGCCGGACATGTTTACGCAAATTCGCACTTTTTTCGCGTTTCAAGAGAACATTCATTGCATGCAATGATCCAAAAACTAAATCGCACACTCAGGCAAAGATGTAGAAAGCTTTAATGTATTGCACTGCAATAATCTCATTATCTGATTGTGCTTTTGTTGTTGTAAACTTGTAATAAATGCTTTCATGTTGATTGTGCTAATTGCAAAAAAAAGATTCGGATTCTGGATTTGGTTTAACTATTCTAGAATAGTAAATTATTCTGAATTGCCCATCCCTAGGTTGGAGGCAGCCGCAAGAACTTCAGCAGGGAAGAAGGGTGAGCAAAAGGACAAGTGAGACTCCTCAGGGTGCTTGGCTCAGCAGAGCTTGGAAAAGCTCTGCTATGCAGGGCCTTTGATTGGAAGACAGAAAAGTGGGATCTCAGGTAATCAGCGAAAACTGAAGCTGATTTTTGGGAGAGGAGCAGTTGGAGGAGAGGAAGGTGATGAGGAAGAAGAGTCAGCCACTGAGCAAAGAAGAGAGATTATACAGGTTTAGGGTTAGATTTGGGCGAGAGAGAAGAGCAAGTCATTTGCCATAGCTCAGCCTTGGTCTTGGCAATGACAGATGAAGCACGTTGGGAAGTGAGATGGAAGCCTAACGATCTTCATCGCTGCTGTGAACAGCGCAAAAGCCTTGCATCTTTCACTAACTGCTTCTTCCTCTTCAGTGCACCACCAGGCTTTAGGATGGCGTTTGATGTCGTCAAAAGGAATAGAAGATTTGGCTGCGTTCAGTGCCAGAGAAGTGAAGAGAGTAGCAGCAAAGGAAAGAGAAAGAGACAAGTATTCCTGTGCAGAAGGGCTGTGAGAGTCAAAGTAAGAAGCAAAGTCATCTCATTGAACTTTCTGAAAGTAAAGGACAGGGGACACTTGTTGCAGTAAAAGATCGGAGAGAGAGGGACAGATATAAGAATTGGTAAGTGATCAGAACCCAGGTACTGAAGCACCTCCAATGAGCAAAAGAAGGTGAGAGAGGAGGGAGCAAAGGAGATTTCAGGAGAGGAGCAACTGCCAGAAGAGTGAGGGGGAAGAGTGGGTATGTTAGGGTCATTGGGGGGAAGGAGGTCAGAAGAAATTATCCAATTGAATACTTTGTCCCCACAAGGGTCGAAAGTACCTTTTGAGTCCCAGAGGGGGTGATGGCAATCAAAGTCCCCCAGAATGAAGAGATTTCTGGAGGAGGAAAAAATGGAAGGAGAAAAGGAGTCAGTTCTGCCATCTGTCAGAGAAGAGCAAATGGGGAAGCATAAACATTAAGAAATGAGAGCTAGGAGCAGTTGTTTAGTGAGATGTTGACCCCTACATAATCAGAGTAGGGGTCAAGTGAGGAGAGAAAGGAGGTAGAAAGTTCAGAAAAAGATAAGCCCTGCCTGATGAAAATGATGGTACCACTACTAGTGTGCGTGACATCATCAGAGAGAATGTCAGACCAGGAGTGGATGTGATCAGATCACAGAGTAGAGTCCAGGAATTTGAAAAGAGGAAGATCAGTTAAGATTGGATTCCTGGATAAAGAAAAGGCCAATGGGATGGGATGAGAGAAAAGGTAGCAGTTCAGTGCTTGTGGCTCAGATACCACCAGCATTTCATTGAAGAACCCTGAGAGCATTGGGGGAATGAGGAAGCAGGAGGCATAGAAGGACAGCCAGGAGCAAGAAGCAGTGGTGAGGGAGCATAGGGAGAAGAAACAGAATGGGCAGAAGGGGGATAAGAGGTTTGAAGGCAAGGGTTGGACGGGAGTGCTGCATTAGCAGAGGGCAGGCCAGATCAAACATTGGAGGTATACAAGCCAGAGGGGTTCAAGGAGGAAGTCACATTGCTACAATGAGGTGTAACAGTGGAAATCACAGTGTCACAGGCAGGGACGCCACAGGAGGAAGCTCCAGGAATGAGTGCTGCCAAGAGCCCTGAATTTGAAGAGGGAGAGCAGTGAGGACCTTAGACGGACCCATTTGGAGCAAGTACAGCATTGCACTTACCTACCCTATCAGGTCACATTTCCAGTGCACATTAAGCAAGGATAGATGGGTCTAGGGTTGGGATGAATGTTACTGCTCATCAAGAGAAGAAGAATGAGGAGATGAAGATGGCCATGAAAAAAGGTAGAAGGAAGAAGACAGGTGACTGATTCTAAAGAAGCTGTTTTTCCCTTTTGCAGTCATTCAGGGGGCAGCACAGCAAAAAAAATGTTCAAGAGGAGTGCCTGGGCTAACTGGGAGCTTTGGGAAGGCCAACAGCCATTTTGACCCAACCCAAACACGATCAGGGACTGCACCACCACGTTGAGGCGGTTGTTGATTGGTGCATTCCATGTGCTAGTCAAGCAGAATGCAGAAAAGTTGGCAAGCGAGGACAACGTGCCATGCTGGGTCATTGGTTGCACATCTAAAGTGTTTTAGTGTATATATTTTAAGAGTATTGAGAAGATAATCTTACAGTGAAATTCTTGTTCACGGCAAAGAAATTGGCAAATCAAAGAAGTAAATATAGGGTTTTCCATAAAGTGCACTGCAGTTGAAAGTTTATTATCGAAAACAAATACTAACAAAAATGGCTACATTTGGGCTTCTAATGAACAGTAATTTTTTCCATTTATATATTAAAAATGTTGGCCATATGTTCACCTGCTCTGAGCCTGCATGCTTTATGCATTTCTCAAAATTGCAGATATCTTTTTCATACATCTGTGGCCTTATGTCTCCAGTCACACTCGATTTCGACCTAGAGTTAAAGAATCATATGTGGTTTGTTGTTATATACCTTGGATTTTACAAGCCCCACAAGAAAAAATTTCACGGGACAAGATTGCAAGATCTTGATAGACATTCTTTGTCACCATGCAAGATTGTCACTCATTCCAGCACTTTTTGAGGAGTAATGCATGCGTTTCGCATGAGGTGTGGCTGGCCACTCCCTTCTGCTAAAACCAGAAATTGTCAATTTCCAGTTAAGTTTGGCCATAACTGAGTGGATAACATGTCTTAACTGCAGTTCCTTGTCAGTTTCAAAGAAAAGTAGTGTGATTACTCCACCTGCCCAGAAACCACACCACACAGTCGTTCTCAATGGACACATTTCATGCTCTTTCATTATTTGCAAATTTTTATTTTCCAAGTAGTATTAATACAGTTTTTATCTGGTGTTGTCTCCTTGGCAAAGATGGCTGGATTTACCCCATTCCTTCTGCAATTGCTTGCACTCTGTCTCTCCGCTTTTCTTAATTCAGGGAATTATCTTTCTCAAATCAATCTGCTCTGTCTCCTACTCCAATTGCTTCTTCCAGGTCTTCTTTGGTTATCCTCGCTTTCTCTTGCCAATCACTTCAAGATCCAGAGCAACTCTCAAAACACTATCGTCATCCCTCCTCAGCACATGTCCATACCACCTAACTCCATTTGCTGTTGCTAACTGGTCTATAGTTTCCTTCAACCCAAGCATGTCCATCTGTTTTTCAGTTGACTTTTTGTAAACAACTTTCTGACTGCACATGGCTCTCACCATAGCTCTCTCCGTTCTCCTCAAAATTGGTTTTCATTTTCTTTTGAACACCATGCTTCCCTCCCATACAGTACTGCTGATCTTATGCAACAACAATAAACTTTACCTTTCATCTTCAGAGGAAATGTATTTCCAAGCAATAACTCCCCACATTTCCTGAATCGTACCCAACCAATTCTTACTCTTGTTGTAACTGCTGCTTCACAACCACCACTAGCATTTAGTTTGTCTTCCAAATAATAAAATCCATTCACTGTCTCCACTTCATTACACAACTTCTCAATCAAATCCACTGTTCCTTTCATTATTTCTTTACATCTCAAGCAAACAAAATGCATTGCCAACCTAGCAGTAGCTCTCTTTATTTATTCACATGTGTCATGAACCCAGTTTCCACATTTTGTGCACAACACTGAATTGGCCATGAACCTCCTCCCACAAACTCCACATGGATCTATCTTGCTTTTGAACACTTCTCCTTTTGACCCACCTATCATCACTTTTGTTTTTCTGGTGTTGACCTTCAAACCTTTACTTTCCAGTGCATCCTTCCAATTCCAAAATCTTTCCTTTAAGTCTTCCATGGTTTCACTCACGAGAACAAGGTCATCTGCATACAGTAATTTATTAGCCTCATCCCTTCTTGCATTTTCTGTAATAATTTCCACAACTATTGCAAACAATAGTGCCGACAGCACAAATCCTTGATGTACACCAACTTTTACTTTGAGTTCCTGTGAATATGCAAATCCCACCCTCACTCTTGATTTTGCACCATCATACAAGCTCATAACTGCCCGAACCATTACTTCTGATAGACCCTTCTTTCTCATAGCCCACTCCATCACTTTTCTTGGCACTCTATCAAAAGCTTTTTCCATGTCAACAAAACACATATACAACTTCTTGTCCTTCTTTTGATATTCTTCCTGTATTCTTCTCACAATGAATATCGCATCCACTGTTGTTTTTCTTGGAATAAATCCTAACTGCATTTCATTCAAATTGACTAGTGTTCATATTTGCCTCTCTAGTACCTTTTGAACAATTTTCATGGCATGTTCTAGCAGTTTCACTCCTCTGTATGATCCACAGCTCATCACATCACCTTTTCCTTTGAAGATAGGCACAATCATACTTGTTTTCCACTCATCAGGCATTCCTCTACCATCCAATACATGCTGACACAGTTCCATCATCACTTGATCCCCGATTTTGCCACTTGCAACTATCATCTCCACACTTACTCCAGATGGTCCAGTTGTCTTTCCTAATTTCATCATTGGCATTGCTTCCACAATTTCATTGCAAGCCACCTTTTCCACTGGTCCTTCTACTGCATCAGTTTCCACCATGCGGTTCCATTCGTTCTCTTCATGATCTTTTCCATGTGTTCCTTCCAAATTTTGGCCCTATCTTCTTCAATAAAACCCAATCGTCCATCTCTTCCTCTTGATCATCTTCCTCCTCCCACATCCTTCCCTTCCTTTTTTATTCTTCTAAGGAAGTAGAAAACACTACTAGAATTCTAATATAAATCATTCAACTCCTGATTAGCTTCCATTCTCATAGCTCTAGCAACATTTTTTTCTCGTTTGATTTCTTAATACGTTTGTATTGAGTTTTAATTTGTTCTGATGGAAACCTGCATAGCTCTTTAAATGCCACCTTCTTTCTTGCTATGGTATCCGTGACCTCTTCATTCCACCACCACATGTCTCCTTGATCTCTCCTAGACGTCTTCCCACACACTTCATTACATGTCTTTAGATCACCATCCTTGAAAGTCTTCCACAAATCAGGTGTGTCTGTGCTTACTAGTTCTTTTACTCTTTTTTCAAATCTTACTCGTGTTTGGTTTTCATTCAGCTTCCAAATCTTTCTTTTTATAATTTCTCACAATCTTTTTTAGAACCTTTTTATCTAGATCTATGACCACTAGCCTGTGCTGAAGTTCCCATGGAATCACTTTCACATCCCTGATATACTTTCTGTATTTTTCTCCCACAAGCACAAAATCAATTTCTGTTTCACATCCACCAGCGCTATAAGTGATTTTCCTTTTGTCTGTCTTATTAAACCAAGTGTTTGCCATGCACAGCTCTCTTTCATCACAGAACTCCAGCAATCTTCTTCCTTCTGCATTTCTTTTCCCAACACCATTCCCCCCGTATGTACACCTTCAAAACCCTCAGCACATTTCCCCACATGTCCATTGAAATTTCCCAAAGAAACAATTATTTCACTAGAACTTCCCAAGTCCCACTCACACCCCATTTCATCATAAAATCAAACTTTCTCTGTATCTGGTCTTCCGCTTTGAAGTCCCTGTGCACATATTATGTGCATCACTTCTCTACCTAAAATCTGCCAATTTTGTTAGTTGACCAGTCCACTTAAGTGGAGTGGGCTTTGCCATTGAAATAAATTTGTTTTGCAAAACTATCCACTTCAGGAACCTGTCCACAAATCGTCTCCAATGATCAGCTGGCATAAGATGCTACATAAGTGGAATTTTGTATTTGTGCATCTGGAGATCTTCATGCAAAATTTTTTTGCAATGAAGTGGTCGGGATATCCAACTGCTGCAAACATTGGCAAATTAAATTTTGCAGATTCACATTTTGACAAGAACGTTTTTGCTCGAGTAATTTCAGCATTAAAACTGAACCTGGTTCAAACTTTGTCATTATTTTGTGTACAATGCACTCAACCGGAGCTTCATTTCTGCTAAAAATGGTTCAGAGTTTTTCACTGTTTGTGTTGCACATTCTCCATTTTCATAAAATGTCTTAAGTATAAGAACACATTGCACAGTTGAAAACTGCTCCATAACACAATATTAAAAGCAACAATTACTAAACAAGTACCAACATTGTGCAAATAATTCAATTTTACATAAAGTATTCTGCAAAATTAAGCAAAAACAATCAATTAGAGTGACAAAAAAAAAATCAAAAAATATGAAAGGATGTCTTTGAACTAACGGACAAAACATTTGCTCAATGTTAATTTGGTGCACTTTATGGACCACCTTTTAAAACTGATAGCAAATGACATCAGAAAAAGAAATACGTTGGTAGTTGATTCCCAAAACAAAGAAGGATATCAAGAAGGCTACTCTATTTGGTAGACCTCTGCTAGCAGGACCATGCCCTGGGTTTTCTGAAGTTAGAGGACGAATGGAAGATGATGAGTAGCATGAGAAAAACTGTTGTGGCTTTGGCCTCAAAATTCTTACGATTTGAATAGTTCTAGCATGCATGTCCATCAGTGGTTGACTGGCCTTATCAAAAACTAGTTTGCTCAAATGGAGGAGTAGATGAGCTGTTTGAGAATTTTGTATCAGATGCAAATGATCCTGATTTGACAAGAGCTCCTAGCTTCATCCAAAGGCTAGTTGGGTGCAGTATGCAAATAGCATCCACTTGTGTTCAGATCTTGAAATTTTGAGGTGGTGCATAATAGCCTTGCAACCAAGGATTTCAGTGATTAGCTCTCAAAAAGTTTAGTCATTTGCCATTGGCGATTGAAACTGGCACTTTAGCCAGCTTTTGAAGTTTCAGAGCTGATGTGAATTTATCCAAGGACAATTTCCTAAGAGACGGGCTTAGGTTGCATTACAGTCTTGTGAAGTTCATACCACTCATTGGAATTTGGGTGTTATATTTTTTTGCTGACGGGTGTTCTTGTCATTTGACAAAGTAGTGTTATGATGGAATAAATAAGCATTTCCTAAAAAGTGTCTGGATCTGCCAGTTAGCTTACTGATAGTCATCCAGGCCTTACTGCTCAGTATATGTGAAGTCAATGTGATGACAGAAAGTATTGTATTCACTTCTGATGTTTTTTGTCTGACTCTTTTTGAAAAAACTTGTCAGAAAGGAAAGAGGAAGTACAATGAACTTTATGGCAGAAATGTAGAAAAAGGCAAGGCACTTGCAAGTGACTGGTCAGAAAAGTGACCAATGGAGAACGAGCAACTGACACTGTTGATAAATTCTTTTTGTTTTACATAAATCTGGCTTAAACGTTTTTATATCAGCAGCTTCAAGAATGAATTGACAAAAAGCAGTGCATCTGTGGGCAAGGACTGAGAATTTTTGTTTGGTGTATTAAAGCACACAAGACAGATTTTACAAAAAGAGTCAACTTGTTGCTGAGCTTGAGGTTTCAGGTTGACTGGGGTTAAATTTGCAGGAGTGAAATGGATAGCTGCAGTCATGTGAAATGTGCCCTTGCAGATGGATTTAGGAATACATTATTTGATCCTCTGTTGCAATGTTTTGGAGGTATGACCAACGTACTGAATAGCCCAATGGCACAAGAATTGTGGTGCGATGGCATAGTGGTCAGAGCATCCACTTTGCAGTTGGTAGAGTTGGGTTCATTTCCCGAGTCAAGTCATACCAAAAGACTTTAAAAAATGGTATTCACAGCTTACGTGCTCTGCATAAAAACAGACAGTGTGGAAAACAAGTCGGCCAGCTTGCTTGTTGTGTCCTTGGGCAAGGCACTTAATGGAATGCCGCCATCTTTGTGTGTTAGACAGGTGTTGGGACCAAGCAGTCTACCTGTTGTGGTGGCCCAGTCTGACAAAAGACATGCAAACAGACCGTGAGTTCATATGCATGAATGAGTGACAAGAATTGTTAGATGACATTGCTATGATGAGAAGTAGGTAGCGCATTCTTATTGGTTGCTGATAGAAGTTGTCTGGTAGTGTAGACAATGTTAGGTTCGACAGCAAAAGATCTCATTGAAACATTTTCCAGCCAATGTTAATTGCTGGTACACTGGGCATTTCTTGCGATCCAATTGCAGTGATTTGTTGAATAGTTTGATCTTCTTGGTCGCAACAGTGGTGACCACATGAATAGGGTAAACATTGCTCAGAAAAATTTGCTAAATTTTGGCAAGCTCAGCTGAAGGGTAGATTTAGAACAAATGGCAAAGGCTCTATTGACAAAGAAAGAAATTAGATTGATTTTCTGCTTCTTACGGCAAAAAGAATTCCTACATACTTACTCTCTTCTAAAGCTAGGTTTTCTATGCACAGATGTGATAAAATATGAATTAGTCTTCTCCACTGGTAACGTTCAGGAAGGGTAAGGAACCTCTCTTTTTTTGAAGTAAAGTGAAAGAAGCAGTGTAGCAAATTCAAATGAGAAACTTTTTGCATTCTTCTTCATGGTCTAGCAATTCTTGTGCCATTGCAATGTTGGTATATGGTTGGTTCTTCCCAAAGGTTGCAGCAGCGGATCAAACTACATATTCCCAAATCTATCCTGCAAGGACACACTTTACATTGCAACAATCCTTGTCACTCCTGCAAATTCAACACTTATCAACCTGAAACCTCTAGTTCAGCAATATGACCACACCTTTTGCAAATTCTGTGTTGTGAGCATTTATATACTGAAGACAAATTCTTAGTCCTTGCTCACAGACACACTGCCTTTGATCTATCCATTCTTCAATCCACTTACTTAAAAACTCTTAAGCCAGATTTATGCAAACCAAAAGAATTCATCAATACCCTTGAACTTTTACACTAGTTGTTCATTCTCCATCAATCACTTTTTCTGACCAATCACATGCAAGCGTTTTTCCTTTTACTTTTTTCTGCATTTCCTCCATTAGAGCTCTTGCACCTCCTCTTCCCTCCTCTCTGATGTGCTTCCTTGAAAAGAGTCAGACAAAAAATTTCAGGAATAAATATAGTGCTTTCTGCTATTTTGAAGTTTTGTACCACCAACCAACTTTTCAATAGATTAAACATGCAATATTATGCTACTATTTTACATATTGGTTTTTTTATTCATGACATGGGTCGATAACAAATAGAAGTGACAAAGTTCTTTTTCTCATATCTTCAAAGTTGGTTTATCATACTGAAAATCAGATCTCTTGTTCTGGTGGGTTCAGCAAGGTCTTTAGTGTATTCAAAAGTGTTGCAGACATACATTTCAGCATGTGATTTAGGGTTTCTTGTTCCCCACAGGGAAAATTATCAATCTGTAACCCCACTTGGCAAAATTTGGTTTAGTCTTGGGTATGTGTGATCGGATATGGTTCAATCATTCCATTTTTGCCATGGTGCCTGGCACTCCAACCACAAAGTTGATTGAGGAAATTATAATTGTAGTGAACCTTTTGTGGTAAAACAAGATAACATCCAATTTCATTTCCGTAACAACCAGGATTGTTGGGGTTTGTAGGTGAATGGTCTAAAAGTGGCATTCCACTATTTCACTTATTTGGTTTACAAGTGGAAATGCAAACGTGTTTTCGATCTTACTTTCATTTGTATTTGCTTTGAGCTTGAAAGTTCTCTTCAATGGTTTGCAATTCTTTTACTAAACAAGAATTATTTTTAGAATTTTGACAAATTTCTTGCAACGAAGTTTTCCACATTGAAGCGTTACAGTTGTGAAGGTTCTGAGAGTATGTTGGTCTTTGTTGATCAGTGCTTACAAGCTTTGTCACAGTACAAAGCACTGGAGTGTGTGGTAGGAATGCCACATCGAGGAAGAAATAACCTACTGGTGGGGTTGCTCAACTATCCTCTGCAGGTAGCACACAAATGTTAAAGTCACTTCTTAACTGAAATTTGTTTATTAGGTTAAATCTGAGCCTACTTAGATCCATAATTTGCAGAACTACAATTTTTTTGATACGTTTCAGCATTATTGATTTTGTCTAATTTTTTTATCAGAAGCCTTAAGTAAGTGTATCGCTTCTTTTCATATCAAAGAAACCCTAGGCTCTACTTTTTACTTGTAACCAAAATTATCGTCTGTTAAAAACAAATGTCATTTCTAGGCTGATTGAACATGCATCTAAAACAATTAGGCATTGACAATTGACAACTCATTGATAACAATAAAGAATTTATGCTGATTTTAAGTATTTAGTGGCATCTAGCCATGCAATAACTATGTGGTGTCATTTCTCAATATAGCTTTTCTGGTGTAATTGAAACTTAGATGATCTTTATTTAAATTTAAAGTCCCCATAAAATTTATAAAAACTCAATGTTTTGAAAAACTAAAATCAGTTTTTTGTTATCAGGTGCAAATGAAGCTCAAACAATGGTTACATAACACTGTGCTGCGTAATTTTAAAGGTTACTGAACTGTTGACGGCACTTAATGCAGTTTTTGATGCTGAATTCAAAACTATTATCCATTTTTTTCCATCAGGTCTAGTTTTTTGGCAAATTGCATTTGAAATTTTTAACAACAGTGCTTTTTTGGCGTTCCGATTGAGATTTGTGATGTCATAAAAATGTTACAGCACTTGAATTAAGTTTTAATGTAACTTCAGTGACATTATAATGAAATGACAGTGATGTCACAATGACAAGAACACAACTAATGCACTTGATGCCTGAAAAGTTGAACGTCTTAACCAGTTGTTGCAGACTAGGTTAGCACGAAATTAACTGAAAATGTTATGTTTTACTTGGAATTAACAAAGACTGATGTGCACTCAATAGTATATTGCCCATCAGTCTTCACTCCATTAGTATATTTGACAGGTTTGTGTCATAATAATAATTTCAAGTTTGATTTCAAAATGAGAAAATGCAAAAATGATCCCAACAGGTTCTGTTATATATGCGGCAAGGTCACTTTACTCAGTCATCAAGCAAGAATTACACAGTTCATAAAGAGGGCATACTATGCATATTTTGGATTGAAACTAGGTGACTATGACAAGGCATTCGCTCCGCACATGTGTTGTAAAACATGCATTGAAAGCTTGAAATTATGGTCAGAAAAAAGATAAAAAGTCTTTCTTTTGGTATTCCTATGGTATGGAGAGAAGGAAAAGACCATGTCACCTATTGTTATTTCTGCATGACCAACTTACAAGGTATGATGATACTTGTAGGCCTGCTGTACAATCAGATTTTTATTTATTGTTTGATTTAATAGTGGAAGTGTTCATTTTCATTTTAGAAATAAATCGGAAGAACAAAAAACATGTGAAATACCCTGATATTCCTTCGGCCATCAAACCAGTACCACATGGCCCTGACAGAAGCAACTTCAGAGACAAGTGAAATGGAGTGTTCTTCATCTACTGAGAATGAAGTAAGTGAGAAAGACCAATGGAATGCGGATCAAAGTATTAACCAACCAAAGCTTGAACTGAACGACCTGACACGAGATTTAAATCTCATCAAAGAATCTGCTCAGCTCCTTGGATGACGTCTATGTGAAAACAACTTACTAGCTCCAAGCACCACATATTTCTGGTATTGGAATAGAGATGAAGAGTTTAGAAAGTATTTCAATTATGACGAAAATCATTCTTTGATATACTGTCAAGATATTTCAGGATTAATATCAGCTTTGGGCATAGTCTATATTTCAGGGTAATGGTGATTGTTTTTGGACTCATTTGTAAAGAGTTTGAAGGCAATATTATGGCACAATGGGAATAAGATTGGTTCTATTCCTGTTGGACATTCAGTGAAGGTCACTGAATGTTATGAAGATATGAAATTTCTTTTGAGATCTCTTCAGTATAGCCAACAGAATTGGAAAAGATGTGGTGACTTGAAAATGATTTCAGTAGTCCTAGGGCTACAGGCTGGTTACACAAAACATCCATGTTTTTTGTGTCTGTGGGACTCAAGGGCAGATGATTGCCATTACACACAAATTAGCTAGCTGTCTAGAACCAAGTTTTACACCTGGTCTCAAAAATGTCCAATCTGCTTCCCTAGTTGATCCACAAAATATTCTTTTGCCACCTCTCCACATTAAGCTCAGTCTCATGAAAAACTACATCAAGGCACTTGATAAAGATGGCTCAACCTTCAAGTTTTTACAAATAAAATTTTCCCATATCTCTGAAGCAAAGCTACAAACAGGAGTCTTTAATGGGCCACAGATCCGTGAGCTGGCCAAAGACTAGGGTTTTACTGCAAGCATGAGGGTAGTAGAAAAAAGAGCATAGGCAGCTTTTCGGGTAGTAATTTCAAACTTTCTTGGAAAGCGTGGATGCCCTAATAACAAAGAACAGCCTAAAGAGCTACTGAAAGCTTCCTATCCCTTGGAGCCCGAATGTCTGTGAAAATGCACTTTTTGTGTTGGGACTGGGATTACTTTCCTGACAATTATGGGGACTACAGCAAAGAACAAGGAGAGAGATCATACCAAGACCATCGCCAAATGGAAGAAAGGTATCAAAGATATTGAGACATAAACATGCTTTCACATTACTGTTGGTGCTTAAAAAGAGATCTTCCTAATTCCACACATAGAAAAAAATCTTTGAAGCAATACTTCTTGTCATCATATTAGTAGAGGTAAGGTATATATTATCCAAATACCACCATGCATCGCACAATGGATTTCTGTGTTGGACTTTTTTTGAAGATTGCTTTTGTTTTGCTTATTGTGATTGGCGAGTCTTGAACCTTTAGAACAAATTTGTGAGTTTAGGTGAATACATGTCTAGTGTGAAATATTAACTAAAATTGTTAAATTGAGTGCTGTTGAACAAAATTATATGTCAGGAATATTTCTTTGTTAGTTTTAAGTGTTTTTATTTCAGCAGTGTTGGGAATTTTTTTTATCATACTGTTATTCTGGCTACCAAATATTTTTGATAAATTCATTTTATTTAGCTCTTCTGGTAATGAAAAAATTTATTCAAGTTGATACAGGTTCTTACCGAGCATGCAAAAAACTTCAATATCTATCCACGTTTTGAACAGCTATACAGCTGTTCTTCATCTGGACTAATAATAAACAAAAGCAAGAGTAAGGCAATATAAATAATTTGCTACGCAATCGAAAGAAAAAGGCAAAACAAAAAGTTTAAAAGTAAATAATAAACAACTGTAGATTATGTCAAATTATCATAAATTTCAGAATAAAAACAATTTTCTTTATCATTGATTGAATTTTCAGAATTATGAATAAAAAAGATTCAAGAAATCAGCGTTTGGTAAATTCTATTTCAAAGGTTAAAATTTTGCTATGATCCCAGTCAACTCAGTGATCTTTGGTGATGACATGTGTAGGTTCTTAGTCGAATTACATGCTCTTGTGTGATTTCCTTGTTACAAGACCAGTTGTAATTATAATTGATCATATAATAGAAGAAAGACAAAAAGCGGTTTTCTGAAAAACATGCAATCGCATTATACACAAATACCAAATAGTCATGATGGAACACAAACCTTTGGCAATTTAGCGGTTTTCTGAAAAACATGCAATTGCATCATACACAAATACCAAATAGTCATGATGGAACACAAACCTTTGGCAATTTAGTACGATTTTATATCAAAAACAAAACAACAAATTTCTTACTGAACCATGAATGGACCTGTCAAATTATCTCCACGAAATGCCGATGATCCACCAAAATGTAAATTCAAAAAACAGCCAACATGTTGATACCAAAAGTAAAGAATGACACAAAAAAGGGGCGTCAGTCACTGCTCAAATTAAATGTGTGTAACTGACTTGCCTCCAACAATTTAAGTGTGCAACCAATTGGCCAGGCAATCAAGGAAGCAAGCAGCTAAAGTTGTGACAAAAATACACAGACCAGGTGGTAGGAAACTGGTTCAAAACCCTGCTTTGTCAAAAACCAAAAATATGATTAATACTTTTCTAAAATTTCAAAACTACTAAGCTCTTATACGTAGAAATTTCTACAACATGCTTAACCAACACCATTTTTTTATTAAAATTGTTGTCATCAACTTTTGCCAGATTTGCTGACCTCAGGTCCCTTTTATGCTCAGCCAATCTTGTTTTGTAAGCCCATCCAGTTTCCCCAATGTAGATACCAGTGCAATCTTGACAAGGAATCTGGTGAACTACACCAGGTCTAGATGATCTTTCCACGGAGTCTTTTGCCTTTGGTAACATGTCTTTTAAAGTAAAATGCAGTTTGCTGCTAACCAAAATTCCTACATTTCTTAAAATTTTTGACAAAGCCTCAAAGAATCTTGGAACATAAGGCAGCACAATGTGTTTTTTAATTTCCTTGTTATTGGCTAATGATGAATTTGTTTTTCTTTTCAAACTTTTAACTGTGCGTTTTAGAAACTGTTTGGGATAATCATTCTTTTTTAAAGTTTCCACAATTTTTGAAGTTTCTAATGTTTTATTTGCCCACTTGGAATTTAATTGTGATGAGCTCTTTTTAAAAGACACTTTACCAGTCCTTGCTTCTGACTCATGGAATGTGCTTAGTTGAAATTTAGATATCTGTTAGTGTGCGTTGGATTTTTATAAATCTTTGTCATTAACCCCCCACTAGCTTCTTGAGTAACACAGACATTCAAAAAAGGTATGGAATTGTTGGTCTCATGTTCTATGGAAAATTTTATACTGGCTTCAATGTTATTAATATGATTGTGAAATTCATCAACCTCTGTTTTTTTAATAATAACAAACGCGTCATCAACATATCTCCTCCAAAATTTGGGTGGGTTTAAAAAGGTTGACATTGCTCCTTTACATTTTCAATCACTAAATTTACGATTATGACAGAAACAGATGAGCCCATTGCGACACCAAATATTTGATGATGAAATTTACCACAAAAACAAAGATACGTATTATTGAGACACAAATTTAATGCAGTCATAATATCAGTCAGGGTAAGATCAGATCTATCATCAAGGGTGTCATCCTTTTTTAATTGTTCTAATGCAACGGTTTTGGCCACATCAACTGGTATTTTAGTAAACAAAGAAACGACATCAAACGAAACCATGTATTCATCATGATTGATTGTCAAATTTTTAGTTGTTCTACAAATTCATAAGAATTCTTCACAGTAAAACCATTAGTGCCGACTAGCGGTGTCAATAAAACAGCAATGAACTTGGACAAATTATAAAGCAGTGAATTTATAAAGGAAACAATAGGTTGAAATGGAAAACCAGTTTTATAAATTTTTGGTAACCCATAAACGTGTGGAGCAATGGAATCAGTGCTGTGTAAATAACGGTAGGTCTGTGTGAAATGCAATTTTTCGTAAAAAGCATGTAAACAAATTTATTAAGTTTACATTCAATATTATGTGTTAAATCAGATTTCAAAGGGGCATATGTGTTGCTGTCACTTAACAAGTCATTAATTCTTGAATCATAATCAGATTTGTTATAAACCACAGTGCAGTTTCCTTTGTCAGCATGTGTAATGATGATTTCCTTATTCTTCGACAAATTTCCTAAAGCTTGTTTTTCTTCATTAGTGAGGTTAGAAGGAACTTTCTTTGATGAATTTAGAACACTTACAATTTTGCTTCTAGTGATATTGGTAACAAATGCAGGGAGAAGTTGTAGACCTTTTTCAGCTTCCAATATAATTTTTTGTTTGGGAATAGTTTTTTGCAAAACAGCAAAATTTGAACCTAATGCCAAAACATTGGTTTCTGTCAGCTGATGTTTTGAAATATTAGTCACCCACTTGCTATCGGGTCATTCCTAGACAAATCACCACAGGCCTTTAACCACTACTTCTCCGATTTTGATAAAAATTGGTGTATGGCGTTATCTTATAGCCAAAACCCACTGGTGAAAATTTTAGATTTCTACAACTAATAATTTTTGAGTTATAAGAGGGTGAAGTTTTGGGGGGAACAGAAACTCCCCTTTCAAAAAATGCATTTATCTTCCTCAAAATACCGTTAAAATATAACATGTTATATATGGTTGGAATCAGAAAAGAACAAGGAATTTAAATGTAGTATCAAAAATTTTATAGATATTAATATAAAAAAGTTATTAACTTTCAAAAAACATTTTTTCCACACCCAAAAAGGATTTTGAAACCCCCTAAAAAATTTTTTCAAAAAAATTTTTTATCCATAAGCCATAAAAATATGCAATAAAACCAATGGGTATAGACCATTTATTATGCTTAACACTCAATACAAATGATCTGCTACAGCAATTTTTAAGGCAAATATTTTCAAAAATTTGATTAAAATGTGAAGAATTTTTTTATATACCTAAATTTCAATCTTGAAATGATTCTGTATTGAAAAAGAAGAATAATCACCTCAAATTTTACAAAATAATTAATAATTATTAGTGCTTATTAATTGAAACAATAGTTTTCAGGGTTATCTAGAGCATTGAGATTGTTAACTCCATTTGGTAGCTGTCATTAGAAGAGTCACTTTCTCAATTTCTACAAAAGTAAAATATTATTTCTAAATTGCTAATTTTGTTTTGGCTATGAAGTAGTTGAGTTGTTATAGAAAAAAGAAATCCAATATTGCAGTAGCAAAAGACTTTGTTTCAAAATTCAACCTCATTAGCAACCACATAAAGTGATAGCTATTACACATAAATTTGGTAAGAGTTGCAGTCGTGAAAAACATTGCATACATTTGATGATTTCCAGCAACACTTGCTACATAAGTGTAGCCAAACATTGCTCCAGTCAAGTTCTTATATTATTTGCTTGCTCAATGCCCATTTACATAGATCCATATCAAACAAAAACACAGAAGGAAGAAAAAGTAGAACAAACTATTTAAGTAAAACACTTGCACAATGAAATTTTACTTTTAAGTTCATTTTGAAGTAACCAAATTTTAATACTCTTACACTTGATTCTCAAGCGCCAGTTACACATTTTTTGAAGAATTTTGTCTAAATTGCCATCAATTTATCAACCAAGGCACGGGAGGCTTCTAAATATGAAGAAGGTGCACAGTGCAAAGATAAAAAAAACACAAGCTTAATTGAATTTGTACAATGAGGAAATAAATATTGCAATAGCAAAATAATAGCCATAAAAAGCAATTTAAAAAGATGCCTTGAATGTTAGCGTATGCAATAATGACTTTAGGGGTGGGAAAACTTGGCAACTGCACAGTCCCCCCCCAAAAAACTTTAAGGGCTTCCTGTATTTAACATTCATACATCCTCATGATTGAACTAGTTTTATAAGCTTGAATACTATTATCACTCTGTGACTTGATCAGTTTTACAAAGCTTTAAAAGCATGCCTATTGCCTATAGACCATGGTTTGTAGAAATTTGTTGAAATCGATATTGATAGGTGACAGCAATATTTTTAATTTTTTTGTTCCTGCAAATTTGCAAAGTTTGCTTTTCTTTCGCAAGTTTTATTTTGTTAAATTTAAGCCAAAAATATTGCTTTTGCTTATTGAAGCTGATGTAATGATGCTACTGATATTTGTCCAATGTTTATGTATTGTTGCTCCATGCAGTTTTGCTATACAAATCTGCATGGCCGCATCAACATGTTTTTTCCAGGGCCCCCCCTCACTACCTTTGCCCAGGTCCCCAAAGCCTAGGGCCATTACTAAGTGTACGAATTTTTATCAAACACTTAAGTTGGAGATCTTTCGAGCTTGTACAACTATTTAAACGTTTTAACTGGTTTTTAGCAAAGCAATTAAATGCACTTAGGAAGATCAAAACAAAGTTCCAATGGTATGATTCCAATCGCATGTCTTGAAAATTGCATTCTGTGCAGGATAAAGGAGTGGCAAACAAACAAAACTAGTGCTGGTCTGCATAGGTTTTGTGTAAATCATATCACTGCATTACTAGACTTAAACCACAGCTACTAGCAATGGTTTATTTGTACTTTTGACCCTTCTTGAGGCACTTCAAAAGTGCAGGAAAACAGTGTTATCAATCCCATTGTTTTAGATATCCCTGATAATTATAAAAACTCGTTTTTAGACACATGTTCAAATGAAAATTGCAAAAAAGTATATCTAGACTGTTAAGGGGGAATATGGGGTTCGTTTTATCATTTTTCGAAAATTTTGGCCATAATATTTTTTTAACAAAAATTGTATCTTTAATCCTTCATCTTTAAGATTGTTGCCATGAAAAGTCGCATTTCAACGTGAAGCATTGCTAAAAAATGAATAATTCTTCAGGTTAGAAGTGTAAATCGGTGTAAATGTGCACTTTTAGATGGATTTTGTCAAAATCGCGATTTCATAATAACTATAAACTTTCTGGCATTTGTAATTCTGAATTCGTACGGTCAATCTTTATGAAATTTCGCATAGAGCTAGCTAATAGACTTATGAATGCAATGACGTAGTGAAAATGGGCTAACTATTGTACTTTTTTTGCTATAAATATTTTTGTTGGAAAATATGTGAAAATTTCACTGAAAAAAATAGTATTTTTGACAAACCCCAGTATATTATGACAGCTTGAATTTATGTACAAGTTGCTATGTGATTGCGTAGAGTAGTGTTCGACGATCAAGTTGCACTAAAACCCTTCAATTCCATCGTGCAGGGGCCGAGATATGCATGCCAAAGTTTCCTCGTCTGTTGCCATGGCAAAGGAAACATCTTGGTTACCATGGCAACAAAAAAAGAAAAAAATTGTGACAGAATTATTTTTGCGCGAGTATTCAGCCTGTCACATAACATTGATCTTAGCATGCTAAACGCGTCTCTTTTGCAAATTTCCCATATTCCCCCTTAAACATCATTTAAAGTATTAGCTGAATGTGAAGGTGTACATAAATTTTTGTAACAAGTTAAATATTAGTTTGTTCATTTCATAATTGCTACTTTTGTTTAAAATAATATTGGATCCTGTGAGTCCCTAATTTTAAGGATGAAGCAGCCAATATTTTCACAATATTTTTTGTCCAAATGGCAAGAGTCTTCTATTTCAGGATGGCAATAATATTTACTATATCCACTCGGATTCAACAATTTTACTTTAAAATCATCAAACTCTTCATCGTAAGAGCTGATGAATGCCACCCAAACTTTGTCATCATATTTGCAAATGACATAGTATCCAGGTTTTGGGTGAAGCAAATCTTGAACCACACCTTTTTTTGAATTCTTTCCTCTCCTTCATCAGCATTTGATGTTTCATAGATTTTAACTCTACCATTGCCAGCTGGAATTATTTTATGCAATTTTGGGGTTCCAGGAATTGATAGAGCATTTTGGAATCTGACTGCCAAAATTTTTTTTCTCTATTTCTTCACTAGAAGTATAAAAAAACTAATTGTTTCTCCAAAACTTTCAATGCAAAATGTATACATATCCTGAGGAGTTAATATTTGATTTTCAAATGGTCTCTGTAGTCTAGCTTTAGTGGTCATCTTTTTCTCTAATTCCATCACAAGCACTTTTTCCATGTGAAGTTTCAAAAAAGTGCCACTCGCACTCTACATCAAAATCCATTTTGTGATAACATAAATTTATAAAATTAAATCTTTTTTATATTGTCCAGCACAACCATCACTGTAGTAATAAATTTTGCTCAGTTCGGGTATGAAGCACTTAATTTTAGGTATTAGAGCAGATATAAAAGTGTACACCATTGATGCATTATGCTTTGTGCTTATGGATAAAAAACAAAAACTTTTATGGGTAATTTCATCATCATTTGGTTTCTCATGGTAAACTAAAATTGGGTGTACAGTACATTGGGAATTTTCCCAATGAAAACCTTAGGATTCGCCTTGCATGAAATTCTCAGAAAAATCCAACAATATTATTACTTCATTTATGAGAAGATTGCTTTTTAGATTTTGAGAAAAAATTTCGAGAGATTTTGAAATATAGTAGTGTCTTGTTAATTTTTATGTTCTTTCACTCAGTAAAGTACTAAAATCATTGAAGTCTTCTGTTTTTTTCCAACAAAGTGCATCTGCCCACTATCACTCCCTGTTTATATTTACCTTCTACATCTAAAGGGAAAGACCTAAAGTGAAAACCTAATTATATTTTGATAGTTTGTTCTAAGTTACTGATGTTGTCAGCTGACATCCTAATTATTGAAATATCATTACATTTTCACTCTAGATGGCATAGTGGTTAGAGCGTCTGCTTTGCAGTCGGTAGACCAAGGATTCATTCCCCTTGTTGAGTCATACCGAAAGACTTTAAAAAATGGTATCTATAGCTTCCCTGCTTGGTGCTCAGCATTTATGGGAGGTTGTGGAGAACAAGCCGGCAAGTTCGCTTTTATCCTTGGGCAAGGCACTTAACGGGATGCCCCACCTTTATGTGGAAGACAGGTGACCCGGAAATGGCAACTCCCAAGCGAATGTGGACTTACCGTCCAAAACATAGCAATACATCACTTTCTCATGAATGGAGGATAAATATGGCAAAAATAAATAATAAAATAGACCTTTCCTTTTGACGCATTAGCCACTGATGAGAGCATCACAAAAAGCCTATGGCAATAACAGCTTTTTTTCAAAGCATTATTAAAAATAATCCATCATATTTGGATATAATCTGGTAAAATCTTTCCTAAAAATTGCCGTAGGGGATCATTTGTATTGAGTGTTAAGCATAATAAATAGTCTATACCCATTGTTTTTATTGCATATTTTTATGGCTTATGGATAAAAAATTTTTTAGGGGGTTTCAAAATCCTTGGGGGTTATGGGGAAAAAATGTTTTTTGAAAGTTAATAACTTTTTTGTATTAATATCTATAAAATTTTTTGATACTACATTTAAATTCCTTGTTCTTTTCTGATTCCAACCATATATAACATGTTATATTTTAACGGTATTTTGAGGAAGATAAATGCATTTTTTGAAAGGGGAGTTTCTGTTCCCCCCAAAACTTCACCCTCTTATAACTCAAAAATTATTAGTTGTAGAAATCTAAAAATTTCACCAGTGGGTTTTGGCTATAAGATAACGCCATACACCAATTTTTATCAAAATCGGAGAGGTTGTGGTTGAAAAAAATTTTTTTTGTTGTGATTTGTCATGGAATGACCCTATCGGCGTTTTCAGTTCGATTTCTCCTCCCTGTGGATGACTTCAATTGGGTTAATTTGTCAACACTATGCTCAAGTAACTGTTTGTGCTGTTTCCTGGTTACAGTTTCATAATTTTTCTAATGATTTTGAAGTCCTCCAAATCTATCTCAGCTCGAAGCTTCTCTTCCAGTTTTTCAATTTTTTGGAAGAAAATTTTATCCAAAAATGTGATTCATTAATCAATGAATGACCGATTAAGCTACCACAAAAATTTGTTTCTTTGTGACATGAGCACAATACTGACGAAAGCTAGCATATAATTTAAAATATGATAGAGAAAAAAATTGACCTGATTGAAAAGAAAGGGTTGCAATCTTGAGTTCAGTGCAAAAAATTAAATTAAGAAACAGTTAAAACGTCCTTGATCTTCGTGAAAAAATTTTCAAATGCTGCACAGTGTAATCAACAGAATGAAAAGGAGAAAAAAAGAAGTTATAGAAATAAGCAAGTGCTGGAGCAACAACTGGCAATTAAAAATTCATAAATTTGTACAGTTTGGGATAAAAACCTAATTTTATTGTCAAAAGCAAAATCAGTTTTGTGTATATAAAATGATTTTTATCTCAAACTGCAAATTTGTAAATTTCTAACCACCAGTTGTCGCTCCTGCACTTGTTTATTACCATAATTTGTTTTTTCTCTTTTTCATTCTGTTGACTATGTAACCATTGTGTGTCTGTGTGTGTGTGTGTGTGTGTGTGTGTGTGTGTGTGTGTGTGTGTGTGTGTGTGTGTGTGAACTTTAGTTGCTTCTGACAAAGAAAAACTAATTTTAGTTTTTTGAAACGTTGAGTTTTTATAAATTTTATGGGGATTTCAAATCTAAACAAAGATCGCTTGAAAATTTAATTACACCAGAAAAGCTATGTTGAGAAGTCAGAAGATGCCTTAGCATAAAAAGCAAAATACGTGGTGTCATTATTGTGTAGGAAAATGTTATGCTCACATTTAACACTTGAGCCTGTAAGCCAAGTGTACAAACAAGCAACTGAATGCTGCACCAATCAACAGCCGCCTTAACGTGGTGGTGCGGTTCCTGGCCCCGTTTGGGTTGGGTCGAAATGGCTGTTGGTCTTCCCGAGGATCCCAGTTACCCTGGGCACTCCCCCTTTATTTTTTCGCTATGCTACCCCCTGAACGACCGCAG
The DNA here is from genome assembly GCA_963675345.1 of Trididemnum clinides. Lineage (NCBI taxonomy): Eukaryota > Metazoa > Chordata > Ascidiacea > Aplousobranchia > Didemnidae > Trididemnum > Trididemnum clinides. Next base: position 35,053,362 of record OY776296.1, read on the forward strand.
AAGGGCAGCACACAGGTTCTTTAAAATCGATTGCTTGTTTTCTCTTTTTCTTTTCTCCTGCCCCTCTCTTGCCCTTCTTCATCTCCTCATTCTCCTCCTTCTGTTGATGAGCAGTAACGTTCATCCCAACCCTGGCCCCATCTTTCCTTGCTCTGTGTGCACTGGAAATGTGACCTGGTGGGGCAAGTCAGTGCAATGCTGCGCTTGCTCCAAATGGGTCCATCTAAGGTGCTCACAACTTTCCTTATCCCAATTCAGAGCTCTTGGCAGCTCTCACTCTTGGAGCTCCCCCCCTGCCGAATCACTGTGACTCCCTCTTTGGGCTCCTCCAACATGCATACCTCCACTGTGCAATCTGGTCCCGCCTCTGCTAACGCTGCTCTCTCGCCCCACCCTCATCTCCAAACTTCTTATCCCCATCTTCCCATTCTATATCTTCTCCCTCTGCCCCTCCTCCACCGTCCCTTGCTCCTGGCTTTTCTTCTGCGCCTCCTGCCTCCACTCCCCCTGACTCTCTCAGGGTTCTTCAATGGAATGCTGGAGGTCTTCGAGCCAGGAGCACTGAACTACTCCACTTTCTTTCGTCCCATCCTGTCGACCTCATCTGCATTCAGGAATCCAATCTTAACTCCACTTCCTTTTTCCGGATTCCTGGATTCTCTGCTCTGCGTTCTGATCGTACCCATTCCCGGTCTGGCATTCTGTCTTCAGATACCACGCTTGCTAGCCACGGCATTGTCATTTTCGTCAGGCAGGGCCTATCTTTCTCTGAACTTTCTAGCTCCTCTCTTTCTTTGCTTGATCCTTACTCTGATTATGTAGGGATCAACATCTCTCTCTAAACAACTCCTCCTTGCTGTCATTTCTTAATGTGTATGCCCCCCCTATTCGCTCCTCCCCAGCGGATGGCAGAACCGATTCCTTCTCTCCTCCATTCTTCCCTCCTCCAGAAATCTCTTCATTCTGGGGGACTTCAATTGCCATTATTCTATTACGTCTGCCCTCCTTCAGAAGTTTAACTTCATTCTCTCTCCCTGCCAGACCAGTTTCTGCCCAAGTTGCCAATGGTTGATCCAAATCTTTATTTTTCTCAGTCCGTTTCAAATGGGTTTAACAAGCACAAGCCAGGCTTTCAAACAATCTATCACAACAGATTTTTCCAAAGCTTTTGACTTTGCCTGTCACCCTGCTCTTTTCCATAAGCTTATTTATGCTTACCTCCTTGCTTTATGTAATGAACTAAATCTTTTATTTCTGATAGCCGTGCTAGTTTGATTCCTCAAAATCACATAAGTCAGTCTTTTTGAGTCCACTGAGGTGTTTTGCAAGGATCCTTTCTTGGTCCTGTTCTATTCGCTTTTTCTATCAACAACCTTCTTGTGTTTTTACCTTCTATCAGCTGCTCTCTTTATGCTGGTGACCTGGCAATATCGTCTTCCTACCGGCTGTTGCAAAGGAGACAACAAGGAGCCATGATTCAACTCCAGTGCTGGCTTTAGCATTGGTATTTTTCTTTTTAATTGAGCAAATTTGAGGCCTCCTTCTTTTTGATTGCTTCCACCTTGTTCCACTCCCCCTCCACTTCAATCCAATTTCCACTTTTCTTGGGGTCACCTTTGACAGCACTCTTTGATTTTTTAAACATGTATCTTCATTGAAGGTCACATTCTTCCCTTGTCTCAAGACCTTACACTGTAACTCTACTTCCTTTTAGGCCCCTCCAAGAAGTACCTACCTTTTCAGTACAAAGCTTTTCTTTGACTTGTTCTCACATATGCTTCATTCAGATGGCTTCCTTTTTTCAGCAATACAAACGTTACATAATTGGAACGCCTTCACTGAGTGACCAGTCACACTATAACAGCTACCACTTGCTCACCCCTATTCGGCTCTATTCTGAAGCATCCTTGACCCACCTACAAGCCACCCTGACACATTGCCCTGCCCTACAATGGGAGGGTTATTTTTTACCATCTTCTTTTTTACTTCAGATTTAATCATAGATGAAGAGAAACCAAACCTTTTCAGACCCTGGAAAAACTTTTTGACCATCCACCTCTCACACGAAACTTTCTCCTGCCTCAAGGAAAACTTTTCTTGCTTGCCCACCCTCTCCCTCCTTGCACACTGCCTTCCTTCAATGTGCATCTCAATCTTTCCACTCCGTGCTCTCACTCTAACCCTTCTCTTTGTTACCAATGTGCTGCCCCTCCCATCTGGACTCTCTCGTAACTCACATTCTTGTGAATGAAACTGATGGCATTGTCCCTACTCCATAAGAAAAAGAGGGTTTTAGCATCCTTAACCGATTGCTTACTTTGTGGTAATGAGGCCACCCTTTCTTGCCAAATCAAGAGTGTTCCATTTTTTTGCTAAGACCCGTGCCACTCTGCAAGCTCTTGGCAGAACCAACGAGTCTGCACTTCTCTTGCCCTCCTTTCAGACTTTTGCTGCCCTTGTTACATTTTTCTCCCCTGCACCTTCCCTTGTTTCTCACACTATAATGGCACATCTCACAAGAACTTTTCTTTCTCTACTCTTTTTCCCTCTCACTAAAATGAGTCCCTGTTAACTCATTTATTCCAGGTAATGACACGACAGACGAGTTGCTGCACCAATCAACAGCTGCCTCAACGTGATGATGCAGTCCCCGACAACCTTTGGATTGGGTCGAAATGGCTGTTGGCTTTTCCAAGGGTTTCAGTTACCCTGGACACTCCCCTCACACCAATCATTGTTTTGCCAATGGTGCCCTCTGAACAACTGCAGAAGGGCAGCACACAGCCTCTTTAAAATCAGTCGACTGTTTTCTCTCTTTTTCTTCCTTTCTCTGGCCCCTCTCCTCATTCTTCTCCTTCTCCAGATGAGCGGCAATGTTGATCCTTACCTTGGCCCCGCCTTTCCCTGCTCAGTGTGCACTGGCAATGTGACCTAAAGAGGTAGGTTGGTGCAATGCTGCACCTGCTCCAAATGAGTCCATTTAAGATGCTCACTTCTCTCCTTTTCTAGATTTAAAACTCTAGGCAGCTCTCACTTCTGGAGCTTCCCTCCTTGTTGCGTCCCTGCTTCTTCTGGTGATCTCACACCTTCAACACTGAGTCTTCATCTTTGGACTTTTCCTGCTTGTATACCTCCACTGTTCAATCTGGTCCATCTAGCTACCCCTCTGCTAATACAGCACTGCTACCCTCACTTTCAAACATCTTATCCACCTTCCACCCACTTTGTATCTCTTTCCTATGTATCCCCCACCCACTCATGTTTCTGGCTGTTTTCCTATACCTTGAGCTTCCTCTTCCTCTTCTAACTCACTCAGGATTCTTCAATGGAAGACTGGCAGTCTCCAAGCCAAAAGCACTAAACTACTACCCTTTATCTCCTCTCATCCTGTTTACCTTATCTGTATCCAGGAATCCAGCCTTAACTCATCATCCTCTTTCCGGATCCCAGAAATTTCAACTGCCATCACCACCTCTAAAATTCAAAAGGTACTTCTGACCATGTGGAAGGGAAATATTTTATTGGGTCATTTCCTCTGCCCTTCTTCCCCTTAATGACCCCAACATATCTACTCTTTTCCATTGCTTCTCTGGCAGTCACTCATTTCCTGACGTCTCCTTTGCTCCCTCTTCTCTCGCGCTCTCTTGCTCCTGGAAAGTGCTTCAGGACTTGAGCTCAGATCACCTACCAATTCTACTAACTGTCCCTCTCTCGCCGACCTTTCAGTCCAACAAACATCCCCCATCCTTCAAATTTCGGAAAGCGTGTTGGGAATGACTTTGCTTTCTACTTCGACTGACACTGAGCTTTCACAGAGAAATACAGGGTCCGTCAAAATGATCTGACACATTTGTAGGTTAAATAAAAGACAGAAAATGTAAATAAACAATAAATTGTTTTTATTTTTGAAAAGTACATATAATGCCATTTTGTTTTTTTCTTTTTCAGTTGATACCATAAGTTGTACTTGTAACTTTATTAAAATTTTTAGTGGTTTAGTTGATACTATGAATTGGACTGGTGAGCATCGCGCTTTCACTGTGGAAACATTTATCAAAACAAACGAATCTGTAACTGCAACACAAAGAGCGTTCCACGTGCACTTTAAGCTTGGTAGACATGATCCCGTACCAGCCCGAAACACGATCTTGGTATGGGTTAACAACTTCAGAGCTACTGGATCTGCATTAAAACGAAAATCAACCGGCAGGCCTCGCATCGCCAGAACTCCAGAAAATGTGGCAGTGGTAAGAGCTTCAGTTCAACAGTCTCCACGCCGTTCAATATTAAAACGCGCCCAGGCTCTTAGGCTTTCCGAAAGAAGTTTGCGAAGAATTCTGCATAATGATCTTCAAATGCATCCATACAAAATGATGTTTGCACAAGAACTCAGCGAAAGAGACACTGAAACTCGCAGAACATGTTGTTTAGAAATTCAACAACATGTCCCCCATGCAGCAATTGTGTTGTTCAGTGACGAGGCGCATTTTCATCTGTGTGGTTTGGTGAATAAGCAAAACTTCAGATACTGGGCAGAGAACAACCCTCGTGAGTTGCATGAACGCCCTTTGCATTGTCCTCGTGTGACTGTATGGTGTGCCGTGGCAGAATTCGGTATATGGGGTCCGTACTTCTTCGAAGAAAACAATGTTACAGTGACTGTAAACTCTAATCGATATTGTGATATGTTAGAGACTTTTCTCAGACCAAAATTAAATATGCTCCATGATATGGACAATGTTTGGTTTCAACAGGATGGGGCAACGGCCCACACTTCTCGACGTGCAATGGGGATTTTGAGGGAGATGTTCCCCGGTCATTTGATCTCATTGCGTGGTGACATTGGTTGGCCCGCCTGTTCGCCTGATTTAAATCCTTGCGATTTTTTTCTCTAGGGATATCTCAAGTCAAAGGTTTACAGTAATCGTCCTCAATCTATTGAAGAACTTAAAGATGCGATTCATCAAGAAATTGCCTCCATTCCACATGAAATGATCCGCCGAGTTATAGACAACTTTCGTGAACGTCTTCGACAGTGTGTGGATAATAACGGTTCCCATTTGACCGATTTAATATTTTAAACTAAATGAAACAAAATGGCATTATATGTACTTTTTAGAAATAAAAACACTTTATTGTTTATTTACATTTTCTGTCTTTTATTTAACCTACAAATGTGTCAGATCATTTTGACGGACCCTGTACTTGTCTCTTCCTCTTTCCTCTGCTGCTACTCTCTTTACTTCTCTGGTACTAAATGAGGTTCAATCTTCTATTCTTTTTGGTCGTGTCAAATGCCAACCTCAAGCCTGGTGGTTTGCTGAAGCAGAAGAAGCAGTTAGTGAAAGGCATAAGGCTTTTGTTGCTGCTTATAGAAGTGATAAAGATCATTAGGCTTACATCTCTGCTTTTTGATATGACTCGTCTATCATTGCCAAGGCCAAGGCTAAAAGCATGGAAAGCAACATGCCCTTCTCTCTTTCTTAAATCTAACCCCAAATCTGTGTGTTTTCTACTTTGTTCTGTTGCTGGCTCTTCTTCCTCCTCTCCTAATTTCCCAAACTGTTTCCCTCCCAGGGAGTCGGCTTCAGCCTTTGCTGACTACCTGAGATCCCACTTTTGCATATCCCAGTCAAAAGACTTGCATAGCAAAGCTAAAGGCTATCTTTCAGAGCTCCGCCGAGCCATGAGCCCTAAGGAATCTTGTTCCTTTTTCTCCTACCCTCTCTCTCCCCCCAAATTTCTTACAACTGCCACAAACCTATCTTTGTCTACTTCCAATGGCCTAGACAAAGTTACCTATCCCATGCTAAAGCACCTTCCTCACTCTGGCATGGATTTTCTCCCACACATTTTCAATCTTTCCTGGTCTTTGCATTTCTTTCTCTTCCTTCCATCTGGAAGACATCTTTTATTGTTTCCATCCATAAGATGGAAAAGACTCTCGACTTTTCCTGCTTCTCTCTGGCCTATCTCTTTCACCTTCTATGTCTCAAAGCTTTTTCAACCCATCATTCTATTGCATCTACTCTTTTTTCTGGAATCTAGCTCTATTTTCTCCCCCATCAGGCCGGTTTCCACCTTAGATTGCCTACTCTCAATTAAATTCTTTGCCTTTCTCAATTTACCTCAAATGGGTTAAACAAATCCAGGCCTGCCACTCGAATGATTTTTGCTACAATCGACTTCTCTACAGTTTTCGACCCTGTCTGGCACCTGCCCTTTTTCACAAACTTATTTCGACTGGCCTCCCTTCTTGCTTTGCTCGTTGGACTTAATCTTTCCTTTCTGATAACTGCACTTGAGTGGTTTATCAAAATCACAAAAGTCACACCTTTTGAGTTTGTCAAGGTATTCCACAAAACTCCGTTGTTGGCCCTGTACTTTTCTCCCACTTCATCATTGACCTTCCTGCTTCTCTGCATTCTTCCATCAGCTGTTCTCTTTATGCTGATGGCCTGGCCATTTGGTCCTCCTTCTCCTCAGTCAATGCTACAGTGGAGGCTATTCAGGAGCTCTGATTCGATTGGAGCGTTTGTCTGAGTACTGGTGCCTTCCTCTCAATCCAAGCAAATGTGAGGTCTCTGTCTTCTAGATGGATCCCACCAAACTCATCTTTGGTTCCACCTCCGTTGTTCAACTCCTCCCTTTGTTTCAATCCTACTCCAACTTTCCTTGGGGTCACCTTTGACTGCACTCTTTCATTTCTAAACATGTATCTTTGCAAAAGGCCAAGTTGTTCCCTTGTCTCAAGGCCTTATGTTGTATCTGTGCTTTCTAATGGTACCCTTTTATGGAGTTCCTCTTTCTTCTGTATAAAGCTTTTCTTCCACCCCTTTTCACTTATGCTTTACCCAGATGGTTTCCTTTTCTTAACGTTACTAACTTAACTAAATTGAACATCTTCACCAAGTGACTAGTTGTGCTATGACTGCCTCTCATCCCCCCTGTCCTACTTCTCCTCTCTGAGGCATCTCTACTTCCCCTATGAGTCACTCTGACTCATTTTTCCCTGTCATCTTATCAGCAGGCCCTTCATCTTCCAACCTCCTTTCCCATTTTAAGTTTGGCCAGACTTAGTGAAATCAAGACTCTCCAGATCCTCCTGGAGAGCGTTTGGGTCCACTCACACGCTTATGCTTTCTTTTACTTTTCCTTGGAAGGCTCTCTTTGCCTGCCTTCCATCACCTCCCTGGAACCAACCTTTCTTCACCGTGGAGCCCACGCTTTCCTCTCCACCCTTTCCTCCCACTTTGCTCCCCTCTCTCACCAAGGAGCAGCTCTTGCTCACCTTGACCATCTCTCCCACCTCACGATCTGGTAGTGTGGACAGATGGCTTTGTTCCTTTTGGCAAGAGCCAGAGCTGCTCTCCTTGTGGCACTGAGGCTACCCCAAGTTTTTTCTGCTGAAGCCTGTGCTATTCTGTAAGCTCTGTTGATCTTGGCAGCACCAACAAGTCTACCATTTCTCTTCTCCTCTCTGACTCTCGCTCTGTCCTCTCCTCCATCTTTCCTTTTATCTTAATCTCTCTGACAGATGTGGCAGGAACTGTCTTCTTGTGTTAATCGTACAAGACATATTATGACATCGTAGAGCCAGTTTTACGCATGCAAGCAAAAAAGAGAAGAAAAATGCTCAGGAGGCTTGAAGTGCTTAAGTAAAGAATTGCTCGTAGCATTGTCAAATAAGCTTTAATTATAGTAAAATTGTTTGTATTGAAAGCATCTTATTAATATCTTTTGAAAGAACGTTAAATCGCATTTTTGTGATCAGTACTTTTTGAGAAAGAACAAAAAACAAATTGTGTAATAAATCATTGATTGTGACGTCATTTTAGATTTTAAACGAATGAAAGTTTTTGTAATGTGGTAAGTCGAAAGCTGGTTTTTGTTTGTGCAAAAAGTGGTTGTCCTCTGTCAATTAATGCAAATTAAACAAACATTTTTTGTTTATGGTGTCATGAACACCTGTATGACATTTACCACAGGGTGGTGATCAATCATGCCAAGTTTGATGTTTGTACTTCAAGCAGTTTCAGAGGAGTTCAAATAGACAGACAGAATTGCACTTCACGGTGTAGAAGCTTCTCTTAAAGCAAGTTTTTTGGCAAATTGGCATGCTGTATTAAGCTTGTACTTCTGAATTAAATTGCCTTAGCTCAAGCAAATCAGGTTCGTGTTGTCGAGTAACAAACTAGCATTAATTCACTCACATGTTGAATTCATTTCACATTTGTTGTCAAACTAACTCCTAACGTTGATGTATGCCCTGTACCTTTCCATCATAAATGCCAGCTTTTGGTGAGCTATATTATTGTGCCAAATGTGTATTGCCATATGCAACCATCCTCTTACTTGCTTGCTTTTGAAAAAATGAATGAAAAGCAGTGAATGAAAATCCTTTGCGCAGCAGCTGCTTGCTGCTTTTTTCTCATGGTAATAGCAATTGACAGCATTATTTCAAAAATTTTTCCACAAAGTTCTGTTAATTTTCTGTGAAGACATTGTCGGCTGGAAACAATTATGTTGATGTTGGTACAGCATCTTGAGCACGGACTAGTTGTGGCATAAATGTGCTTGTCATTTATATAAATTTGTGTGTATAGACAATAGAAGCCATATTTATTGTCCAATTTTTGTTTGTTTGTAAACATTTTGGTTCATGTTTTAATTTGACTTTCAATTTATTTGTAATTTTTATTTTGTGAATATTTGCTGTTTGATAAAGGTTTTGACTTCAATTTGAATTTTGCTTCGAATTTTGAATCCGTTTTGAATTTCAATTCTGTTTACAATGCCAATTTTATTTTCAGTTTTGGGTTGTTTTTTCATCTGTCTTTTGAACGTTTTTTGTAATTTTGTTGAAGATTTTTTATTCATAATTCCTACGAGCAATCATAGTAACCTGAAGAAAATACCAGTTCAAATTTTAACTAGAACTCATTACACACTTATGCAGTTGCTTACCTTTGCCCTATGTTTGGTGATTAATAATAAAAGCAGTAACCATCACGATAATTTTTTGTACAGACAATGATGAGAAAGATAAAGGGCTTGAGTGAATTCCATCCAAGCTCACATGCTACAGGTGATGTGCTCTCACATCTTAGCATGGTTACTGATTTCATTGCTGATGACGGTGGTGTAGTTCATGTCAGTCTTCTACCAAATTCATCATTTTTAGAGGTAGAGTTTTTGTATTTTCTTAAGTATTTAATTTATTTATTGGTTTGCAAAGAACCCCAGCTACAACTTGGTGTTCTCACTGGCTGATCTTTGAAATAATCACTTAATTTTTTCATTTCTTTAACTTCCCAAGGATACAACCATGCAGCCATTGTGAGGTTTGAATTCTCATTCACAATCTTTGTTGTCATGAATGTCATCCAGCTCACTTGACCACTTTGGCAACTTGGTTGATTTTTGGCAGCATTGCCAATTCCAATTATTATTATTATTACAATGTCATTATTATTACAACATATTAAATGTACTTGTGAGGTGAAATGATAGGCTACAGAAGTGTCATCTCCTTTTATAATGTTACCTATGTGTTCTGTAAAATGATTGGTTAACTTACACTAAGTATCACTGACATGTTGTTGCTTGCATTGTTTACGATAAATCAGATGCATAGCATTTACAAAATTACGATTGATGAGTTATCAAAATTTTAAAGAACTGTTGACTGATAGATAAATTACAACTAATAGCTGTTGTGGAATATTTACATATTGACCAGTGTGGTCTTGAGCATTGCGTAAATCCAACTAGAACAGTGTTGTTATCATCAGACATTACAATCGTTTTCACAAACATGATGCATAATGCTGGTCCTCTTCTGCATGAATTAAATGGTGGTTTATCAAACATTTTAAATAAGTATGTATTGTTTTTATAACCTATGTTTTCAAAAATTTGCCTATAATTTGGTAGCTTGGGGTAAAAAGTGATGATTAATGTAGCTGTCTCGATTTATTGCTTTTGATAGCACAATGGAGATTCTCTAGTTTTAAGTGTTGCTTTATCAATATTTTTGGTAATGACACTATCTTGAAACTTTTTTTGTAACAAATGTTGTAGAATGTGCATGTGCTCCATAAAATATTCATTTGTGGTGCAAATTTGACACATAGTGCCAAAGAAAATGGAATGTTATTAGTTGTATATTTAGATTGCAAGATGAAGGTAGCTTATGGGAGCACACATCGACAGGTTTAGAGAACAGTTCTGTTTTGAACTAATTATTGGTTAAATGCACTGTTGTATCTAAGAAGTTGATCAGTAATATGGAGCCAGCTTGTGCTAAATTTGATAGATGGAAAAATGTTATCAGCTAGCCTAAAACAACTTTTTATGGATTGTTCTCTGTCTGACCATATCATGAATGTGCAACCAAATGGAGTAAATAGCAAATAGGTTGATATGATATTTTGTTCAGAATATTTTCAAGCATTGCCATAAAAATATTAGCATACTTAGTAGCCATTTTTGTTTCCATCGCTGTCTCATTGACTTGCAGGTAGTGATAGCATTAAAAGCAAAGATGTTGTTTACTAAGGTGCATTGACTGTGGTTTTAGATTTCATGAATGTAGTCCTTGTCAAACTTTGAATTTCAAGTAATAACTTTCTGAATTCCTTGTTTATGATGAATATTAGTATACATCAGATATCATCCATTGTAACTAGCAGTGAATCAGATGGCGTGATTTTAATTGTGTGCAGGTTAATCAAGAAACCCATTGTGTCTTTAATAAATGAGGGTAACCACATGTTGTTCATGAAAGGGGTTAGAATATAATGACCACTGAAAAAAGTTTTTTGTTAAGGGTACCAATGCAGGAAGCAATGGGTCTGCCAGGACGATTTTGTTTGTGAACTTTTGGTAGTACGTATAAGCACCTCGAGTGTGGTTGTTTAACTTGTAACACATAGTCAGCATTTAAAAGTATTCAAACTCCTCGGCTGTCAGTGGGAACAATTCTAATGTCTTTTATCAAGCACCATCTTAATGATGATAATTCCCAAGTTCTTCTTGAGATATGTTGAATTTTGCCTTCAGCTATGAAGTGCAACTGGAAGCAAAATATCTTTTTTGATGGTAGTAAGAAAGTAATCCAAGTCAGTGTTCTGACAAGGCAGTGGGGTACACAAATTTTTTGAATTTAATAATTGTACCAGTTTGACCACTGTATCAGCGTCTTTTTTAGTTAACTTGCTTGCGTTGGTATCATCAAAAACGTGTTTGGTACTTTTTTTGTAAAAGTTGTGCAATGATGAGGCACTTCTTTTTATAGGATTAATAAGTGTGTAATCTACTGTAGTAATATATGAGTGTCAAAAAACACCTCAAAAATGCTATAGTCATGTCAGAAACATTACTCAGTACATGAATTTTTTTAAGATTTTAAAAAAATTATCTGTTACCGTAAGTATTACGTTTGAAGTCATCATGAGTTTTGAACCTGGTTTCACTTGTGCATTGCTTAGCTTTATGCTTATTTTGTCAGATATTTCCTTATTTGGCATTGTTTCTCTCAAGGGTCGTCCTTTATTAATTGGCTTCTATATGTTATTGTAGCCTTTTTTGACCAAGCTTTTTCCCCTTGGCAGTCATTGTTCTGTAATCATTGTGACTTCACCATTATAGGTGATCGTTTTTGCACTCGTAGTCAGTTTAAAATTTGTGCAAATTACTGTTGGATTTACTTAAGAGCTACTGTTTTTCAAACACTTTTGTATACTGTTTTGATTGTTTTTGGGTCTGATGCCCAGTCAAGCTATAGTAGGTGAATGCTTCAGTGAATTTATGATGGTATGTTTGTGTTACGTGTGTTTTTAATTTTACAGAAAATCATATCGCATTGCACTACGTCATACCTTATCAAAGTCTACACTCTTCAATTTAACTATCAACTTGTTGTTGTTTACCCGACCCCTCTGTGGGATGGGGGTAGCACTATCAACTTAGTAACCCCTCATTTTGCATTTATTTTAATTATATGCTCTGGGTGGAACCTGTGACGTGCATGATTCTCAAAGACAGTGTTAAGTGGGATATCAAGCCAGGTCTTTTTGTAGCACTTTCAAATTCGAAATGTAAATGAAAAAGTTCATCTTATCCTTTATCAGGCTAAAACAATTAAAAATAATCATAACCCTAGTGCCTACCCTTAACTCTGAATTCGTGCCTTGCACTTATTGCAAGGAAGAGATTGAGTCTGTAAAATGCTTGGGTTTGTGAGTAAAACCAGTTTTAATTCAAGAGTTTGATGATCAAGATAATAAACATAGAGTGATACTCCCATCTGTTTTCCCTTTTTTTTACTACGTTATTGTTTCTTTAAGTAAAGCTGGCATAGTCAGCTAAACCAATATTTCTAACCCAGCATAACTAAGTAGTATCCCTGCCAAGTGATGGTGGCTAGTCTGGATATGAACTCTTGATTTGGATCTTTTTGATGATTTTGTGCACACACTACCAACACTACATATAGTTTAGGTGAAAGACAACCTAATCTATGGTGCTGAACCAAGCTAATTCAGAAGTTTTAGGTTTTAAAAAACTATCAAAAAAACAAAAACTAAAAGAAGCGACCAAAAACAAACATTTTATGATGAAGTTTTTGGATGCGAGAAAAGTGCATATAATACTATGCTAGCTTTCACTGTGATGCTATAGGAACAAAAGTCATCTTTAAATACCAGCAGTTTTAAAATAACGACTAAGTTATAATTATGTAAAGTGTCTGCCAAAACACTGTTGCAGCTGCAATCTTTCTACAGTTCACAGCTCAATAAATATTTGGTGACTACCAGTTGCATTTTGTTGGAAGTATTAAGACACTCCATCTTCACCAATTTCTAAAAATGTCAGTTGGTCTTCTTAAATAACAAAATTGGCCAAAATCAAAGTGGGGCTGGGCTATCTCAATAGGAAAGCAGCAAAAGATACTGTTTTTGTACTGGAGGGATGGCACTGGGTCTCACTACTGTGGAAGAGATGTGCTTTTGAAGTAGTGTTCTTAGGCATATGATTATTGCTGTTGAAATGCTTTATTCTCGTTTATTGTATAAAGACTTGTGTTGCAGCTTATGTTGGCAAATATTTTCTTAAAAGTTTACTGTTGACAAATATTTTCTTGAAAGTTTAACAAATAGGATTACATTGTTGGCAGCTTACAAAGTAAAGTGAAAAAGTATGGTTTAAAAAGCTTGCCCTCCTGCTCCTGCCCCTGGGGCATTTTGCATCATCAGAGGCAGTGGACTTTTTACCAGTGCGATGGTGTAGTGGTTAGAGCGTCTGCTTTGCAGTTGGTAGACCAGGGTTTAATCCCCTTGTCGAGTCATACCAAAAGACTTTAAAAAATGGTATTCACAACTTCCCTGCTATGCGCTCGGCATTTGGGAGAGGTTGTGGAGAACAAGCCGGCAAGTTTGCTTGTTGTGTCCTTGGGCAAGACACTTAACGGGACACCCCACCTTTTTGTGGAAGACAGGTGGCCCAGTTTTCCCTCTGAAGAGAGGGTTGGTGGCAGGAAGGGCATCCGACCCTAAAAACAAAAATGCCATGTTATAAAAATACAGATTGTCTGCTGTGGTGACCCCTAATTGGGAAAAGTCAAAAGAAAAAGAAGCAGTGAACTTTTTATAACATAAACTAGAAATATAGATTTAGTAGGTCACCTGCAACGTGGACAAGTATATGGAGCACATAAATCAATAGTTTTTGTCTGATGATGATATGGATAAGCATTTTTTTATGGTACCTGTCCCTAGAGTCTCCATTACAAAATTCATTCCTTAATTACTTTATTTGTTGCAATTATTTTGAAATGGATCTATGGAATAATTTTGAATAAAAAAAGGAAGAGACATATTTTCAAGAGCTTTTTTGATGATCTTTATCTTACACTTTTGAGATTTACCACAAAATTCTTGCTTCATTTTCTCGTCAGAAAACTTGTGTCTTGTTGTTTGGAATAAAGTTTTCATGTCTTTATTTTTCATCTCATTTGGTTACATAATTTGCAATCCAATTTCTTACTGCTTTTAAATCCCAATTACTACAATCCAAAAAGTAATTGTTGCAGACCATAAAACTGTACATGCAAGCACGCAATCCATAATCATAGCTATTACATCGGATGTTCAAAAAAGTGGGTACAATGATGTCCCAATTTTTGGCTTGGGATGTTAATCAAATCAAACGTGTTGTGACTTAACTTGTTCTTGGAGCATTTTGCTTTATTCTAGTGGAGAATCCAACATAGTTTAAAATTGTTCTGAGAGCATTTTGCTTTATTCTAGTAGAGAATCCAACTGAGTAATCACTTTATGTTTTGCAAAAACAATTACTTCCCATTGCAAATTTTTTATTTTGCTAGGTAAAATTCAAATATGATTTATAAGTTTTTTGTTGATAAATGCAACCTCAAAACATATAGATGGGCTTGTCCATGCCCATTTCCACCAATCCACAAAATATGTGCTGTAGCTCAAAATCTTTACTTACTGTATTTTTTGCACAATAGGGCGCATTGGACTATAAGGCGCAGTATCAATAAACGTCTTCTAACGTACTTATTTTCATACATAAGGCACATTTAATAAAACAAAAACTCAACGCATTGTATCAGTGCTGTGAGAAGTGTACAGCTAGTTTCTAGGTACATGTTGCAATACATTTGCGACACACGTGTGTTTACACATGTAAAGGGAAGAAAAAAATACAGTCATGAAGGGAATGAAATTAGGTGAAGAGAAAACACATCATAAAAAAAATGAGAGTAGGTAATTTGATCCAAAGAAAGAAACAAGAAGTTCGTTCTCAAGAAAGAATGCCTTGAGGTAGTACAATTGCATTGGTAGCGCTTATTGCAACATAAAATTTGTTCAGAGCTTGGTGACAAAGTGCAGCCTGGTCCATACATTGGGCGCACTGGACTATAAGGCGCACTTTCCCTTTTTGAGAAAATTAAAGGATTATAAGTGTGCGTTATGGTCTGAAAAATATGGTAGTTAAAGCATAACTACTCGGAATATTGTATTTATTCATGTAGAAGTCACATAATTTTGTACTATTTTTTTGAGTCAAAATATGGGGATGCAACTTATACATGGGAGTGCGACATATACTCAAGGTTTAGATAACAAAATGGCAATAGTGCACTGCAGTCTTGATTGGAAATGAATGTTACCATGAATGCAGCTGTTTTGCATGTGAATGTGCCTGCACTTGTATGGTAACAGTGACAATGAGGAAGAAATCAATTTTGAGTTTTAGATGTTATCTCATGGTGGTTAAATATAAAAATCAAAAAAATTTTGAACTGTTTTTTGAGCCATAATTAGGGATGTGACTTATAAAAGAGTGTGACCTATACAAGAATAAATACACTAACTTCATTTAAGCAAAAATGAATCAATTTTGTATTATTTAGCCATTTTTGGGATAGTAAGGTAAACAGGTCATTATTTTTAACAGCATATTTAGTCATCAACCAATTGGAAATATTGATTTACCTCCATATGCTTTGTTAATTGAAATTAATATTCAGTTTGAGGTGAGCTTACAGAAATTATTTTATCAGTATTTTAAAAGCACTTCATAAATGTCTGATTTATTAAAGTGAGGGCTAATGTTAGATTTTTTTGGTGAAGTGTAATAAAGGAATAGGAGGTGTACATTTTGACATGTTGCATCACTTTAATCAAATCTTGGTGGCTGTCAGAATCAGCAGCAAGGGTGTATTCAAATTTACTTATAGGAAATTTTTTACCTCTTTTGTTTCTTCCTTTGATATTTGTTTTGAAATGCTCAAATTGAACATATTTTTGTAAGTTAATGGGCTTTCTTAAGGGGAATATTGCAGGCTTTTGGGATGCTAAAATAACTTTGACAAGCTTCAGAAACATTTTTCTAGATGTGGCTGTACTATATACAGTCAATTGTTTAGTGCTTGTACAAGGAAGCAATTCATTGCCATGTCCAAATTAATTTGCGTTTGCAAGCAAAAGTGCTTTCCATTCCTTTCACAGATTATGACTCCTATTATTTTGGATCGCTTTTTTATTATCATTTTAAACATGTACAGCATTTGGATCAGAAGCAACTGCGTGGAATGCAAATTTAACATCTTTGAATTTATGTGCTAGTCTGGAATCCACCACGAGCCTGTCGCCCATGCCACAGTAACTGTGTAATATTTTAGGAGTTTTTAAAGAGTTTTGTCAAAAACAAACAGTTAACAGGACATCATGCAACTTGGTGAATACCCAACAGCTTTTTTCAATTAAAGTTAAAACTTTCTAGAGGGCTTATGAATGCACCACTGCTGTTATTCTAAATATTTACCTTTTCAAGCAGCCATTGACCAGAACTATTAATCATAAAGTTTTTTTGCTGACTTAAATAGTAATGGCAAATCCATTGGTCCATGCGTCTTCAGTTGTTTTTGTGAATCACTGGTTTTCTCACATAAAACACAGTTAAGACAAAATGTGGTTTTGATGAGCTAAGAAGTCCTCACTTTTAGTATTGCAATTGTGCAATCAAAACTTTATGTCATGCAAGATGTTCTGCAGTAGTCCACAAAGCTTGACTATGAGGTGTGATGTTGATATTGTGTTCAAGTTATCACAATGATTCAAATTATGAAGAGTTGGCATCCAGACGTGCATTTTTTATTGAAGTATAGATTTTTGTTGAGTTGTCATAGCAACAACTTGTGCATATTTTTATAGGTGTTTAATGTCTCAAGAGTATTCATGCATGCTTCCTCATTGCATTTTCAATTTATTTATCCTCATTTTATTTAATTAATTTCTTTTTGTAATAGGATGATGAGAGCCTCATGCTGTATAGCAAGATGGTAAAGAACATTCATCTTGCTTGCAGTGAGGCCTTCAATGTTTAGCTGTAAAATGGTGGGCCTTCAGAACATGTTGACGATGTGCCCTGAAAAGGGCAGGTTTGATCCACATACATTGTTCCATCCTGAAAAGGACATTTGCCAATTGGTGGGCCCAGGCTGAACATCAAGATGGGTAGGTACCCCTCCATTTTGGCAGATTTGGTTTCGGTCTGGGATGCAAGCTGGAACAATAGACTTACTCACAAACCGGGCTGTGAGAAAGCATCTGCCATTTGGGCCAGGCATCTGCAGAGCTCAGTGGACAAATTATAGATGGAGCACAGAGTATTTTAAATGCACATCCGTACTCCAAGTTTTCATGTTCAGAGCCAGTTCTAGACCCCTTGGAATGGGCTTGCCCAGAACATTTTGGGTTAAGCTCAATCACCTGTGCAGTTGCATCACGCATTTTTACTCTTTCATGCACAAATGGGGTCTCGCTCCCTCACCGAATTGCAGGTGTGTTGCCACCAATCAAACTGCAGAAAACTGTCAGATCAGCCACCCCTCAACATGCCCATACATCGAGCATCAAGGGGTGGCTGGTCTGATGGTTTTGAATGACAATACTCGATGCTGACTCAATACCCCCACAGCCAGTATCTGATCCTATCAGCTTTACGTTTTGGATGCTCCTCCATATGAAGAAGAAGAGGAATTTTTTTTTGTCTAATACTTGAACTTTGTGACTTTCTTTTGCAAAGTGGGTTTTGTCAAAGCAGCGTTTTGAGCTTGAAATAGTCTGCAGAGTATTTCGGTTTATGATTTTGAGTGTTTTAGAGAAATTTTTTATCTCTTGATTCAAAGGTAAATATGTTTAGAGTAAAGTGGAAAAGGAGCAACTTGTGTTCAACCTGCATCAGAGTTCTAATACGGTGCATTTCTACTACAAGCATTGAACACATGCTCTTGTGTGAATGAGTTTTTCTTGCCATGCTAAAGTATTAATGCATTAGAAGACACTAACAGATGTCATTAATGTCCATGAAACCATTAAAAATGTTTATACTAGAGTGGAAAAGGAGCAACTTGTGTTCAACTTGCATCAGAGTTCTAATACAGTGCATTTCTACTACAACCAATAAAGTAAAAGTGCCATAAAATGTTTTTTCCATGAAGACAACAGCATTGAGCCATGTTGGCATTGAACACATGCTCTTGTGTGAATGAGTTATTCTTGCCTTGCTATAGTATTAATGCATTAGAAGACACTAACAAATGTCATTAATGTCCGTGAAACCATTTAATGAAGGTGCTTGATGGTGGGGCCAGAGAGGTGAATACATCAAAAATTTGTTCTCTATGCACTAAGAGAACCTGATTTCATTTTAGCACCATATACAACCGATATTTTTGGGGCAGTTTAATAGTGATAATTAAAGGTATTATTGAAACAGAGTGTAAATGCTGTAGCGATGGGACACTGCTATGCACGACAGAACATGCTGAGTGATGGCAAACCTGCTGTCTTGTGTTTGTTACTCCATGGTGATGCAGCATTTTCTGGGCAAGGTATTTAATTTGTTATTGTGTTTTGTGCCAATGTATGCATAGTTATAATTTTTGCGTTGTATTGCTAGATTTATTGTAGGAAAGTTGATAAGTAATTCTCTTACTCTTAATCCATTTCTTGATTTCAGGTTGTTGATTGACCTCTTTTAGTCCACCAGTAAACAGCTGCCATTGAGCAACTATCTATGACTTGTAATGCAGATCCGGGGAATTGCCTGGTTTTGGAGGCTCCATGGTCTTCCACCACGTCCCTATTTTAAGGAAGGGATTGGGTGAAAACAACAACCACTTTAGTATCTACTTCATAATGCTCATTGTTCAGTTCTTGTTTTAGTTCAGCTGAAAGCAGTCTTGTTGTTTTTTGGCTGGCATTGCCAGCAGGGCATCTGTTTGTGACGTCTGGTTAACTAATATCAAATCAGCCAGGTTCACGGTAGAAACACTTGCAACAACATAGTCAAAAAGTTATTATAAAGTGATGATTTTTTGTGGTTACTATTTCAAAACCAAATGTATTTCAAACTGGGATCAGAGAAGATGATTGGGTCATTATCCCTGTTTTGTTGTCTTCTGGCTTGTGTATGTGCCCTGATTCCAGTTTCCCTGCTTTTGATTGAATCTCAAGATTGGTCTCGTTCAGAATGGCCTACTAATTCACAAAACTTTATTCCTTTTTAATAAATATGGGGCACTCAATTACGTCATGGAGTGAATCTCAAAATAGTGTTCATTTTCTAGCAGGTTGTAGCTGATTGTTTTTTGGCCTGCAGAATGAAGCTGTCAGAACCACTTCCTTGGATTTTTTGTTCGTTAATTTATCAGATGTTTTGTTTAAGTTTATTCATGCGTTAATTTTGTGTTTTACCTTTAAGTTGCGTTACATCACCTCATTTTAATTTACTTTGTTGATTATTTTGCCTTTTTAATCACTTTGCAGTTTTTGTGCACTGTCGGCAAATTAGTAGGTGATGTTGTTTAGTTTTGCATTTTTTTTAATCAATTGGAGATTTGAGCTCGGAAACAATTTTGGACATTCAAGTTTTTAAAGTTTGTAGTTAGCAAAAAGTTTAATAAAAATTGTTTTAAAAAAAACTAATTTTGTGGTTTTTCTATCTACTCGGAGTCTTAAGATAGTAAACCGCTACAAAGCTATTAAGTAACAGACTTATTTAAGGCTAAAAGTGCTCTATTGACTATTTCTTCACCCACTGCAGGTGCACATGAGTTTAAATCTCACAGAGAGACAAGTAGCATTGCGCTTAATGTATTAAATGTGAAGTGTCAATTGATTTGTGTAATCTGAACAGGTATTTAACTTTGTTAGGAGTTGTAATGGAATGCTTGAACATGGCTGGCCTTGCTCATTTCTCAGTTGGAGGAACAATTCATTTGATTGTTAATAACCAGCTGGGTTTCACTACAACCCCCGACCTTGGAAGATCAAGTCATTATGCCAGTGATATAGGTTGGTTACATTTCTTCATTTTTAGTTGAATCTTGACATCATTCGATTCATGTTCTACATTTATTGCAACTTTTTAGTCTATAATAAGCATCAACTTTTTAAGTTCATCATTTGCACACAATTTTTGATTTTTACTGAGAAATTTCATAAAATTGAAATCTGTTCAATGGCATCAGAAGTTAAAAAATGTGCAACTCCATCAACTTTCAATAAATACAATTTACCAAATTACAGATTAAATGCGACTGATTTATAATTAACTCAACTATACAATATTTGTGGGTGTCATCAGAAATACTGTTTTGGTATGTAATATTTAGCTTCCCACTAGTCATGCTGTTTCTTTTTATTTCAAGCAACACAATCTCTTTGATCATCCATTCAAGTTTTAACTTATCAATTTTTTGATTACTATTTTGTTGAAACCCCTCGTTATAAATTATTTTGAATTTGGTTTGCAGGGAAGATGATTGATTGTCCGGTGATTCATGTCAGTGGTGATGAACCTGAGCTCGTTCTCAAAGCTGCTTCCATTGCTGTGGAATATCAGAGAAGATATAACAAGTTGGTAGAATTTCTTTGTACTTTTTTGGAACAATTATATAGGAGTTCAGTTGTAATCATGCATTGGTCATCTGGGATTTACAAGCATAGTAGGTCCCATGGTGTGATTTCATATCCTTATGCAATAATGTAATGTGACAAGCAGCCCCCACGGTGTAATGGTTATTGTTGTGGACTTTCAAACAAATGGCAATTTATGATGACAATTTTGCGTGATTTACATCAAAGTTGACTAATTGTTCCTCCATACTGTTTATGAAACAACTAATGCAAAGAAACTAATGTTTGTTCAATTAACAAGTGACAGTTGCAATGTACCAGTGATTTAACTTGTGTGTGCATGAAAATGCTGTAGACAGTTCTGATGCTATATATATGCCTGTGCTATTGCCCAGCTTGGCTCTGCCAAATTACGATCTAATGAGTTGGATTGATGGCTTGGTCTTTCCTCCTTTCAGCAGAGCTGGCTTTGGCGGCCTTGCCAATTGCCTCTTTTGCCACTCAAGTTTCTTTACTTTTAGGCAAGGCAAGTCTGTCTTTGGTCCAGTTCCTTCAATGAAGCTTGCATGTTTTTTTCTCTCTTTGCTCTTGGCAGCAGATATCAGCTTTGCCATTTCTTGTCTCATTTTTTCTTTTTCTCCATGGAAATAAATCATTGTACAATGGAGACAAAATCTTATTTAAAACATTAGATCTCTCACTTTGTGGCATATTTTGTGGGAACTCTCCACTCTCTTTTTATCTACTCATAGATTGTATTGGATTCATGGTCACTAATTTATTTCAGGCAATGCCATGGTAAACAAACTAGTCAAATGGGGTGTACAGCTTCAGCCATCCACATTCTTCTCAGTCTTCATTGAAAAACTTGCGCATCTTTGTCATGCTTACTGTATCTTGTTTTGTTTGCTGTATCTGAATTGAAAAGCTGTTTCACTTGTCTTAAAAACCCTTCTTATTCTGTCTGGCCCTGGTATGGATGCTCTTCAGCAACTTTTTTCTTTGTGATTCTACTTGTAGTTCAAGCCATTGGGGGTTTTCCTACTCATGGAACTTCATGACCCTATCCTTACAAAAATCTGGTAGCACCTACTTACCCATGCAATCAGTAAACTTTTCTGTTTAATCAACATCAAAATTCATCCTTCATTCCACTTCTTGGGGCCCACTAATTAAGTAATTATCCAAATGCTTTTGATTTGTTATTTTTTTGATGTTTTTCAGAATTTTTTTTTGCCAAAAAGCATTATTAATTGACTCACTGTGTAATATATTTTTTGTAGAGACATCATTGTTGATATGCTTTGTTATCGTCGTTGGGGTCATAATGAGATGGATGATCCAACATTTACACAACCTATCATGTACAACATCATTCAGAACAGACTTTCACCTCCTGATATGTATGCAGATCGATTAAAAGTTACGTGATTTGTTTTGTTTGTGTGAGTTTCAATCTCAAGGTAGTATAGTGTCACCAGGTATGGGGACAGTTGTGACATTGATGCTGAAGTTAATGTCACCAGTATCAATAAACAGTTTATCAGCATATGGCAGCTGGTTTTGTAAAAAAAACTTTCAGTGGTTGCTCTAATGACAAAGCCATGCTTTTGTAATTCCAATTACTATTGTGCATATGAAATCCATGAAGGATAGTGTTATGCTAATACTATAAAGTGCAACTTTGTCTGTTTTAAGTTCTCTAAAACTGCTGAATCTAGCATGAAAAATCTACTAGCATGAAATCTACTAGCATGAAATTCGGTGCAATTGATCACCACCCTGGAGTGAGTGTCATGAGGGAGTTGGTGACACTAGGACGTCGTCACAATTGAAATATTTTTTTTAATTTGCATTTTTGATGGAGGAGAGCAGTTATTTGCCTAAATGAAAGCCAGCACCTCACTTACCAACTACGAGATATATCACCTTTAGGAAGTAAGATGATGTCATAATTTCCAAATAATTTTTTTAATATTTTCATTTTCTTAAAAAATGCTGACTGCACAAAGGCAGTTAAAAGCTTTTTTGGAGTATTAGCAATGTGCTTCCAATAAAAACAATTCCCTACAATTTAAAGTTGAAGCTTTATCAATGACACAATAACCATTTAGGCCAAGCGTTTAGTTGTAGTTTTCTCCTTTTTTTTTCTCAAATGCTTTTGAAGCTTTGTCTCGTTATGATATTAAGTGACGTCATAATGCTGTCTGATACCAGTTCAATAAAAACAGCAGCAAGCAGCAGCTGTACTTACCATCTACTGTCATTTTGAAAGTAAGAGTGAATAGTAAAGCATATCATTGATATGTTGCTTGTTAAAGTACAGACAAATCCGGTTAATTGCATAGTCAATTTGCCAAGCTCTTTTATGCGATTAAGCGGATTATGCGTTTATGCAAAATTAGTATAAACACACAAATAAAGCACTGCAGAAGACAAAGTATTGTTTAATCATACTCAACATTGCTCCAATGATGCAAAATATTGCACAATAGTAGTTTGTTTAATGTTGTTTTGCATGATCTCTTGTAATTGTAAAAAATGAGTCCATGTCTGCGCCTTCACATGGCAAGCGTTGCCGAATTGTACTACGAGCGTTTAACACTTCTTCATTTTTTGGCGAGGTAATGAGAAATGAATCGACAGCACTTTGTTCCTCGATTTCATTGCTTCCAAATGGCATTTTTTCACTCACGTCAAAGACCGACAGTTGCGAAGTACACGTGCAAATTGGTGCTCGCACACAGTAAAACAATCTGCTGCAAGATCTCAGAATTCTACAATGCTGCAAGATCAAATTTTGCAAACGTGAAAGATACCGCCTGAAATTGATCAAAGAAATCTTGCAGCATTTTTTCAATGCACTACGTGCTCCCACTGCGCTCGTAATTAATATCTGTCTTTCAAGAATGCCAAAAATTCTTGTCGAAGACAGATTTTTGTCCCTTGATTTTGTAACTAACACTTGGTTAATCAAATAAACAGCTTTTATTTCTATGCAATTAAATGGATTATGCAATGAGCTGATATGCGATCAACCGGACTATTTTCTTAGAAAAAAATAAGGAATGATTTGGGATTTACGATTCTTATGCAGTAAAACATATTATGCGATTATCCGATATGCAATTAACCGGATTCGTCTGTAGAACGATGTATTATAGTATTAAGATACTACTTTAAATCTGTTTTTTTTATCATGGCAAGTATGATAGTTATAAGCACCAAACTGATGGTGGACTTCATATTACTTTTTTTGTAGTACAGTCATGTTGAACACCTTAGTATTGTTAACCCTTAAGACATTTTTATCACATATAGTCATGTGAATAAACTGAATTGTTCTAACTACAGACCAATCTCACTTCTTTCCTCATTCAGCAAAATCTTTGAAAAAATTGTTTTCAAACGTGTTTACAGTTATCTTTTAAAATTTAGGCTACTTTCACCCAACCACTTTGGCTTTCAACACAGTGTCTCAACCTCTCACACAAAAAGTGCTGTGTATGATGACCTACTTAACAATGCAGATAAAAAGTATTATAGCTGCTGCTTATTTTTGGACAAAAGTGTTTGACACTGTGGACATAATATTTTACTACGAAAAAAATGTCTGACCAGTTTGAAATCAGAAAATTGGCAAATAAATTTTTTGAAAGTTATCTTTCAAACCGCTTTTAGTACATGCGTATAAATAACTCTAGGTCAAAAAAGGCAAAAAATATTTATGCGGTTCCTTAAGGGTCACCCTAGGCCTGCTATTGTTCTTGATGTATATAAATGACTTACCAAAATCTACTTGCTTTAATATCACTCTTTTTGCGGATGACACCTGACTTGACAACTTGGCAGTTTTTTTGGTATTTCCTGATCTGTAAATACTTTTGTTTTTGTGTGCGCATCTTCATATTTCATTGTTTCTTTGTATTGTATCTGCGTCTTTACAGACAAACCAAATAATAAACTGAATTGAACTGAATAAAATGCAAAGTTTTACTGAGAAATCATGCAAGATTTAGAAAAAATTATTATTTTTAGCACAAAAGGTTGGTCGTTTGGTTATTTATATAAGCCCATAATCTAACTTATTGGGAGAGCTCTACTGTAGATGCTGCACTTTGTGCTTCAGGTGACTTTGTCTATGCCTGGAGCAAGTTTTATGCTGTACATGCAGCCAGAGGCTTTAAGTTTTATAACTAGGTCTACTCTTACAAAAAAGTTGTAAGTAGTAAATCTGTAATGTATAGCCTAATTTCTGTAAATTCAATCACTTCTGCCTCCTTTTACAATTTTAAATTTATGCCACTATGTACTTAGTCAAATTAATGCATAAAAACTTCTGAAATTATTTGCTGTTTGTCAGCAAGCACAGTCTTAATTTGTTGGAACGGAGGTCTATATTACTTGGCATAGTTTATAAACTCCAAAGTTTGAGGGAAAATCAATTGTTTTATGCCACTGTGTGAAAGCACGGTCACCAAATATACAGTCATGCCTATGGAGGAAATTTTTTTGAAAATGGATTATTGGACCCAATAAGTAATCGGTTGCAACACGTTAGTGGGTAGGCATAAAATTTTTTGCTCTATTCTGAAACCAAGGCTTCAAGTGCAGCTGAAGAATGTGCAGTCACAAATATCATTATGAGAAGTGTGCACCGAATCATGGAAAGTCTACTGCCTAAGCCAGCATTTAGCTAATCTTAAATTTTTAATCTCACGTAACTAACTGGTAGCTTTGCCATGTGATGCTGATAGAGTTGGCTAGTACAGGAATATAATAAATAAGATTACTGGTTGAAGGTTTTGATTTTTATAGAAAGAAGAAATTGTCAGTGAGGAGAAGTTGAAAGAATGGGAGAGCATGCAATTGAAGATTTGTAATGCAGCTTTAAAGTCTTGTGAAACCCATGTTCCTGCAAAATTACCTGTCAACTTCGATCTTTGCTGGCAGAACATGTGCAGTGATAATTGCAATCATCTTAAAACTTGGGACACTGGATATCCAATTGATCTCTTGCGATATATTGGATCAAAGTCTGTAGAAGTGCCGAAAAATTTTGTGAGTTCTTTACTTTTATAAAAAACAGATATCATTGAAGTTTTAGGAACAGAACATTTGTATTTGATTTGTATTGGGTGTTGGAGAACATTTGAATTGCAGTTCTCAATGCAAAAAAATCAATGCATGCATATAGTTTCTTAGTCCACCATGGGCATCACTTGCAATACGACATTTTTATCAACAGGAGATGCATTCACACTTAAAGAAAAGCCACGCTGATGCCAGAATTGCTAAACTTGCTACTTTGTCGAACACAATCGATTGGGCATTGGCTGAAACACTAGCCTTTGGTTCACTGCTTTTTCAAGGATACAATGTTCGTTTAAGTGGTCAAGATGTTGGTCGTGGTACATTCAGTCAACGGCATCTAATATTAACTTGTCAAGAAAGTGGGGATGTTCATATACCACTTAATCATTTATCAGAAAAACAAAGTTCAATTTTGGAGGTGAGGCATATAAGACATCTTATAATCAAAAGTGTCGTATATTGAACAGAAAACATTGTTTTTGAAACAAAAAGCATTTTTACAAAATAAGAAATCATCTTGTGTTAAAGAAAACGTCTTAAAGTGATATGTTTTCTCATTACTATTATCATAAGTTTATTCTATTGTGGCTTGGCGCACTTGAATCCATAACCTGGGTTTGTGTACTTGGCCTAAGGTCTTCAACGCATCACCATTAGTAAAAAACAACCTCACCAATGCGATGTTGTATATTATACTCTAGTGTTGATGTAAATTTGTAATGGTTTCAAAACAAACAAAACTAATAAGAATCAGCTTGCAACTACCCTAGGAATAAGAAAAACACAACGTACCAAAATTGTTTGGCCGAGCTATTGGAAACAACTAATATTTGCAATCATGTACCAAATTTCTGTTCAACATAAAACAATTAGTAAACCTATGAATTTGAATAACAGTACAAAGTTCTGTGATGTTAACTAACCAACCAAAAACTGTACAAACCCTAGCCTGACGGGATCACGATCTGACCATCAATCTAGAAGTGAGCCATGCATTATCAGCTCAAAACAAAGAAATGCAATTATTCAATCTAGCAACTTTCATAAGCAGAGTTGCCAACCAAAACAGGCCACGTGAGAAGAAAATTTATCCAACAGCTGTATTTTTTTACATCTTGGACAAAAATATTTTATTTTGATTAAATGACCCATCACATGAGACAAAAATAATAGCTTTGGATAAAATTTTTTCTATCCTTACCCTATCTCCCCTGCAGGACAAGGCTCTTGTGAATGACCATGAATTCTCAGAAACTGGGCAGGTCCACTAGGCCTGAACCAGATGTCATTAATAAAAAAAGAGTCGTCAAAGAGTAAGCAATGCAGAGTCTTTAGGTGGACTGCACAGAATAAGATGGGAAGTGTCCAGAGTTGGATAACCATAGGCACTGCATAAAGATTGTCAATACTTCCTATTCTATCCCAACAGATGTTAAACAGAAGGTAATGTCTGTTGCTGGGAAACTAGAGAGAACACAGCGAGGATAACAAGGAAGCCAAAGTTTCTCAGTGGATGTTGTGGTGAGCTGAGCGTTGAAATTTTTCAATGAAATAATATGCCTGCTGCTAAAAGAAGAAATGAGTGGATTCTAAAGGATAGAGTAGAAAAACTACGTGGAATTGTCGATTGCTGAAGGAACAAACTTTGTCTGGCCAAATCATCTGTTGTTGCTGTTACCCAACCCCTTCCGAGGGATGGGGGCATGGCAGAAAACCATAGAGCTCCAGATGCTGGGAAACTCCCCAGGGCTTGCACCAGTGGTCATAGAGAAACAGAGAGTCGCCAAATAGTCCATAGCTGGTGCAGAATGAGATGAGAGGTGTCCTGGGACAAGTGTCTGCAGGCGCTGCATGAAGAATTCTCAATTCTGCTAATCCTAGAGAGATGACAGCTTTACAAAAAGCTTTGTCCTTTGCAGAAAAGACTAGAGAGAACACAGCAAGTGTGATGTGGGAGCATGAGTTTCACAGTGGAAATCGAGGAAACTGCTTGTGTGTCAAAGAATTTAGATGAGACGGTTTGACTCCAGTCTGAGAAGACAGAAGAGTGGATACAAGAGATAAGAGGAGAGAGACTACAAGGGATTGCAGAGGGCACAAGCAGATCTCCCTGTCTGACCAGCTCATCAGCCACGTCGTTTCCCAGAAGAAACGAGTGTCCAGGAACCCATTGTAGCCTGATAGTACAGGAGGAGAGAGAAGACAGTTCCTGCCACATCTGTCAGAGAGATTAAGATAAAAGGAAAGATGGAGGAGAGGACAGAGCGAGAGTCAGAGAGGACAGAGCGAGAGTCAGAGAGGAGAAGAGAAATGGTAGACTTGTTGGTGCTGCCAAGATCAACAGAGCTTACAGAATAGCACAGGCTTCAGCAGAAAAAACTTGGGGTAGCCTCAGTGCCACAAGGAGAGCAGCTCTGGCTCTTGCCAAAAGGAACAAAGCCATCTGTCCACACTACCAGATCGTGAGGTGGGAGAGATGGTCAAGGTGAGCAAGAGCTGCTCCTTGGTGAGAGAGGGGAGCAAAGTGGGAGGAAAGGGTGGAGAGGAAAGCGTGGGCTCCACGGTGAAGAAAGGTTGGTTCCAGGGAGGTGATGGAAGGCAGGCAAAGAGAGCCTTCCAAGGAAAAGTAAAAGAAAGCATAAGCGTGTGAGTGGACCCAAACGCTCTCCAGGAGGATCTGGAGAGTCTTGATTTCACTAAGTCTGGCCAAACTTAAAATGGGAAAGGAGGTTGGAAGATGAAGGGCCTGCTGATAAGATGACAGGGAAAAATGAGTCAGAGTGACTCATAGGGGAAGTAGAGATGCCTCAGAGAGGAGAAGTAGGACAGGGGGGATGAGAGGCAGTCATAGCACAACTAGTCACTTGGTGAAGATGTTCAATTTAGTTAAGTTAGTAACGTTAAGAAAAGGAAACCATCTGGGTAAAGCATAAGTGAAAAGGGGTGGAAGAAAAGCTTTATACAGAAGAAAGAGGAACTCCATAAAAGGGTACCATTAGAAAGCACAGATACAACATAAGGCCTTGAGACAAGGGAACAACTTGGCCTTTTGCAAAGATACATGTTTAGAAATGAAAGAGTGCAGTCAAAGGTGACCCCAAGGAAAGTTGGAGTAGGATTGAAACAAAGGGAGGAGTTGAACAACGGAGGTGGAACCAAAGATGAGTTTGGTGGGATCCATCTAGAAGACAGAGACCTCACATTTGCTTGGATTGAGAGGAAGGCACCAGTACTCAGACAAACGCTCCAATCGAATCAGAGCTCCTGAATAGCCTCCACTGTAGCATTGACTGAGGAGAAGGAGGACCAAATGGCCAGGCCATCAGCATAAAGAGAACAGCTGATGGAAGAATGCAGAGAAGCAGGAAGGTCAATGATGAAGTGGGAGAAAAGTACAGGGCCAACAACGGAGTTTTGTGGAATACCTTGACAAACTCAAAAGGTGTGACTTTTGTGATTTTGATAAACCACTCAAGTGCAGTTATCAGAAAGGAAAGATTAAGTCCAACGAGCAAAGCAAGAAGGGAGGCCAGTCGAAATAAGTTTGTGAAAAAGGGCAGGTGCCAGACAGGGTCGAAAACTGTAGAGAAGTCGATTGTAGCAAAAATCATTCGAGTGGCAGGCCTGGATTTGTTTAACCCATTTGAGGTAAATTGAGAAAGGCAAAGAATTTAATTGAGAGTAGGCAATCTAAGGTGGAAACCGGCCTGATGGGGGAGAAAATAGAGCTAGATTCCAGAAAAAAGAGTAGATGCAATAGAATGATGGGTTGAAAAAGCTTTGAGACATAGAAGGTGAAAGAGATAGGCCAGAGAGAAGCAGGAAAAGTCGAGAGTCTTTTCCATCTTATGGATGGAAACAATAAAAGATGTCTTCCAGATGGAAGGAAGAGAAAGAAATGCAAAGACCAGGAAAGATTGAAAATGTGTGGGAGAAAATCCATGCCAGAGTGAGGAAGGTGCTTTAGCATGGGATAGGTAACTTTGTCTAGGCCATTGGAAGTAGACAAAGATAGGTTTGTGGCAGTTGTAAGAAATTTGGGGGGAGAGAGAGGGTAGGAGAAAAAGGAACAAGATTCCTTAGGGCTCATGGCTCGGCGGAGCTCTGAAAGATAGCCTTTAGCTTTGCTATGCAAGTCTTTTGACTGGGATATGCAAAAGTGGGATCTCAGGTAGTCAGCAAAGGCTGAAGCCGACTCCCTGGGAGGGAAACAGTTTGGGAAATTAGGAGAGGAGGAAGAAGAGCCAGCAACAGAACAAAGTAGAAAACACACAGATTTGGGGTTAGATTTAAGAAAGAGAGAAGGGCATGTTGCTTTCCATGCTTTTAGCCTTGGCCTTGGCAATGATAGACGAGTCATATCAAAAAGCAGAGATGTAAGCCTAATGATCTTTATCACTTCTATAAGCAGCAACAAAAGCCTTATGCCTTTCACTAACTGCTTCTTCTGCTTCAGCAAACCACCAGGCTTGAGGTTGGCATTTGACACGACCAAAAAGAATAGAAGATTGAACCTCATTTAGTACCAGAGAAGTAAAGAGAGTAGCAGCAGAGGAAAGAGGAAGAGACAAGTATTTCTCTGTGAAAGCTCAGTGTCAGTCGAAGTAGAAAGCAAAGTCATTCCCAACACGCTTTCCGAAATTTGAAGGATGGGGGATGTTTGTTGGACTGAAAGGTCGGCGAGAGAGGGACAGTTAGTAGAATTGGTAGGTGATCTGAGCTCAAGTCCTGAAGCACTTTCCAGGAGCAAGAGAGCGCGAGAGAAGAGGGAGCAAAGGAGACGTCAGGAAATGAGTGACTGCCAGAGAAGCAATGGAAAAGAGTAGATATGTTGGGGTCATTAAGGGGAAGAAGGGCAGAGGAAATGACCCAATAAAATATTTCCCTTCCACATGGTCAGAAGTACCTTTTGAATTTTAGAGGTGGTGATGGCAGTTGAAATTTCTGGGATCCGGAAAGAGGATGATGAGTTAAGGCTGGATTCCTGGATACAGATAAGGTAAACAGGATGAGAGGAGATAAAGGGTAGTAGTTTAGTGCTTTTGGCTTGGAGACTGCCAGTCTTCCATTGAAGAATCCTGAGTGAGTTAGAAGAGGAAGAGGAAGCTCAAGGTATAGGAAAACAGCCAGAAACATGAGTGGGTGGGGGATACATAGGAAAGAGATACAAAGTGGGTGGAAGGTGGATAAGATGTTTGAAAGTGAGGGTAGCAGTGCTGTATTAGCAGAGGGGTAGCTAGATGGACCAGATTGAACAGTGGAGGTATACAAGCAGGAAAAGTCCAAAGATGAAGACTCAGTGTTGAAGGTGTGAGATCACCAGAAGAAGCAGGGACGCAACAAGGAGGGAAGCTCCAGAAGTGAGAGCTGCCTAGAGTTTTAAATCTAGAAAAGGAGAGAAGTGAGCATCTTAAATGGACTCATTTGGAGCAGGTGCAGCATTGCACCAACCTACCTCTTTAGGTCACATTGCCAGTGCACACTGAGCAGGGAAAGGCGGGGCCAAGGTAAGGATCAACATTGCCGCTCATCTGGAGAAGGAGAAGAATGAGGAGAGGGGCCAGAGAAAGGAAGAAAAAGAGAGAAAACAGTCGACTGATTTTAAAGAGGCTGTGTGCTGCCCTTCTGCAGTTGTTCAGAGGGCACCATTGGCAAAACAATGATTGGTGTGAGGGGAGTGTCCAGGGTAACTGAAACCCTTGGAAAAGCCAACAGCCATTTCGACCCAATCCAAAGGTTGTCGGGGACTGCATCATCACGTTGAGGCAGCTGTTGATTGGTGCAGCAACTCGTCTGTCGTGTCATTACCTGGAATAAATGAGTTAACAGGGACTCATTTTAGTGAGAGGGAAAAAGAGTAGAGAAAGAAAAGTTCTTGTGAGATGTGCATTATAGTGTGAGAAACAAGGGAAGGTGCAGGGGAGAAAAATGTAACAAGGGCAGCAAAAGTCTGAAAGGAGGGCAAGAGAAGTGCAGACTCGTTGGTTCTGCCAAGAGCTTGCAGAGTGGCACGGGTCTTAGCAAAAAAATGGAACACTCTTGATTTGGCAAGAAAGGGTGGCCTCATTACCACAAAGTAAGCAATCGGTTAAGGATGCTAAAACCCTCTTTTTCTTATGGAGTAGGGACAATGCCATCAGTTTCATTCACAAGAATGTGAGTTACGAGAGAGTCCAGATGGGAGGGGCAGCACATTGGTAACAAAGAGAAGGGTTAGAGTGAGAGCACGGAGTGGAAAGATTGAGATGCACACTGAAGGAAGGCAGTGTGCAAGGAGGGAGAGGGTGGGCAAGCAAGAAAAGTTTTCCTTGAGGCAGGAGAAAGTTTCGTGTGAGAGGTGGATGGTCAAAAAGTTTTTCCAGGGTCTGAAAAGGTTTGGTTTCTCTTCATCTATGATTAAATCTGAAGTAAAAAAGAAGATGGTAAAAAATAACCCTCCCATTGTAGGGCAGGGCAATGTGTCAGGGTGGCTTGTAGGTGGGTCAAGGATGCTTCAGAATAGAGCCGAATAGGGGTGAGCAAGTGGTAGCTGTTATAGTGTGACTGGTCACTCAGTGAAGGCGTTCCAATTATGTAACGTTTGTATTGCTGAAAAAAGGAAGCCATCTGAATGAAGCATATGTGAGAACAAGTCAAAGAAAAGCTTTGTACTGAAAAGGTAGGTACTTCTTGGAGGGGCCTAAAAGGAAGTAGAGTTACAGTGTAAGGCCTTGAGACAAGGGAAGAATGTGACCTTCAATGAAGATACATGTTTAAAAAATCAAAGAGTGCTGTCAAAGGTGACCCCAAGAAAAGTGGAAATTGGATTGAAGTGGAGGGGGAGTGGAACAAGGTGGAAGCAATCAAAAAGAAGGAGGCCTCAAATTTGCTCAATTAAAAAGAAAAATACCAATGCTAAAGCCAGCACTGGAGTTGAATCATGGCTCCTTGTTGTCTCCTTTGCAACAGCCGGTAGGAAGACGATATTGCCAGGTCACCAGCATAAAGAGAGCAGCTGATAGAAGGTAAAAACACAAGAAGGTTGTTGATAGAAAAAGCGAATAGAACAGGACCAAGAAAGGATCCTTGCAAAACACCTCAGTGGACTCAAAAAGACTGACTTATGTGATTTTGAGGAATCAAACTAGCACGGCTATCAGAAATAAAAGATTTAGTTCATTACATAAAGCAAGGAGGGAGGTAAGCATAAATAAGCTTATGGAAAAGAGCAGGGTGACAGGCAAAGTCAAAAGCTTTGGAAAAATCTGTTGTGATAGATTGTTTGAAAGCCTGGCTTGTGCTTGTTAAACCCATTTGAAACGGACTGAGAAAAATAAAGATTTGGATCAACCATTGGCAACTTGGGCAGAAACTGGTCTGGCAGGGAGAGAGAATGAAGTTAAACTTCTGAAGGAGGGCAGACTGATTAGAATAATGCTCTCAAACAGCTTTGAGACTCAAGAGATAAGAGAAAAAGCAGAGGAAGGAAGTGTGTTGAAAAGTTATGTCACTATGCAGATTGGAATAACTATTGAAGACTTTCACATGAAAGGAAAAAAATGCAAAGATATAGAAAGATTTAACTATGTGGAGAAGAAGATTGATGCATGAATAAAGTGATTTATCACGGGATAGGCAACTGTCTCTGCTGTTGGCAACGGAAGAGGATAGGTTGGCAGCAGCTGCAAGAAATTCACTGGAGGTGAAAGGAGAGCAGAAGGAGGAATAACTCCACGGACCAAGAAGCTAAGTGGAGCTCAGACGAGTAGTTTCTGGCTTTGTTGTGCAGAGCTTTTGCTGAGAAACAGAAAAGTGAGACCTCAGATACTTGGCCTAAACTGGTTCCAACTTCCTGAAGGAAGAGAAGTTGATAAAGTTAGGAGAACAGGAGAAAGAAGCAAAACCAACAACTGATTAATGGAAGGAATAGGCTGATTTGGGACCAGATTTAAAGGAAAGGGAAAGACAGTTATAGAGATGGAGAAAGAAGCATGTTTGATGCCATCTCTTAGCCTTCGCCGTAACAAACGAAGCTTGTCAAAAAGCTGAGATGTAAGTCTGGCATTCTTAATCACTTCTTTGCGCAGAAGCAAAAGACGTGCATCTTTTTTTACTGCGTTTTTTTCCTTTTCAGGGTCCTCCAATCTAGATGTTGGCATTTCATGTGGCCCAAATGAATGGAAGATTTGTCTGTTTGTGTCGTATCTTCAGATAGTTGATTGCCACAATTTCACGCATTTCTTTGCAGTGTCATTAAAGGTGCTCAAATCATCATGAGAGCAAGGTGTTTTGAGCAGTTGGCCATGCAGTAGGTGTTCCATTGTTTGTGTCTCTGTGCCACAATTACACGAGGAGTCACCAGTATGGTATCCCATTTGATTAAATTTGCCCTGGTACGGCCTATGCCAGATCTAAGCCGATTGAGTGTTTTCCATGTTGGCCAGGGTGCATTGCTTCCTGGGGGAAGACTCTCAGATGGTTGAATTCCCATATCGACAGAGGGTGGGTTGGATTTTAACTTATTGATTCATCATTCCATGTTTGTCTCTGCTTTGGGCTGGACAAGGGGCTGGACATGGCTCAGAAAAGATCTTCTTGATTTTAACCTCATCGGTGCTGGCTCAGATCCAAATAGTGGGTGCCTTGGGTCGGTAGATTGGCGTAGTCTTTCCGCTCTGCTGGCTGTCTCTTTTCTAATTTCGGGTGGTGCAATACCAGCAAGTAGGTGTAGGTTGCTGATGTTGGTAGGTTTGAGACAACCTGTAATGGTCCGACAAGCATTGTTTAGGGCTGGATCTAATTTGCTGGCATGTACGGATCTTGACCATACAGGACATGCATATTCAGCAGCTGTATAGCACAAGGCCAGGGTTGATGTTCTGAGGGTATGAGGCGTGCATCCCCATTTTGAGTTGGTCAATTTCATCAAAATGTTGTTCCTGGTATTGACCTTGGCCTTAGTGCTCAGAATATGGCTTCTATAGCTGAGTGTGCGATCGAGTTTGACTCCCAGATATAAAGGGTTTGGGTGGTATTCCAGCGATGTTCCGGACCAAGTAACTCTGAGTGGTCGGTTTGCTTCTATATTTCTGAGATGGAATGCACACACCTGAGTCTTTGATGCATTTGGTTTCAGATGGTTCTTTGCATAGTACTCAGTCAGCAGAGTAAGAGAGTCTGTTAGATTTCGTTCAACAGCTTCAAAGGAACTTTCTTGGGATGTAATGCACAGATCGTCTGCATAAACAAAACGAGATGTTCTTTCGTCCATGGGTTGATCATTGGTGTAGATGTTATACAACAATGGGGCTAAAACAGTACTTTGAGGGAGGCCATTTCGCTGTTGCCACCATTGACTTTTCTTCTGATTTAGAGCCACATAAAACATTCTGTTCTTTAGAAGAGTTCCAAGAAGTGTTGTCATTGCTTTATCATCAGTCATCTGGTAGATTTTAGTCATCAAGATACGATGATTCACTGTATCGTATGCACCAGATAGGTCGACGAAAACAGCACCCGTCACTAATCTCTTCTCGAAACCATCTTCAATATGCTGCGTGAGGTTAAGCAATTGGCCAGTTGTTGATTTACCTTCACGAAAACCAGCCTGTTGTGGAATGATCTTTGGTTCCACAACTGGGGTAAGCCTTCCAAGCAATAGCCTTTTGAACAGTTTATATGGGTGGCATAGTAGGGAGATTGGTCTGAAGCTCTTGGGCAATGATAGGTCTTTGCCTGGTTTGGGAGAGCAATAATGTGTGATTTCCGCCAGATCTTGGGAATGTGATTCGTTTCCACGCATCGATTAAACAGTTCAAGCAACCATTTTTTAGCTTGCTGGCCGAAGTGTTTCAGCTCTTCCATAAAGATGCCATCCAAGCCAATTGCTTTACCATTCTTGAGAGCAGCAATGCCATTAGAGAACTCTTGAGCTGTAAATGGTGATGTTAGATTTGGTTCCATGTTTTGTTTTCCGTTTTTTCTAAATTTCACCCTAGGTGCTTTCTTTCCTTTTGTTTGCCCATTAACTAAGAGCTGATGTGCAACTTGATTAGCGGTGACTGGGTAGTGTTGATGTTTTGGAATGGCAGGATCGTTATTTAGTTTTCGGACCAGATTCCATGCCTTCTTGCTGTTTCTAGACATGTCGGTTGATTCAATTGTATCTA
The DNA here is from genome assembly GCA_963675345.1 of Trididemnum clinides. Taxonomy (NCBI): domain Eukaryota; kingdom Metazoa; phylum Chordata; class Ascidiacea; order Aplousobranchia; family Didemnidae; genus Trididemnum; species Trididemnum clinides. The sequence goes on from OY776296.1 coordinate 35,089,063, forward strand.
GCCATTTCCATTGGCGCTCTTGAGTCATGGAGGCCATGAGTTGTTCTCCTGCAATAATGGTATCTTCAGCAAAAGGATCTTCCTTGTATAGCATTTTGTACTTATCCAGCATGTTCAGACTTTCTTCGTTGAGACATGGCACATACCTAGTTCGGCAGCCACAGGGAATATGTTTCCATGCAATATTTTGAAACAGGTTGATGAAAAGTTCGTAATTTTTTGGATTTGGTGTGATATTGTAGATTTGGTTTTCCAGGTCGGTTGTAAAACTTATCCAGTCTGCTTTTTGGAAATTGAAACGGCGTTGGTAAGGCACAATTGTAGGTGTGACTGCTGCATGGACACTGACATTAATAGGACAATGTTGCGTTCTGGGAATAGGGTCCAGAACTCCTTTTTTGCATAAACTGCCAATTGTTTGGTTTGCAAACGCAATGTCTGGATTATATCCAGCTTTCCACCTTGCACTATTAAAGGAAGGTGAATGCTTAGCATCATGCACCAGAGAGAGTTGATTACTGTCTGACCATTGTTCAACGGCGTTGCCATCTTCGTTTGTTGAAATGTATCCCCATTGGGTGTTATGGCTGTTAAAATATCCAATGACAATTCTGTTCTTGTGTGGTTTAAACAGAGGTGGGAGCTTGAAGGGTGTTGTTGGTGGTTTGTACACTGATGTGATAACAATGCTTCCAAGATCTACAGAGAGGGTTTCAATGTTATTTTATTCCCCAATGGAAGATTTGACTACATTCAATGACATAAAGATTAAGAAGGCAGCTACAGAGGATAAAGAAAAAGAGGACTTCTTTCTGCAGATGGACAGTGAGAGTGAAAGTAGAGAATAGAATAATCCCAACAAGCTTCTTGAAAATGTAAAGGAGCATGCTCATTGGCATATGTGAATGAAAAAAGAGCTTTGAAGACTTGGATGGTGGTCAAAACCCAGATCTTAAAGCATCTTCTGGGAGTAGGAGAGGACGGAGAAGAGGAGGAAAAAGCCAGAGTCAAATAATCTTTTTTCATGAGGGTCTGATGTATCTCTTAAGTTTCAGTTAGGGATGTGAAAGTCCAATCACCCCAGAATGAAAAGATTAGTAGAGTAACAGAGAAAGGCAAAAGTCAAAAAGTCAGTTTTACTATTTGCTGAAGAGGAGCAGCATAGACGATTAGGAAAGACAAAGCAGAAGAGTCTTTTAGATAGATGTTGATTTGTACATATGATATGATCAACTAGAAAGAGAAGAGGTTGAAAAAAGTTCAGAAAAGGATAAACCCTATTTGACAAAAATGTCAACTCCACTGCCAGCATGCAAATCATGAGGAGAAAGAAAGCCAGAACTGCATGGAATGCAATCAGATCACAGTGCAAAGTATTCAGTGGTCCTGAAAGTCGAAGTGGAGTTGTGGTTGGACTCTTGGATACAGATATGATCGACTGCAAAGAGCAGGAGATAGCAAAGAAGTTCTCTACTTTCAACACAAATAACTCCTGTATTCCATAGGAGAAGTGTGAGCGTGTTGGATTAGGAAAAGAAAGCTGGAGGCAAAGAAGAAGGGTCAGAAGTAGAGTAGGATAGGGAAAGTTCCAAAAAAGGAGTTAAGGATAGGGTAGAGTTAGGGAGGTCAGTAAGTATGAATGAGACACAAGGGCTGCATTGATTGAGGGAAAATTTGCTGGTTTACAGCCCACAGTGTACATGCTGGAGGGTGCTAAAACAAAAGTCTTTGTGTATGTGGATTGGGGATCCCCTGGGGAGAATGAGATGCAGCACAGTTCCAGTTGGTGAAATACTGTTCCAATAAGTGAGAGCTGAAAAGAGAGTTGAACTCTGAAGAGGAGAGGAAAATGCACTTTAAATGTATCCATCAGCATTGGAGTGACTTGCCCCACCAAGTCACGTTGTCACTGCATGCAGGACAAAAATATGTGGAGCCAGGGTTGGGGTGAATGTTGCTGCTCATCAGAAGAAAAAGGCACGTGAGAGAGAGAGAGAGTGAGGCAGGAGAGCAAAAGATGTCAAGACAAATGGCCAATTTTAAGGAGAGTGAGTTGCCTATTTTCAGCCATTCCAAAGGCAATACCATTTAGAATTGTTGGTGTTGGGAGTGCTTGAGTTGGAACCGTCAGGGGAGGCAACAGCATTTTTGGCTTTACTCACAAGAGTCGGGGACCACGCTACCATGTTGAGCAGCTGTTGATTGGTGCAATTGGACGAAAATTAATTTACTTTGTTGATAAATTCTATTTAATTTTGCATTCATGTTTCTATGTGTTGTTAAACCCCCGTTCTTTAGTCTGATTTGACTCAGCTAGCTGACTGTAAATTAAATTTATAAGCACCGAGTTCCTACACCACCATTGGATTGGACTACATTAGACTACTGGACAGAAAGCAAGGTGATGCTGTAACGTTTCCACATTTAATGCAGTTGTAGTGCACACTTTTACACTTCTGTGATAAAAAGAGTCTCCTTTGGACATAAAAGTTTAGAAATTCATATTATAGCAAAAAAATTGATTTCGTTAATTAAAGTATCACCAGTTTCTTATTCAAGTAGAATTATTTTTCTTGTTACATATTGAGCAAATTTGATCTGTCTTGTAGCAGCACAAATAACAAAATTGATTCTTCTTGTAGGCTTCATATAAGTTTTAAGCATCTATACTTAAAGTTTGCTTTTTGTGATAATGCATTGTGGGGATGTTTTGTATCCTTTGATTTTTTCTGAAACTGAGTTTTGAACTTGTTGGCCATCTCAAAAAAGATCGTTTACTCACGTCAAAACTCAATCACTTGAATTTATGAAAAAGGGTGTCTTACTCAAATTAAGAAAAATGCAGGATAATTGGTTGGCTGCTATCCACCTATCTTGTGAGACAATGGCGTGGTATCATTGCAGTGCCAATGCATGAATGGCAGATTTTGTTGCATTTGATTCGCCAGGTTATTGCTTGTGAATATTGGTGGTTTTCTTCTTTGTTGACAAGTCCTACTTTCTTCTCTTTGAGTTTTGCTCTTGGCCTCTGGTGCATAATGTCAGTTTCACTGTTGATTGCCAAATGGCATGACTGAAAAGCCATCATTTCTACTCTTTAAACCTGCATTCATTTTTGTAGTGCGTGGCTGGTTATCCCACAGGTCTTCAACCCGAGACCAGTTCTTTAGGTATTTTGTTCTTTGGAACATGACTAACATTCATGCAACATACTCAAATGTCTTTTTTTCAGCAACGTCTACTCGCTTGGTATCCCTGGTTATGATAGTACATTTTTGTTGTTAATGAACTCTTTTCAAGTAATTCTGAGGAATCTTTTAAGTCAGCATGGTTGGAAAGGATTCAGTCTGCATGTATGTTCCTGGCTAGAATAGAGAGCCCATGCTTTGTTACCATTTGGAAAGTTGCTTGGTATCCAGGATTAATACACTTTCATGTGGTTTTAATAGTGCATAAGTCGTTGTTCTTAGTTCTCTTTGTAGGTGGGCCATTGCCGTTGCTGCTTTGCTAATCTGCAGGTTCAACTCGGCTTCAAGGAAAGGAGTGTTGGAGATGGTAGATCTAAGGAAGGTAAAGGTGTTGGTAACTTCAAGTGTGTGGTCACCAATAGGAATGCGAGGTACAGAGCTCAAGTCCTGTGATGTCATGTCATCATGTCAAGTCATGTCATCATTGACTTATGATTGAGCTCTGTGCAGGCACTAGCAAAATAAGTGACAAGCTGTTGTAATACATCACCACTGTGGGCTATCAGTGTAGTATCATATGTGTAACGCATCTCTCTGACAAAAACTTGGTGCAGTTTTGTCTACACTTAGAAGAATGTGAGATTGGAAAGATTATGGCCACTGCTAGATTGAAGAAAGACCCTATCTTCAGACCTTTAAAAGGCATAGCATAGCATTAGTGAAATGAAGATAACAAAAATTAATGGAGCAATTGACAATGACAGATATATGTTTTATCACATTTTATGTCTTCTTGCAGCTCAACTTTCAAGAAGCTGACTTAAAACCATCGTTTTAATTCTGATCATGCAACAACAGTTCAAACTTATAGTCGCCTCTGTCATGTCAAATGCTTTTAACAGCAGGCAGATGTTGCGTTTCAACTAAACACTTGACATAATACTACACATCACACTATCATACACTATTAAAAAGTATATATATTATTACACATCACACTATCATACACTATAATTCGTATTAAAAAGTATGTGACAATTACCACAGAAAGTCAAATTGCTACAAGTTTACTGACAATGTAAACCAAGAACTGTAATGCTCGAAAGGTCAACAGCCATTTCAGCCCAGCCCAGCAGAGTTGGAGGCCACACCACTATGTTGAGACAGTTGTTTATTGGTGCTCAACTTCCTGACCATTTAATCTCTGCTCGACTTTCTTCTTGCTTCAACCTCTCTTAACCACACTCGTTTCTTTTCCAAACATAGACAAATTCTTTTCCTCATCGCAAGGCTTTAACTCTAGGCTTGCACCCTGGAGTGTCCTACCACTCCAGCATATTAATTTGTGGGCTGTTGTAAATGGACTGCACTTAAATTCTTCTTGTTTTCAGATTATTCTTGAATATAAGTGGGGGAAAATACCTAAACTTCTTTATTTTCTGTGTCTTGTTTTTCTTATTTTTTTGAATATACTATAGGTAGTTACAAAAAGAGTATTGTAAGTTTGAAAAAGACCATTTCTTTTTTCAGCTTTTGAGGATCAAAATGGTGATAAAATTTGTTTTCCACAAACATTGACCGTGGAAGGAACATCTGGCTCAAACCCTGGGAACAGCACAAAATGAATTAATATAAACAATAATGTTTTGGAAAAAATTAATTTAATTGTTGAGACTTTGCAGAATATACTTTTGGTCTGTGACTCATAAAAGGTTGCCAACCCTCGTTATAACACAGTAAAATAAAGAAAAGTTGTCTAAAAGTGTTATTATGACGTCATATAAATTTTTGTTAAGTTTATTATGTAGAACGTATCATGTAATTTGTAAGTCTAAAAGTTTTGTGAAGTTTTGAATATATGCTTGCTTGTCTTGACAACCCATCTCTGTTTCATGACTACACAACATTAAATGCCTAGCAGAAATCACGAGACCTGTAGGGTCCCATCTAAAATTTCAAGGAGCCATACTCTGGGTTGCCACAGCACTGAGAGCAGTGCTAAACTTTTGCAATAAAAATCTTGAGAAATTTGAATCACTGTATGCCTAGAGGATGATGAAAGAAAAAACATCTGTAAAACACAATTGTTTAAAAGCACATATCAAAATAAAACAAATCGTGATTTGACCTCTGAAAGTTTTAAAACTTCAATAAAAAAAGACAAATTTGTCATGTTTTTTTGCTCAAATGAGAGCCAGCCCCCAACTTGCCCACTTCCAAAAGTTTTTTCCCTCTCGGGTCTAAGATGTTGTCGCAGTCAATGCATAATTGCACAATTTGTTACCTGTATTTTCTTTACAAGTAATGACAGTAGAAATACCATTAAAAGTTTTATTGGGAGATACTAACATGGTGCTTTTTACCAAAAAAAGAAACTACAACAATTTAAGCTGAATCGACAGTGCAACAAGTAATAATTTTTGAAGCATTCTAAAGCAAGCTTTTCTCTTTTTCCATGTCTATGACGTCATAATGTGTTTGGTAGGATTAAAGTGAAACAAAAGCAACCAGCAATAGCTATGCATAAAGTTTTTATTTACTATTATTTCAAAAGCAAACCATTCACATGCCATACATTGAAGAAGAATAATGCCTTACAGTATTATGATATTGTTAAGCTTAAAAACCTGTCTTTAGTAGTGCAAAGTTACTATACTTTTGTATAGTCAGGTCTCAAGCCTGACTAATATTAACCTCTAACACATATCAAATCAAATATAGCAGAGACAAACAAATTGATGTGAAAAATGTGGCAGGGATATCTAACAGGATCACATCAATTGTCTGCATCTTTACCACAAAATCCTGGTTGATGGATTATACTCTTAAACCATAACCTCACCCATTGTAATAATTTAATTGTTGGTGCTTAACTTGGGTTAGTTTGCACTTCCCATAGCTGCGATTATTCCACGACCTAGCAGTAGACGCACAGCCGGAGATGTTAGGTCAGATAATTACCAAAAGTTGTTAGTAGTGTGACAAATATTTAATAGTTTATTTTCTGTGATTACACAGCAATCACTGTGGCACCCTCCTATCCCACAACTTTACATTTATGCTTCCATGCAAGTTATGAAATAAACAGATGAAAGTTCGTAAAATTATTGGCTGTTTCACTTGTAAGCAAGTCCACTTTCTAAGCACATGCTGGAAACAAAGCAAGTAAGACATTGCAAGATACTTCAAAACGCTTGGGAGAAACATAGCAGCTTTGTGCTACCACCCTTGATGCTCTTCTACTTGATTCCGACTGAAGATATGATGCTTTTGAAAAGAGAATTGGCTATGTTAAAAAAACATTAGCTCCTCATTACCTTTCTCAGAACTACTCATATATTTTACCTTGACATACTGATGGGGGTGCTACCATTGTTACAGGTTAACAGTAAGTGCATCATTTCAGGATAGTTTGCTCCTTCCCTGGTTGCATTTATGCCAAGACCAAACAACATTCATGCAAAGAGATGTTAGGTCGTACATACAATTACAAATCAAAGTCGTAAGTAATAGCTTGTTCCTGAATATACTTATCAATCATTTCAGCTCCCTCCCACAATCTTAAAAGTTATGCTTCGATGCACTTCACAAAACAAAGGCATAAACGTTTGTGAAATTGCTGGTTGTTTCAATTGTGAGCAAGTCCGGTTTTTAAGTACACTTGGCAAATAAGATGTAGCCAGGAACTCCAGAAACTTTGGAAAAATATAGCAGCTATGTGCACCTCCCATTAAACCTTTGCCAACTATACTTGAAATGTCTCCAAACTCGAAAGGCGCAAACTTGAATTGATTAAAAAAATGTAAAAACTAAACAACATCACCTACTAATTTGCTGACAGGTGCACAAATAAACTACAAATGTGAATAAAAAGGAAAAATAATCAACAAAGTAAATTAAAATGAGGTGATGTTATGCATCTTAAAGGTAAGGTACAAAATTAACAAACAAATAAATCCAAAGGAAAGTGGTTTTGACACATCCACAACTCACCAGTGGGTCGTGACCAATAGTTTGGGAAACACTGGTTTAGGCTAAGCAGTATATGATATTTACTGATCAAAAATTGGTACCGTACATCATGTCAGTCCAAAAACTCCACAAAATTTTTCGACTTACCTTCACCAAATTAAAATTTAAAGAAAAACTACATCGTTTAGAAAGATAAAATACATTGCAAATATTTTACCACTAAAATGTTATTGTTGTTGTAATTAACCCTCCTTTTCCTTGGGATGGAGGTACAGCACAAACGGCAATTCAGGTTCATGCCATCAACCTAATTGAAATTAGGCTAGGGGAAAGATCGCAGCCCATTTTGAACCAGTCATGAGTAACTGGTAGCCCCACCATCAACACGGCAGACTGCCACTGGTGGGTACCAAAGAGTCGTCTTTTGCATAATGCTGGGTTACAAGCAACTTCATAATTGTAACCTGGTGAAATACGGATAGACCACCTGTCTTCTACATAAAGGTGGAGGCGTCCCATTAAGTGCCTTGCCCAAGGACACAACAAGCAAGCTTGCTGGGTTGTTCTCCACACCAGCATTTTTATATGTTATGCGCCAAGCAGGGAAGCTGTGAATACCGTTTTTTAAAGTCTTTAGGTATGACTCGACTTAGGGAATGAACCCCCAAGTCTACCGACTATGAAGCGGACGCTCTAACCACTACGCCATCACGCCGGTTACGCCACTAAAGTTGTTTTGTATCAAGTTTCCAAGGAGATAGAAGCTACAATACAAGTTTAAAAGCTAGCAGAAATTTGGCCTCACTAAATGAAAGTTTGCTGTATATCCCTTGTTTCTCAACAAGTGGGAGGGGTGTATAAAAGCTTGTGTTTTATTGTTAGTGACAACATATTCTATTTAAACTTAATTTTTTCTGAATCTTGAAGAAATTTGTTTTTCAAAAATACATATTGTTACATGGTTTAGGTCAGTGTTCTCCAAACTGTGGGTCGCAACCCCAAGTGGGGTCACCTTAAGCTTTTCTGGGGTCGCCATATGCCAGCAGTTTCTTGTTGCCCTTAATTTCAGTCTACACAACAAATTGGTTTAGAGCAATCTTAAAATGATAGTATCAGCCCAAAGCCACAAAATGTCTACACTGTGCAAAAATAACACAAGCAAAACAGGTCAAGCATAAAAGTACCCAGAAAAAACCATGTCAACTGTCAAAATACCAGGTTCACATAGTCGCAAGGGACAACCAAATCACTGCTTAGCAATAAAATTTTCAAACTTACATGGACATTTGGCTGAGCATTTTGAGCAAGCTACGTGCAATCATTTGAGCTGAAAGAAAATGAAATAAATAAAAATAGGTTTGTGAGCCTGAAACAAAACTGTAGTAGTGTAGAAAGATTGTAAATAGGCCTTTAGTAATGTCTCAGTTTTTGTATGAAATGTTGTTAATACTTCTAAACAATATTTTTACTCTTTTAACTAATTGCAAAATCTGATTGCAAAATTTCATTAAATTTTTGTGATCGACAGTGACTAAATTATATAAAAATAACTTTTAAAAACAAAAGCAAAAGATCATATGATGAATCTTTTTTAAAGCTTGGCTTTACTGAATTAAATGGCAAGCCGAAATGGGTCATTTGTTCAAAAATTCTTTCTGAAGAATCAATGAAGAAAAATAAACTGCAACATCATTTAACTACTAATCATCCAGGCTGCGTCAATAAACCAGTCCACTTTTTTTAACGTATATTGCAATCGATTGCGCGTCACACAAAAGTGTTATGATATTTGCAGGAGCCAATAAATATGCAGTTTATTCTTCGTATGTCGCATCCTACCAAATTGCAAAGCAAAAGAACCCTATACCATTGGCGAAAAGTTATTTACACCAATTATGAAGGACATGGTAAAAATAATAATTAGAGAAAATGAAAGAAAAAAATTAGATTCAGTCTCACTATTTGCCACTACAGCAAAACGAAGGATTTTAGACTTGTCTGATGATGTTTTTAAACAGATTGTTAGTCATATGAATACTTCTCCATTTTATGCAATTCGACTGAATAAATCCCCAGATATTGCAGGCCTAACACAGCTATCTCTATTTTATTGATATATCAGGAATGGGGAAGAGTATTAAAAAGCTGTTTTGCAAAGCCATGGAGTTGTATACTAGAGGTAAAGACATCTTTAAAATTATTGATGGATTCTTTAACGATAATTCCATATCTTAGGATAAATATGTTGGAGTTTGTACCGACGATGCAGCAGCAAGCACTGCATAAATTTGGGAGCAGTAAAACGAGTCAAAGATAAAGCAATAAATGTACAATGAGCGCATTGTTTTTTCCATAGACAAGCACTTGTAGCAAAAAGTTTATCTGAGGAACTGCATGATACACTGAATTTTGTTATAAAATGTCTCAAAAGTTTAGCCAGGAAGGTTTATCGCAAACGTTGCATACCTGGCTGACATATTTAACTCACTAAATTCTCTGAATCAATATATACAGGGCACTGGGTTTACTGATATTGATCACGCTGCCAAAATTACCGCTTACTATAAAAACTTATCCTGTGCCAAACTTATGTAGATAGAGATGAATTTAGTGTGCCTCCTGAATTAGAAAAATATATTGCTCGAAACAGATTGATTGTAAAAGACAACATAATCGGAAACCTAGAGAAGCTGAGCAAAAAATGGAGCATTATTATGGTAATGTCCTAGCACCAACCATTAAACAAGATCGGATAATCGATCTTTTTGCCGTCACTAATTTTTTAGAACTACCTCTTCGTGTTATGAAAGAGTTTACGGAAATGATGGCTGAACCTGCGAGCCAAATTTCTTTCAATTCATTTAAAGAAAAACATCCAAAAATATCAGCAAATATTAACTTTTGGGTTTCAATACATTCAAGTTATCCAGCTGTGTCAATATAAGTGATTCAACAACTGATTCCATTTGCGATTACCTGGCTCTGCAAAGCAACATTTAGTGCAATGAGTGTGTTAAAAACTAAGCACCGAAATTGATTAGATGTTGAACATGACTTACACTTGAGTTTTAAGCAAAATCACGCCACGGTTTCAGAAATTTGTGGAAACTAGGCAGGCGCATTCTTTACACCAGTGTTAATATTAAATTGCTGGAACATGTTTTTATTTTTATGCAAACAGTCTGCACAAACTTAAGGGTCGCAAGTACTTGAAAAGTTTGGGGACCACTGGTTTAGGGTAACCTTAAGCAGATAATGACTGATCATATTTTACGTACTAAATTTAACTAACAAAATTTAGTACTGGTCAACAAAAAGGTCATGGGCCTCAAAAAGTTGCAAATTGTAGAAAACCTAGGCTTTTAGGTAAGTTGTGACTGATATATCTTTAAAGCTTATTTCCTTAGCATCATCTAGTGATCATTCCTAAAAAACTTTGTAGAAAAATAAAATCTGTTGTTATCATTGAGGTAAGGATACTTTAACTTCGAAGACAACTCAGTACCTATTGGGGGAAATTAATTAGCATAAAATTTGCATACTGAAAAAAGTTTTTTTATTATATTTAAAATTTTCAAGAAATAGAGATTTCAACAATATATAACACTTGATGTAGAAGTAAACAGATGAGCAATGATTTACAAACAAACTTGTGGTATTTTATGATAATTAATTATAATTGATGATGACAGTTTTTTGCCTTGCCTCCTTGCGGACATTCTTTTTCGCAATGCGTGTCACCATGAAAAGAGTTGACAGATAAAAGTTTGTTAAGTTTAACGATACGTATGGTAAACCTGGTTACTATGATATTTCATTATCTCAGGATGTTTTCTATGTTAGCTTACTATTGTTAACAAAGTTTATTGCTTGAAGTTGTTGCACTACTTTTCAAGCCTGATTACTCTGTTTTACTAATTGACACACTGTTGTTTCTCTTATTTTTTTCACTGAGCACAAGTCTTGATATGTTTTTTAGCTGCGGCTACATTCATTTTTGTTTTTGCTGTGAGTGCTTGAACAATTTTGTGTTGTTTTTATTTCTATGGATATCCCAAGTCTGTTTTTGCCAGCTTTTATTATGGGATACTTCTATTTTCTCATTTTGTCACCATGTTTTTCTTATTCTCCATCCTTTATTCTGATGTCATACCAAGTGCATTTCTAGCTCTTTCTCTCACCACTGTTGCAGCAGTATTCCATTTTTTTATTTCCCTTTAATAATTTTTTCTTTTTTGCTAATCTTTTTAATAAGCATTAGAAATAAATTTACAGTTTCACCTCTTTAACACAGACCCTGTTAAGCCGGATATCAGTTAACTCGGACTATGACTGAGAAAAATAATGGAAAAATATTCCAAGATTGAGAAAAAAATGTTTAAAAATTTTTTTAATGTTTGGCCAAAAATCAGCTGTTTTCTTCAATGCGGATCGTAGCAGCAGTTTTCTTCGACAGCAATACGAGTAATACTTTGTTTTTTACTCACTAGTTTAGTTATAATAACAGTCAATATCGGTACAGGTTTGTTTGCTAGGCTAGGCTAGCCCAATGTAGCCTTCGTCAAGTGATTTACTTGAATAAACAAAAATAAATGAATATATAAATAAATAAATCTGCTTTTTTACATGTTATGAAGGTAAATGTAGTAAAACAAAATAGCCTATATAATAACGACATTTTTAACTAAACTTTGTTACCCTAGGCATGTTGATAAGCTAAGGAATACAGGCCGTTGGTTAAGTCGGACAATCGGCTAACACAGACACCCTTCCCCCCCCCCAGCTGTTCAAGTTAACGAGGTGAAACTGTATTTAAACATTTTAGACATAAAGGTCATTTTTTGATGAATGAAAACTGGTGTGGCTTTTCTTTCTGACTGATGAAATTTTTTATACCAAAAGTGGGACAGTTTTATTTCTACTGTATTTACTAGTGAGGTCACACTGCCTCATGTGTGTTAACTACATATAGGTCAACTAATTCATGCACAAGAACATAGTAAACGTTTGACACAGTAGCCTGTTTTTTTGCTCCTTTGAAGCACATTCTTTGTCAAGTCTTTGTTGTTTTTTTTTATCTAAAAGTGATTTCACAAATTTGCTGTGCATGGCTATTACTAGGGCCACTAAAGTCAATCAAGTCAAAAATTTTTCAGGGCTAAGTTACATCATTAAATTTATGCCGATGTTGCTTTCTGTTGCTCAGAACTCTCTAAAAGTTTACAGGTCAAAATAAAGTCAAAATTTTGTCTCATCAAAATTTACTTACAAAAAATAATTTCTTGAACAGATATAAATAATTTAAATATTTTGTTTCTATACAGTTTTTAGAAAAGTCTTCTAACTGAAACTTTTGTAACGGCAATTCATTTTTGTCACATTAAAAATGTATGATTGAACTGGACATTCATCACTTTACAAGTGTTTGTTAGAGAAGTATTCTTTTCAAAATCTTGATAATTGATGCATAAATGCATAATTGTTGCTCTATTAATCTAGTCTTGTAAAAGATTATGTCTTGTTGCATGTAGTCTTTTTTGAACTGTAACTTGCGATATTTAGTTGCATTAAAAGATGTCTAGACAAGCAAAATTGTTCACAGCATAAATTAGGTGAATTTGCAGCCAACATTCAAATGAGTTTTCAGCTACTTCAGTTGGCAATTTATTGTGCAACATTTGTGACGTATTAGTCAAATGTGACATTTTGCGGAAGGTCTTAAACATTTAAACACTCTTTCGATCCCGCGACGGTAATATTACCAGCAAAATAAAATAAGAGTTTCCCTCAAATTTTTTCAAAATAAGTTACAAAATTTTTTTCAAAAAGTTTACTAAAAAAACGATTTGTGACTTTATTTCTCATCCGATTTTTATAAAATTTTCAAAAGATTATGCTTAATTCCTCACACATCGGAAGATGTATAATTTGTGCCTTAATTCTTGGATTTTCATACCGAAAAAGGGTTAAAAAGACCAAGAACCCAGTTGCAGACGACAAAAATTGCAAAATTTTCAGCAGACACATGCAAGAGCCAACTACCTTGAATTCAAATCAAGATACCTGGTTTACCACAAAACCAAACCCTTTATCATTGACACAGTCTGAAAACTACTCTTTTGGGGCATCATTTGACAAAATTTCAAGCAATAATGATAAAATTTATCTATTCAAATTTTCAAATTTGTTAGGGGTCTCAAAACCCCCCCAAACAAATTTGTAGGGTAAGTAAAAAAAAGTAGATTTAGTGTGCAAAAAATATGATATGTTGCTAAATACCGGTCTCGTTTAAAAGCTTAGAAAATTTGCTTTTCAGCAATATATAACTTTAAATAGTTTAGGCTAAGCAATATATGATATTTACTGATCAAAAATGGGTACTGTACATCATATCAGTTCAAAACCCTCCAAAATTTTTTGACTTACCTTTAGTAAATTATAATTTTTAGAAAAACTACACCCTATAAAAAGATAAAATAAATTGCAAATACTTCACCACTAAAGTCGTCATTTCGCATCAAGTTTCCAAGGAAACAAAAACTGAAATACAAGTTTAACAGCTAGTAGAAGTTTGGCTTCTCTAAATCAAAGTTTGCTGTATCCCCCTTGTTTCTCAACACATGGGAGGGGTGTAAATAAGTTGCTGTTTCATTGTTAGTGACAGCATATTCTATTTAAACTTGATATTTTCTGAATCTTGAAGAAATTTCCTGTTCAAAAATACATAATGTTACATGGTTTAGGCTAACCTGTAGCAGATAATAACTGATCTTATTTTAGATACTACATTTGACCAACAAAATTTGGTACCGGTCAGTACCGGTTAACAAAAAGGTCATGGGCCTCAGAAAGTAGCAAACTGTAGAAAACCTAGGCTTTTTGATAAGTTTTGACTGATGTACCTTGAAAGCTTATGTCCTTAGCATCATCTAGCGACCATTTGTAAAAAAATTGGTAGAAAAATAAAATCTGTAGTGATCTTTGAGGTAAGGGTACTCTAACTTCGAAGACAACTCAGCATCTGTTGGGGGGGGGGACTAATTTGCATAAAATTTGCATATTCAAAAAAAATTTTTTTCTGTTTTTATTATATTTGAAATCCTCAAGAAATGTAGATTTCAACGATATATCACACTTGATGTAGAAGTAAACAGATGAGTAATGATTTACAAACAAACCTGGGTATTTTATGATGATTAGTTATCATTAATTATGATTGATTATGACAAATTATGACAGTTTTTCGCTCTGCCACCTTGCGGACATTTTCTCACAATGCTTCTCACAATGCACGCGGGATCGAAAGAGTTAAAAAAAGTAAGCATCATTAAGCTGGATTGCAGAGAAAAAGCAGATCCCAAGGAAAGCAAACCTTTTTAGAGCCAGATCAACTAAACTTCAAGAAAAAATTAGTCTCTTCATTTCCAGCATTGGATATTTCACTTCATAAACTGAACCATCAACCTGCAAAATCTCTGTTTGCTATCATGGGAAAAGTTTTATCTCTATGACTTCAGACTGGGCCAGTGTTGCCCAATTAGCATCTCAAAAAGAAAGTCAATTTCGAGAGCTACTTCAAGACAAAAGTTATTTTTGATTATGGATGAAGCAGAGGTAGCTGAGCAAAAGCATATTAGTGTGCAAATGGGTAGCTTTGAGAGTCCATCTGGCACATACATGGTTGACTGTCTTCCACTTAAAAGCTGTAGCAATATAAATAGCAGTTTTATTCTGCACACTGTGGATGACATATTGTGACAACTTGGCAACACACGAAAAAATTTTGCTTTTAGTGGATGCTACTTGTTGTATGTCTCTTGCTGGTAAGACATTAAAGAAATTACACCCATTTTTGATGCATGTCATCTGCATTGCACTTCTACTACATGATTGCACTATGTAATTGCATGCATAATACTGATGACGTGGTAGCAACGATAAAAGCAACAACAATCAAAAACAAGATTTTTATGAAACTGATCTGCCATCACCTCCTCATTGGCAACTTGGCTTAGAGCTGCATTGTACTCTAGTGAATACTTTCCTGTTGTTTTTACCATTGTCAACGATTGGGCTGGTGGCAGACTCTTAGTCAGCCAAGCAAAAGAAGCTATCAATGTTGATAATTTGGTGCCAGCCTTAGTTCGTATTAATCAAAACCAGACCCTAGCATGAGTTCATAAAATCAAGTGACTGCACTATGACAGAAGCATACGAATTATTGAAAAATATACAGTTTCATGATGACCCCTGCTCAATCCAATTACATCATGAAACGATTATCCAACTTTGATTTAGAAGCAATATTAATCTTTACTAACTTGATAATTGCCCCAAGCACCTATGCCTTATGGCAAAAATCCAGTCACCCTTTGCTACTGTTAAGCGATCATTGTCTGTGCTAAAAAAAATACAGAGAAAAGATAGAAATTTTCATCCAGAACGTGTCAAAAAATACTTAATGCTGTATTACAATAAATTATTTCTGATAATTTTATGGTGTGATTTCTTGTTGACCACATGATAGACAATAAAATACATGCAAATGTAGTAACATAGCAATTTTTATATGCATTAATTGCTGTGAAGAAGTGCCCTTTTTGTAGGGTTAGTTGTCATACATCAGTACAAAAAAATTGAGATTTTATCCAACTGCTAATGATGAAGTGCAAATTATCGCTTTTCTAAACTTATGTTAATTGTCTTTTCTGTAACATTTTAATCAAAATTTGTAGATCAAAACTTCAGTGATGGGGCAAAATTATTAAGACAAAAAAAATTTTTGAGGTCTACTAGTTATTACCTAACGTCATAAAGTGGAAGTCATGCACTGCAAACTATATTTCTTATAAATATTTTCTAAACGTCCAAACCCTAGAAAAAATGTGAAAACACATTAAATCTAACAGAAATCTCTAGCATATTCTTCAAAATATTGCTCAATAGGCTTTGTTTAATCTGGCGTAACAGAGTATGGCAAATAATTACATGCTAAAACCAGAACCACTTAACCTCAAAATACTGAACCTTTCAATCCCAACTTGATTTGAATGCAAAACTATGACACTGATGTCTTGTGATCAGAATAGCCTAACAGTATCAAAGGGGTTAAACTGCATCCAATAGTCTTGTTTTAGTATCCCTCATCTGATTTTAAAGAGAGATTCTCAAATCTCTTCCTCTCTTTTACTTCCAATTTTCACTGACAAACTATCATTTGATGCAGTTTGGCTGCACACTCTCCCACACTACCAATTTACAATCTTTTATCTCTTGGATGTTTTTTTCACAGGATATAATCTCTGCAAGCACCTTTCACCAATTTTCTATGTCACTCTGTTTTTTTGCTTGTCTTGTTCGAAATAGCCACTTCCATTTTTGTTGCAAAGTCCATTGTCATCCTTTTTTATTCCTCTTTGGGATTTAACACCTCCCCATCACCTATTTACCATCCATTTTTCATCAACATGTTCATTTATATCTCTCTCCTCCAATCATCACTCTTTTCTTTTTTATATGCATTGCTTCGCTTCATCTAGTTCACTTCAAAAATTTTCTTTCAAATCACATTTTACTTGGAGGCATAAGCACTAACAACATTTATTTTTCCTGATTCAACTTCTATCTTTTGTTTTATCAACTCTTTCTGTCATCCTTTTTACTTCCAGCCAAATAATAGCAATTCATTTTTCTCCATGGTAAAATTTTTTAAACTCACCTTTAATCTTTCTGGCCTTGCTACTCTTGCACTTAGTTTCTTGCACACGCAATATGTCCATTTTTCTTTCTATCATATTTGGCTGTTCTGTTCCATTTTCAATCGAGGATTCAACATTTAGAGTTCCCACTCTTAATGCAAAAGTTCTACCTTTGTAGTTTTTTTCCTTTTGGCCATTGATGACTCAGATCTTGACTGATTCAAAATAAAATTTCTTTACATTTGCATAATGTAGTATGGCATGTGCTTTTAGTTGCAAGCCCTTGCTAATGCATTTGCTCCCATTTATCTGAGTTTTGTAACCAGTACCAAGAGATCACAGAATTTTTTGCACCCTTAGTGGCTGAGTTAGTGTTATTAGGTTGTCAGTGATTATTGAGTTATCCCTTGTTGTTTAATTTAATTTATTAATAGTAAGGCAGCTTAAAGGCTAACTGCAATCAGTTGATTAAAATGCCACTTCCACAATTGGTTTCGTTTTTATTAGAACTCTTCAGGTGGATATTATAAGCCACATGAAGCAATTTATGTGTTGTTGTTGGTTCAGTACCTGAGTCCACCTGAAGAGTTCTAATAGGAACAAAACCGGTTGTGGAAGTGGTATTTCGATCAACTGATTGCAGTTAGCCTTTAAGATGCCTTACTATCAAAAAATTAAATTAATATCTAAACAGGTTAACACCTATTCCAATAATTTAAATTATAACTTTTAATTAGTCAGTAATCAGCGACTGAGTAAACAAATAGCAATAAATTGATAAACTGCATTTGATTGTGTTTTGAAAATATAATCGTCATAATTTCTGCATCTGTTGATTATTTTTTTGGTCAAAAGGATGATACAATGTGCACGAGCCAGAAGAAATTTGTAATTGTGTATTGCTTTAGATTGCTCCCTCTTTATTATCAGAAGAAGCAGTGCTCAGCTTTGAATATGGTGTTAGTATTGGAAATCCTAATCGTCTTGTGATATGGGAAGCTCAATTTGGTGACTTTTTCACAGGAGCTCAAGTTCCTATTGATACTCTCGTTATGGCAGGCGAAGGTGATTAACTTGCAATTCCTATTTTGTTTATATCACAAACATGGTTGAGTGCAACATGGTGTTTGCAATCATGAAACCATAAGTTTAATGCTTTGTGTGCATTGTGCAAAGCATAATTCAAGATTCATTGTTATAAAATTGGGAAAGAATTACAAAATTTATGATTGTTTCAGACTAGTGAGGTAAGTTAGGTTATACCATGAATCAGTTTGCTATCAAAAGTAGGGATGTATTGAAGCTAGAATTTTGCCAAAGCCAAAGTTTATATAGCATAGTCATGTATGCAACTGCAATTAAAATATATTATAGTGATATTACTGAATGTACAGTTTACACTTTGATGCTATGCTGTATAATGTTCAGATAATTTATCATTGTTATGCCATCTTATATCAAACTTGAAAACAACACATTAAGCACACAAAACCGAGGTGCTAACTGCAAAGTAAGTGGAAAAGCAAAATTTTGCAGAGTTTAGGACAAATCATACAACAGTGAAAACGCTTTTCCTTTTCAAAGACAAATCATACAACAGCAAAAACACTTTTCCTTTTTAAAGACAAATCATACGGCAATGAAAACATTTTTACTTTCCAAATACAAATCATACAGCAACAAAAACGTTTTTGCTTTCCAAATACAAATCATACATCAACAAAACATTTTTTTTTCTAAAGAAAAATCATACAGCTGCAAAGCATTTTTTCCTTTCTAAGGACAAATGATACAACAAGGGAAACATGGTGAAGTGCGGTCTGTAAAATAGCGCTACTTGTAAAACAGTGCTTTGTGCAAAATAAGTTCAAATATTTTCGTAGTAATTTAGCTGTAAGATTTGAATATTAGCAAAACAAAGCCTAGGCCTACCTATAAACAATCAGCACGTGTTACTGTAAACCAAACTTTGCCACTTCCGAATTACTACAAAACTTTCAAAACATAATTTGCACAAAGTACTATTTTACAGACTGCACTTCACTACGTTTTTATTGCGGTATGATTTGTCCTTAGAAAGGAAAAAATGCTTTGTTGCTGTATGATTTGTCTTTGGAAAGTAAAAACGTTTTCGTTGCTGTGTGATTTGTCTTTAGAGAGGAAAAAATTTTTTTGTTGATGCATAATTTGTATTTGGAAAGTAAAAACGTTTTTGTTGCTATATGATTTGTCTTTGAAATGGATAAACGTTTTCGTTGTTGTATGATTTGTCCTAAACTCTACAAAATTATACTTTACCACGTACTTTACAGTTGGCACTCCATACAAAACATGCAAACAAATTCAAATCGCCAAACAGCAATTGACTTGAAAATTTGAAATACATGAAATAACAAATGCTTATGGTATCTCTACAGGATTTTGTGTTTAATTCCCTTTACAAAAAAAACTTGCATATTTTTTTTTAACAAAACAAATATCTAATTGCAAATTGGTTATGTATATTATCTATAAATCGTTTTTTTCTTTATTATAGATGGGATGCAGCATAAATACAAGTTTGGCTTAAAATAATCCTTATGTGGCATTCAATCATTCCTGAAAAGATATCACTTTCTAATCTTTTAGTTAAAAGTTATTTTGAAAATTTAGTTGTAATATCATTTGATGAGTAATCAGATTACTGGCTATACTAAAAGATAGCCAAGAAAATTAACGGTTAGACAAATAAAAGCCATCACAGGCATAATTAAAAATGGGATTTTTTTATGAACTTGCCATAAAATGTGCTTGATATCCAATTATCCTCTGTTAGCAGCTGCAGTTGCTGTATTTTGGTGTAGCCCATTGACTGATTTCCCATTCAACAACATCATATATCAGTTTTGAAATTTTAAAATAACTATACTGAAAGATTGGAAAGCACTGGCACAGTGGCCTAGTGGTTAGAGTGTTCGTTTTGCAGTTGGTAGACCTGGGATTTATTTCCCTAGTCGAGTCGTATCAAAAGACTTTAAAAAATGATATTCACAGCTTCCCTGCTTGGTGCCCAGCAAAACAGGGATAGTGTGGAGAACAAGCTGGCAAGCCTGCTTGATGTGTCCTAGGGCAAGACACTTAACAGGATGCCTCCACCTTTTTGTGGCAGACAGTGGTGCCAAGCAGTCTACCTGTCATGGTGGCCCCAGTCTAACTGAAGACTTGCCAACCAAGCGTTAGCACCATTGTAGCTTATATATACATCTTCCTGCATAAAGCTCACAACAAATAGCTCAAACGACAAGGAAGATTGGGAAGCGAAATTTTTGAAAAATGATTAAATGTCACTTAAGCATTATTGAAGCCAAACTTATATTTTTGGTAAATTTCCCCCTTTAACTTTCTTCAGTTATTCACAAAAGAATGAGCATCTAATTTAGTGGTTCCCAAACTTTTTTTGCAACATTTTTTCCTTTTTCCCTTTTGTGTGTTCTAAAAATTGAAAATCAAAGCCTTACTGTTAACACTTCTTTTAATGGCAACTAGGGATGCTTAGGAGCGTTAACAGAACTGAATAATTTTTCCATTTTCCTAAATAATCCTAGATGTGGATTTTTGTTGATTTTATATTTTTTGATTATTTTTTTAATTTCAGGCCATTTGAATTATCTGATTTCTACAAAAAATAAAACACTGAATTACCACACTATAGGGGGGCAAGGGCCAATTACACATAAAAAAATAACGCACATACCAGAACTATTTTCCCTGCAAGATCTTAGATATTCCAAATGAATAAGTGGACAGACATGCAACTTATTGCATAAACTAAAGCAAAATTTTCTTAACTGCTGAACAGCTTATCACCTATTTTAAAGAACAAAAATATGCTATTATTAACTTGCAAGTGAATTTTAAGAAGAAAGCCTCTACAGATTTAATCAAAGCACTAGAACAAAATCATTACTGCATCTACAAGCTCAATAAATTTAATGGCCATAGCTAAAAGGATTGCAGCGAGTCAATAGCTTTACAAAGAAAAAACGCAGCACTGATTAACCACTTACAGTCAGTGCAATTTAGTTCCAATGTGTGAAGAAACTATTTGACACTTACTTTCAGATATAGTTCAGTAGTTTAATAAAGTAAGTACATGTAATTTGCCAATGCTTTATTACACCTCTAAACAGAAGAGTATCTAGTCATAGCCTTATCTGTTTTACAGCAAAGTGGATGTATCAGAGTGGGGTGGTAATCCTCCTTCCACATGGATATGATGGTGCAGGTCCGGAACATTCATCAGCAAGAATCGAAAGATTTCTGCAATCCACTGATAGCAGTGAAACTGGTAACTGTGAATATAAAAGAATTTCTTTCGTTGTGTGCAATTGTGCATCCCATCAAGTGTGCAATTGTGCATTTTGCAAGCATATGTAACTTCCTGTAAGCAAGGTGACGTCGAGGTTAATTATTCTTTGCACAGGATTTGCCACGATCTATTTAAAATCTGCAGGCTGCCCACTGTCATTTTTTTTGCATTTCTTTGGCAATTTGTCTGCATTACCAGTTTAAGTTTTGATAAAATTTTAGTTTTACTAGAAATGAAAAATACATGCTTAATCATTTTTGATTTTTGCCATGCGAACTACATTGTAGCTTATTTTTATACGTCCCTGTAATATTTGTATACAGCCGTTCTTTCCAAAAATGATGACTGTAGCTGTCAGAATGTTGCTAAGCATCAAGCACACAAGGGTTCATCTGATTTTGTCTCAATATCTAAGAAGTTTTTTCAAAAGCATATTTTGAAATGTGTTGGTGCAGCCCAAATTGTGTGTATGTATATTAGTGCAGTGCTTCCCAACCTTTGTTATGTCGTGGCCTACTTTCTGCTAAAAATTTGCTTTGGCGACCACTTTTTTTCAAGGCATGTCGCCATAAATACTTTTTTTTCAGAGATCAATTCAATATTGCATTACAAGCATAATGGCAAAATGGCAAGGTAATCGTCATTTTCAGCCACCACACAGTAGTCATCCCAAAAAAAAGTCTTTACCATGACTGCTTCTTGAAATTTGTCACGAGTAGCTGCTAAAAGTAGCATGAGGCTAAAGGTTACAAGCTGTTGGTTACTTACACGCATTTAGGCATGCAGTGTTGTAGTAAGGCCAGACGTATAAGATATGTTGGTGTTTTATAGCTAGCAATATTTTTTCATTTTTCTTGCAAAAATGCTGCCATTTTTTTCATTTTTTTAGTGATGGTTTGGTGGACAGCCTGAATCTGGCTATAATATTAATAAATCTAGCGATTCCTTTAGCATTGCATTATCACTGTTCCACATACCTCATTAGTGCGAATTTCTTACAACGTGATTGCTATTGTTTCAAATAGACATTGATACTGATAATGTGAATGTATGCATATGTCATCCCACCACACCTGCACAATACTTTCATCTATTGCGACGTCAAATGATTCGAAATTACAGAAAACCTCTTATTGTTGCTTCACCTAAAATTTTGCTCAGATACCAGGTGAGAGTAATGATCATGTAGCTTTGGGCTATTTGCCGGTAACTGCAAATATAGCAGATATTTTTCGTTAGTGGAGTGTATTGATTTCAGAAATAGATGTGACGGGTTTTTTTTTTGACAATTTTATTTGTAAACTTAACGTTTCACTTTTTATAGTAACAGGAGAGCTTTATTAGAATACAGTAGGTGCTATAATTGATATGACATACAAACTGTTAAATATAAGAAGATTTAGACAAGCCATGTCATTAAACACTGAAAATTATTACCAACAAAATAGGCAATTCTCTGGACTACCAATTTTGAACCAAATTTTGTAGGATCAATACTTGGAATTTCAGCCTTTTGCTTAAAAGTCAGAAATAAGACCCCTTTACCATGGTGGCTGTCTCTCATTTCACACTGTGCAATAAAATTTTGTAAAGGGAACAAGAGAGAGATTGGGATATAAAATAAGTTCATTTGGAGATTAATTAATGAAGCGAGCCTACTGGCTAAAATTAATCAGACTGCAAAAACCTTCCATAATTGCACTTTGGTCACTTCAGAATTACATGATAAGGTCCAATTGAGTATGGTTTCATATTTTAACAGAAATTTGTTCAGGCAGCAAACTCGTGCTTGGATGATATCAGTATGGGAACGTATTTTCATCCTGTGCTAAGTGATCCGCATGTCAGCAAATTGGACAGGTCAGACAACAGTATGCATTAATTTTTTTGAACTTAAAGAATACCTCATCAGATTGCAATTTAAATGCTTGATTTCACAGATATTTTCATTTTTGCAAGCTATTATGAAATTTTTTTGATTTTTAGAGAAAATAGCGTTACAAAATGCTTGGTGTCAAATAAATTCAATACATTTACAGATTTGATGACTGAACATACCATTTTCAAAATCTTGATTTATATCAAACCCAAATTATATCCTAAACTAGCTGGGTCTCCAAATGTTGTCCACAGCGCCCCTCACCAGTAATGTCGAGAAGAAGAACGTCGACTCAGCTTTCCAAGCCAGCTTCACCTAATGGACAGTTGTGAAAACAGCAATAAAAACTTCATGTTTCTTTTTGACATTGCCAAATTTCGTTTCCAAAGAAAACCAACATTTTTGAAAGGGAATGAATTTACAAAAAAACATTGGGGTTGTGCTTAGCTGCTACATGTCTCTCAAGTTTCTGGAGTTCTTGGCAATGTCTCATTTGCCCTGTTTTCACCATAAGTATCCTTAAACTTAACAAACTTTTATCTGTTAAATTCAGCATGTGCTTGAAAGCGCATCTAAGTAGTGGAAGGGCACCAAGGTGATTGATATGTATTTTCTGAATTAAGCTATTAAATATTATGTCCACTATTTACTACTTTTTTTTGTAACTGTGGGTGAATTTGTAGGAGCCAAAGCCTCTGGATGCAGGTATGTTGCTTCATCTTGGCATAAACGCAGCTTCGAAAGAGGATATTAACTCAAAGTGAAGCACTCATAGCTGAGTTAATTATTACGATTGATGGACTACTATCATTAATGTCAAAGTTAGAAATATTGGATCAGATGGCTGCGCTGACTTTACCAAACTGATAGTTGTGAAAAGTGTAATAAAAAGTTAAATGTGTTTTTGACCTAGCCAATTTCTATTTCAAACTGTGAAGTCAATTTAAAAAAGCATTATGGGAGGTGCACATAGCTGCTATATTTTTCCAAAGTTTCTGGAGTTCCTGGCTACATCTTATTTGCCAAGTGTACTTAAAAACCGGACTTGCTCACAATTGAAACAACCAGCAATTTCACAAACGTTTATGCCTTTGTTTTGTGAAGTGCATCGAAGCATAACTTTTAAGATTGTGGGAGGGTGCTAAAATGATTGATAAGTATATTCAGGAACAAGCTATTACTTACGACTTTGATTTGTAATTGTATGTACGACCTAACATCTCCTCGTCAGTCATCGCCAAGGCTGAGTCATAGCAGACGACTTGCTCTTCTCTTTCACCCAAATCTAACTCTAAATCTGCACACTCTCTTCTTCGCTCAATCGCTGGCTCTCCCTCATCTTCCTCCTCTCCTAACTTCCCCAACTGTTCTTCTAGGGAATCGGCTTTGGTCTATGCCACTTACCTGAGATCTCACTTTTCCGTTTCTCAGCCAAAGGCCATGCACAGTAGAGCCAAAGGCTACCTCTCTGAGCTCCGCCAACCACATGCCTTGAGGAGTCTCACTCGTTTTTTTGCTCTTCTTTTCTCCTGCTGAATTTCTTGCAGCTGCCTCAAGCTTTTTCTCCTCCACTGCCACTGGCCCAGACAAAGTTGCCCATTCTATGCTAAAGCATTTTTCTTGCTCTGGCATGGATTTTCTTCTTCACATCTTCAATCTTTCATGGACTTTACATTCCTTTCCTTCCATCTGGAAGACTTCTTCTATTATTCCTATCCACAAGATGGGAAAACCTCTCAACTCTTCGGCTTCCTTTCGGCCTATCTGTCTCACCTCCTGTGTCTCAAAGCTTTTTGAGCACATCATTTTATCCCATCTACTCTTCTCTCTCTCCCCCCCAGGCTGGTTTCCACCCTGGACGGTCTACTCTAGATCAAATTCTGTACCTTTCTCAGTCCATTTCAGATGGGTTTCATAAACTCAGGCCAGGCTTTCAGACGATCCTGTCTACTATCGATTTCTCTAAAGCTTTTGACTCTGTCTGGCATCCCGCCCTTTTCCACAAACTGATTTTGGCTGGCTTCCCTTCTTGCTTTGCTCGTTGGACTCCATCTTTCCTTTCTGACAGGTGCACTTGCGTGGTTTATCAAAATCACAAGCGTCGCTCCTTTTGAGTCCGTCGAGGTGTTCCGCCAGGATCTGTTGTTAGCCCTGCACTTTTCTCTCCCTTTATCAATGATCTTCTAGCTCCTATGCCTTCTTCCATCAGCTGCTCTCTTTACGCTAATGATCTGACCATTTGGTCCTCCTCCCCTTCGGTCCCCACTGCAGTGGAGGCCACACAAGGAGCTCTGTTTCGATGGGAGTACTGGTGCCTTCCTCTCAATCTGAGCAAATGTGAGGCCTCCTCAATGGATCCCCACTAAGCTAACCTCCAGCCCAATCCCCTCTTATCCCACCTCCATTTTAATCCCATTCCAACTTTTCTTGGGGTCACCTTTGACCGCACTCTTTCCTTTTCTAAACATGTATCGTCGCTGAAGGTCAAGTTTTTCCCATGTCTCAAGGCCTTACGCTGTATCTCTGCTTCATCATGGGGCCCCTCTAAGGAGTGCCTGTCTCTTCTGTATAAATCTTTTCTTCAGTCCCTTCTCACGCTTCACCCGGTTGGTTTCCTTTTCTAAATGCTACCAATTTCACCAAATTGGAACGCCTCCACCAAGCGGCCAGTCTTGCCATCACCGGCTGCCTCTCGTCCTCCCCTATCCCTTTACTACTCACCGAGGCTTCTTTACCTCCCCTACGAGTCACCCTGACTCATTTCACTCTTTTATCTTATGAGTGGGCTCTTCGTCTCCCAACTTCCTTTCCTATTTCAGGTTTGACCAGACTAGGAGTGAAACCAAGACTCTGCAGATCGCCCTGGAGAGCCTTTGCCCCATTCATCCGCTCATGCTTCCTTCTACTTCTCTTAGGGAGGCTCTTCTTGCTTGCCCTCCCTTTCCTCCTTGGAATCTGCCTTCCTTCACTGTGGAGTCCATCCTTTCCTCTTCATGCTCCCGCTCTGATCCTCCTCTCTCTTGTCCACCTTGTCTCTTTCCCCCTCATAATCTGGTACTCTGGACAGACGACTCTGTTCCTTTACGTTTTGGCAAAAGTGGCTCCAGCGTACTTGCCAACTGCTTTCTCTGTGGCACTGAGGCCCTTCTTTCCTTTTCGGCAGGCCCAGTATGTTCAAGTTTTTCCGCTGAAGCCTGCGCCATTCTGCAAGCTCTTTGCTGGTCTCGGCAGCACCAACAAGTCTGCGATTTCTCTTCTCTTTTCCTACTATCTGACTCTCGTTCTGTCCTCTCCTCCATCTTTCCTCTCATCTCAAACTCTGTGGCAGATCTGGCAGGAACTGTCTTCTCTCTCCTTCTGTTTTATCAAGCTACAATGGGTTCCTGGACACTCGTTTCTCTTGGAGAATAACACGGTTGATGAGCTGGCCAGACGGGGAGCGCTAATTGCGCCCTCCACAATCCCTTGTAGTCTCTCTCCTCTTATCTCTCATACCCACTTTTCTTGGACTGGAGGCATACTGTCTCATCTAAATTTTTTGGCACACAGGTTCCCTCAATTTCCATTGAGGGATTTCTGCTCCCTCGTCATGTTTGCTGTGTTCTCTCTCGTCTACGCTGCAACGGACACAGCCTTCTTTTAGGTTCTTGTCTTTCTAGGATTGGCAGAGTCAAGAATCCTTCCTGCAGCGCCTGGAGACACTCGTCCCAGGACACCTCTCATCTCATTCTGTACTGTCCAGCTATGGTCTCTTTGTGCTGCTCACTCTTTTGGCGACTCTCTGTCTATGACCTCTGGTCCAGACCCTGGGGAGTTTCCCAGCTTCTGTGGCTCCGCGGTCTTTCGTCATGCTCCCATCCCTCGGAAGGGGTTGGGCAATCAATAACAACAACAACAATCTAACATCATTTTGCGTGAATATTGTTTGGTCTTGGCATAAATGCAACCAGGGAAGGAGCAAACTATCCTGAAATGATGCACTTACTGTTAACCTGTAACAATGGTAGCACCCCCATCAGTATGTCAAGGTAAAATATATGAATAGTTCTGAGAAAGGTAATGAGGAGCTAATGTTTTTTTAACATAGCCAATTCTCTTTTCAAAAGCATCATATCTTCAGTCGGAATCAAGTAGAAGAGCATCAAGGGTGGTAGCACAAAGCTGCTATGTTTCTCCCAAGCGTTTTGAAGTATCTTGCAATGTCTTACTTGCTTTGTTTCCAGCATGTGCTTAGAAAGTGGACTTGCTTACAAGTGAAACAGCCAATAATTTTACGAACTTTCATCTGTTTATTTCATAACTTGCATGGAAGCATAAATGTAAAGTTGTGGGATAGGAGGGTGCCACAGTGATTGCTGTGTAATCACAGAAAATAAACTATTAAATATTTGTCACACTACTAACAACTTTTGGTAATTATCTGACCTAACATCTCCGGCTGTTCATCTGTTGCTAGGTCGTGGAATAATCGCAGCTATGGGAAGTGCAAACTAACCCAAGTTAAGCACCAACAATTAAATTATTACAATGGGTAAGGTTATGGTTTAAGAGTATAATCCATCAACCAGGATTTTGTGGTAAAGATGCAGACAATTGATGTGATCCTGTAAGATATAACCTGCCACATTTTTCACGTCAATTTGTTTGTCTCTGCTATATTTGATTTGATATGTGTTAGAGGTTAATGTTAGTCAGGCTTGCAACACGACTATACAAAAGTATAGTAACTTTGCATTACTAAAGACAGGTTTTTAAGCTTAACAATATCATAATACTGTAAGGTAAAGGTTCCCAACTTGGGCGTCGCGATTCACTGGTGCATCATCTGGAAAATTAAGGGCATCACAAGGTTACATCTTTGATGACTTTTTTGTGTAATCAATCTGTGTTGAGAGGCTTTTGTCTTCATCATTGACTTAATGGCCTTCGTTTTTGTAGGTCAACTTATGTGGAGAGGTTTCTTGTCCCTATTTTTGACTTAATGACCTTTTTTGGAGCGTTTTTGTTTAGGTCAACTTATGGAGTGTGTCGTTGAATTTTATAAATTAGATTAGTGCATCAGAAATTTGTTTAAGTAGGGAACCTCTGTTGTAAGGCATTCTTTTTAAGCAAGTGGGATGTGAATGGTTTGCTTTTGAAATAAAAGTAAATAAAAGCTTTATGCATAACTGTTGCTGGTTGCTTTTATTTTACTTTTTTTTTCTTTAATCGTCCCAAACACACTATGACGTCATAGACCGACCTATGAAGTGTTCAAGAAAAACAGAAAAGCTTGTTTTAGAATGCTTCGAAAATTTTCATTTGTTGCACTGTCGATTCAGCTTAATCGTTGTAGAGTTTCTTTTTTTGGTCAAAAGTGCCTTGTATCTCCCAAAAAAGCTTTTGATCGCATTTTTACTGTCATTACTTGTAAAGAAAATACAGGTGACAAATTGTGCAATCCAGCATTGACTGCAACGTCATCTTAAATCCGAAAGGGAAGAAACTTTTGCGAGTTGGTAAGTTGGGAATTGACTCATTTGAGCAAAAAAAAAAGTTTTTCTCTGTCAAAAATGCCAATACAAAATTGTCTAATTGTAACATTATCATGACATCACAAATCCCTTGAGAAAACTCACTCCAAGGAGGTGATCAACGGCACCAAGTTTGATGCTTGCACATGCAGTAGTTTTGGAGAAGTTAAACCGTATTTGCATGTGTACAGACAGACTTCTGCTTTATATTCACAGACTTTCAATTTGGCGCATCTAGATAGTACATTGGGTATGTCACCATTGGAACATAAATATTGTGAGAAATATAGTAAAGAGATTAATTTGATTGTATTGTACGTTGCTAATACTTGTATTAAAATCATTGTATTTTGCCTGGGGATCGAGTCAAAGTGATAGGAGAACCTAGTCACTATGCCTTTGATCTGAATCATCTTATTTTTGCTTTTTCTTTTAATAATTGTGAGGATGCAAAGTCAAAAAGCAGCTGGGGACCAAAATAACAATGGGTGTATTTATCTTTATTAGAATAAGATACAGCATGAACAAAAATTCAGATTTACACCGCAAACTCAAAATTAGACTAGTGGAGAGCGGCAGTCTATTTTGAACCAGACTATGATTAGAAAATGTAGAGTGGTAGCTCCTCCACAACAAGATTAATTGCCATTGATAGGTACTCAAGAGTTGCCTCCTCTGATCTACTAGATGGGCAGTTTCATGTAAGCAGATGGTGAGATGCTCTCAATATCTTTAATGCGGCTTTTATTGACTGGATGTTACCTAAATAATTACTGTGCTTGAATAACGACTTCACAAGCAATGCTGTACAAGAACTCGATTTAGATTACGGGTCCTACCACATTTCAAATGTATTTTAGACTTAAACTAAAAGCGGTTTCAGTGAAACCGTATCAATATTCATTTAAAGCAATGTAAAAAACAATGAAAATGATTTATCTGTAGTAGCCTAAACAGAATAGCAGTGACTTTTGTTTGTGTGGATTGTTTAATATTGAGTTGGACCTAAAAACTACACTTTGTCTAAATCAGGAGCCAGCAACTTGTTCAATGCAGAGTGCCTGCACTGAGCAACAGCAGCCTCAACGTGGTGGTGCGGTCCCCGACCCCATTTGGTTTGAGTCGAAATGCCTGTTGGCCTTTCCGAGAATTTCAGTTACCCCAGGTACTCCCCATGCACAAACCATTTTTTTTTGGCATGCTGTTCCCTGAATGACCACAGAAGGGCAGCATATCGCTTCTTTAGAATCGATTGCCTGTTTTTTTCTTGCTCGTCTTCATCACTTCATTGTTCTCCTACTTTTAATAAGCGGCAACATTTATCCCAACCCTGGTCCCATCTTTCCCTGTTCAGTGTGCGCTGGAAATGTGATCTGCTGGGTTAGGTCAGTGCAATGCTGCACCTGCTCCAAATGGGTTCATATAAGCTGCTTAGTACTCTCTTTCTCTAAATTCAGAACTCTTGGCAGCTCTCACTCCTGGAACCTGCCTTCCCTGCTGTGCCCTTGCTTGTTTTGGAGATAACACTGTGTCTTCCTCGAACTTCTCCAGCTTGTAAACCTCCACTGTTCAATTTGGCCCCTCTCTTTACTAATGCACTTCCACCCCACCCTCACCTTCAAACCTCTTATCCCCCTTCTGCCCATTTTGTATCTTCTCCTTCACCACCGCCTCATGCTCATGGCTGTCTCTCTACACCTCTTGCTTCCTCTTCCTCATGGTTCTTCAATGGAATGCTGGCGGTATCCAAGCCAGGAGCACTGAACTTCTACACTTTCTTTTCTCTCATCCCGTTGACTTTATTTATATCCAGGAATCTAACCTTAACTCATCTTCCTCTTTCCGAATCCCCGGATTCTCTGCTCTGCAATCTGATCGCACCCACTCCCGGTCTGGCATTCTCCCTCTAGATGCCACACATGCTAGTGGCGGCATCATCATTTTTGTCAGGCAGGACTTATCCTTCTGTAAACTTTCTACCTCCTCTGTTTCTTCGTTTGATTCTTACTTTGATAATGTAGGAGTCAACATCTCACTAAACAACTCCTCCTTGCTCTCATTTCTTAATGTTTATACTCCCCCTATTCACTCTTCTCTAATGGATGGCAGAACTGACTCCTTTTCTCTTTTCATTCTTTCCTCCTACAGAAATCTCTTTGTTCTGGAGAACTTCAATTGCCATTACCCCCTCTGGGACTCAAGAGGTACCTCTGGCCCAGTGGGGAGGAAATATTTGTTTGGGTTATCTCTTCTGACCTCCTCCACCTCAATCACCTACTCTTCTCTGTCACTCCTCCCCTGACATCTCTTTTCCTCCCTCCTCTCTCGCCCTCTCTTGCTCCTTGGAGGTGCTTCAGGACCTGGGTTCTGATGATTCTCTCTTTCTCTGGTCTTTCACCTCAACAAGCATCCCCCATCCTTCAATTTTCAGAAAGCTTGATGGGATGGATGACTTTGACTCTCACTGTCCTTCTGCAGAGGAATACTCGTCTCTTTCTATTTCCTCTGCTGCTGCTGCTGCTCTCTTTACTTCTGTGGCACTAAATGCGGCCAGATCTTCCATTCCTTTTGGTCACATCAAGCAAAAGCCTAAAGCCTGGTGGTCTGAAGTGGAAGAAGCGGTTAGTGAAAGACGTAAAGATTTTGCTACCGCTCACAAGTGATGAGGACCACCAGGCATATCATCTTCACTTCCCGACATGCTCTTCTCTCTCACCCAAATCTAACCCTAAATCTGTGTGTTCTCTACTTTGTTCTATCACTGGCTCTTCTTCCTCCTCTTCTAACTTCCCTAACTGTTCCTCTCCCAGGGAGTCTAGCTTCAGTTTTCACCAACTACCTGAGATCCCACTTTTTCTATCTCCAAGCCAAAGGCCATGCATAACAAAGCCAGAGGCTACCTTTCCGAGCTCCATTGAGCCAAGCGTTCTGAGGAGTTTTACTCGTCTTTTTGCTCTCCCTTCTCCACTAAATTTTTTGCAACTGCTTTTAACTGCCACTGGCCCAGGCAAAGCTGCCTATCTTAGGCTAAAGCACCTTCCTCGCTTAGGCATGGATTTTCTTCTACACATTTTCAATCTTTCCTGGACTTTGCATTCCTTTTCTTCCATCTGGAAGATCTTTTTCATTATTCCCATCCATTAGATAGGAAAGACTCTCAACTCTCCTGCTTCTATCCGGTCTATCTGTCTCACCCCCTGCATCTCAAAGCTTTTTGAACGCATCATACTGTCTCGTCTACTCTTCTTTCTGGAATCTAATTCTATTCTCTCTCCCTGCCAGGCTAATTTCTGTCCTGGACGGTCTACTTTAGATCAAATATTGTTCTTTGCTCAGTCCATTTCAGATGGGTTTAGCAAACTCAGACCAGGTTCTCAGATGACCCTCTCTACTATTGATTTCTTGAAAGCTTTTAACTCTGTCTGGCATCCCACTCTTTTCCATAAACTCATTTTAGCTGGCCTCCTTGCTTTGCTCGTTGGACTCCATCTTTCCTTTCTGACAGGCATGCTTGCGTGGTTTTTCAAAATCACAAAAGTCATTCCTTTTGAGTCTGTCAAGGCATTTCACAAGAATCCGTTGTTGGCCCTGTTCTTTTCTCTCTATTCATCAATGACCTCCCTGTTTCTCTGCCTTTTGTCAGCTGCTCTTTTTACGCTGACAATCTGGCCATTTGGTCCTCTCCTTTCTTGGTCCCAACATGGTGGAGGCCACACAAGGAGCTCTGATTCGACTGAAGTGCTGGTCGGAGTACTGGTATCTTCCTCTTTATTCAAGCAAATGTGAGGCCTCCTTCTCAGTGGATCCCCACCAAGCTAATTTCCTCCTACTCAACTCCCACCTTTGTTAATATCCCACTCCCAACTTTTCTTGGGGTCATCTTCAACTGCACTCTTTTCTTTTCTAAACATATATCTTTGCTTAAGGCCAAGTTTTTTCCACGTCTTAAGGCTTTATGCTGTGTCTCTCCTTCCTTGTGGGCCCCCTCTAAGAAGTCCCACTCTTTTCTTTTTAAAGCTTTTATTTGATATTTTTGTATTTTCTGCAATTTTTCTCCCAATCCCAAAAGACCTTGTTTTTCGGATATCAACTAATTTTGAGCCACTTTCATGGTTAATTTTTCAGAATGCTTATCTAATCCACAAGATGACCTTTTTTTGTGAAAATCGATTTTTCAGACAGACATCGACAAATGGTTTAACAGACTTCGACAAGGTTTAACACCCTTGGTTTAACAGACATCGACAATGAAATAATGCATGTTTGCAGATTTGCAAACATGCCACACCCAAACTAGTGCCACTCAGAACAGGCTGCCCATTCCCCACTTGGTGAGCCATACTTGCATGGCAGTTGAGTACGTAATTGTTGACTAGAATGCAATCAAGGAAAAGGTATTATTTGTGTACATTTTTTATTTTCTAATGAAGCCACTTGTACCTTTGTATGTCTTTGTTTTATATTGCTTGGTATCAAGTCAGGCTTTACATGTACACCTCTAGAAAGATTTTAAGCACTGGTCCTCAGCCAACTCAATGCAGTCCTTTGGCAAACAAGCTTGCCAACCCCTACTCTAGCATGTACATTTTGCATACAATACTACAACATAATACTACTAGCAGGCAGGGCCCCTGTCAGTAATGTCAATTTAACAATGTCGGTTCTGCCGGCCAAGCTGGCTTCACCCAATGGATAGTTGTAAAAAGTGTAATAAAAAGTTTACTTTTTTTGCAAAGCCATATCTCGTTCCATTACAAAACTGTTGGTTTTTGAAGCATATATAATAAAAAAAAAACATTTGCAGGGAGTTGTGTATCTCCACCACATGTTTCCAAGTTTCCCGAGCCTCTGGCAACGTCTTAATTTGCCCTTTTTTCATTATAGGCGTCCTTAATCTTAACAAATTTTTATCCGTTAAATTGAGCAAGTGCTTGATTTGAAAGCATAGCAAAGTCGTGCAAATGTGCCAAAGTAATTGGTATCTTGGTGAAAAGAAGAAAGTCAAAATATAGGTAGATATTTTATAAAAACGTTTTGCTTTTACACAAAAACAATCAGTTAAAAAAGCTGTTATTACTACAGTTGGCAATTGCATAGCCTAAGTTATGAAGTACACTGCAAAGGTAAACTTTCTGAAACTGTTAATACGTAATGACCAGGTTTAACCCAGCTTGCCTGCTCCAAAGTACTAAAATGTTTTCAGACCCACTGGGTAAATGTACCACCAACAATTGAGATACTAAGATCAGATGTGGTGCCGAAAAAGGAGTGGAAGTTATGGAAGAAATTGAAATAAAGTCAAAAAACGAGAAATATTTAAGTTTAAAGTTGCAAATAGTATTTTGAACATGTGATTATATCTTGGTATTGTTTGCTAATAGCCTTTGTAAAACAAACTTTTCTGGGTTTAGGTGTACCAGGTTTTTGCATAGTTGGCATAAAAAGCTAAATTTCTCATTAGAAGCAAAAAGTTCATCAGTGAAAACACCAACTATTTGTAGTTGTTAATCAGTTTTTATCTGGTTTTGTCCTCTTAGCAAAGATCACCCCATTCTTTCTGCAATTGCTCGCATTTCGTCTCTCCGCTTGTCTTGTCTCAGAGCATCCTCCTTCAGACCAGTCTTCCCTGTCTCTTCCACCTATTTCTTCCAGGTCTTCTTAGGTCATCCTTGCTTTCTCTTGACAATCACTTCAAGATCCAGAGCAACCCTCAAGACACTATTGTTATTCCTCCTCAGCACATGTCCACACCATCTGACTCCATTCGCTGTTGCTAACCGGTCTATAGTTTCCTTCAACCTCAACATGTCCATCTGTTCTTCAGTCGTCTTTCTGTCAACAACTTTATGACCGCACATGGCTCTTACCATAGCTCTGTTCGTTCTTCTTAAAATTGGTTTTCATTTTCTTTTAGACACCATGCCTCTCTTTCATGCAGTTCATATATTGCTGATCTCACACAACAATGATAAACTTTACCTTTCATCCTCGGAGAAGTCCTATTTCCGAGCAATAACTCCACATTTCCTGAATCGTATCCAACCGATTCTTACTCTTGCTGTAACTGCTGCTTCACAACCACCACTAGCATTTAGTCTGTCTTCCAAATACCACAATCCATTCACTGTCTCCATTTCATCACACAACTTCTCGATTGAATCCACCATTCATCCCATTATTCCTTTACATCTTGAGCAAACAAAATGCATTGCCAACCTAGTGGTAGCTCTCTTTATTTGTTCACATGTGTCATGAACCCAGTTTTCACATTTTGTGCACAACACTAAATTGGCCATGACTCGCCTCCCACAAACTCCACATGGATCTGTCTTTTGATTAGTTCTCCTTCTGACTCGCTTACCATCACTTTTGTTTTTTTGGTGTTGACCTTCAAACCTTTACTTTCCAGTGCATTCTTCCAATTCCAAAATCTTTCCTTTAAGTCTTCCATGTCTTCACTCATGAGAACAAGGTCATCTGCATATAGTAATTCATCAACCACACCCCTTCTTGCATTTTTTGTAATAATTTCCAGAACTATTGCAAACAATAGTATTGATAGTACAAATTCTTGATATACACCAACTTTTACTTCGAGTTCCTGTGAATATGCAGATCTCACCCTCACTCTTTGCACCATCATACAGGCTCATAACTGCCCAAACTAATACTTCTAATGAACCCTTCTTTCTCATGGCCCACTCCATCACTTATTGGTACTCTATCAAAAGCTTTTTCCATGTCAACAAAACACATATACAGCTTCTTTTGATATTCTTCCTGCATTCTTCTCACAATGAATATCGCATCCACTGTTGTTTTTCCTGGAATAAATCCAAACTGCATTTCATTCAAATTGACTAGTGTTCGTATTCGCCTCTCTAGTACCTTTTGAACAATTTTCATGGGATGTTCTAGCAGTTTCACTCCTCTGTATGATCCACAGCTCGTCACATCACCTTTTCCTTTAAAGATAGGCACAATCATACTTGTTTTCCACTCATCATGCATTCCTCTACCATCCAATACACGCTGACACAGTTCCATCATCACTTGATCCCCGATTTTGCCACTTGCAACTATCATCTCCACACTTACTCCAGATGGTCTAGTTGCCTTTCCTGATTTCATACTTTGAATTGCTTCCACAATTTCATTACGAGCCACTTTTTCCACTGGTCCTTCTACTGCATCAGTTTCCACCATGCGGTCCCATTCGTTCTCTTCATTCATGATCTTTTTCATGTGTTCCTTCCAAATTTTGGCCCTATCTTCTTCAATAAAACCCAATCGTCCGTCTCCTCCTCTCAAGCACCTTCCTCCTCCCACATCCTTCCCTTCCTTTTTTATTCTTCTAAGGAAGTAGAAAACACTACTAGAATTCTAATATAAATCATTCAATTCCTGATTAGCTTCCATTCTCATAGCTCTAGCAACATTTTTTTCTCGTTTGATTTCTTAATACGTTTGTATTTAGTCTTATTTTCTTCTAATAGAAACCTGCATAGCTCTTTAAATGCCGCCTTCTTTCTTGCTATGGTATCCTTGACCTCTTCATTCCACCACCACATGTCTCCTTGATCTCTCCTAGACTTCTTCCCACACACTTCATTACATGTCTTTAGATCACCATCCTTGAAAGTCTTCCACAAATCAGGTGTGTCTGTGCTTACTAGTTCTTTTACTCTTTTTTCAAATCTTACTCGTGTTCGGTTTTCATTCAACTTCCAAATTTTTCTTTTTGTAATTTCTCACAATCTTTTTTAGAACCTTTTTATCTAGATCTATGACCACCAGCCTGTGCTGAAGTTCCCATGGAATCACTTTCACATCCCTGGTATACTTTCTGTATTTTTCCCCCACAAGCACAAAATCAATTTCTGTTTCACATCCACCAGCGCTATAAGTGATTTTCCTTTTGTCTGTCTTATTAAACCAAGTGTTTGCCACACACAGCTCTCTTTCATCACAGAACTCCAGCGATCTTCTTCCTTCTGCATTTGAAGATTGCAGAAAGTAGAGTAGTCATTCTCGCAGCTTTTCGTCTGACACTTTTCAAGAGAATCCGTCAGAAATAGAGTGAAAAGATGAAGAGAGTCACTTATATAGAGACACAATTGACAAGAAAAAAGCTACATCGTGATTGGTCAAAAAAGCGATCAATGGAAGAAGCGGAAACTAATGTGTCATTTTTAGACTATAAATGAATTCTTTTTGTTTGCATAAATTTGGTTTGGATGTTTTGATGTACGTGGCTTCAAGAGTGGAAAGATGAAAAGAAGTACAGCCACGGGCAAGAATAGAAAATATAATGATGTTTTGATGTACGTGGCTTCAAGAGTGGAAAGATGAAAAGTACGGCCACAGGCAAGAATAGAAAATATAATGATAACAGATTTTCATTCTTGCCCGTGGCCGTACTTCTTTTCATCTTTCCACTCTTGAAGCCACGTACATCAAAACATCCAAACCAAATTTATGCAAACAAAAAGAATTCGTTTATAGTCTAAAAATGACACATTAGTTTCCGCTTCTTCCATTGGTCGCTTTTTTGACCAATCACGATGTAGCTTTTTTCTTTTTTGTCAATTGTGTCTATATAAGTGACTCTCTTCATCTTTTCACTCTATTTCTGACAGATTCTCTTGAAAAGTGTCAGACGAAAAGCTTCGAGAATTACTACTCTACTTTCTGCAATCTTCAAATTTTGTACCACAAATCAACCCTTCTGCATTTCTTTTCCCAATACCATTCCCCCCGTGTACACCTTCAAAACCCTCAGCACACTTCCCCACATGTCCATTGAAATCCCCCAAAGAAACAATGATTTCAATAAAATTTTCTAAGTCCTACTCACACTCCATTTCATCATAAAAACAAACTTTCTCTGCGTCTCGTCTTCCACTTTGTGGCACATATGTGCATCACTTCTTTACCTAAAGCTA
Organism: Trididemnum clinides; assembly: GCA_963675345.1. Lineage (NCBI taxonomy): Eukaryota > Metazoa > Chordata > Ascidiacea > Aplousobranchia > Didemnidae > Trididemnum > Trididemnum clinides. The sequence continues at coordinate 35,126,606 of OY776296.1, forward strand.
GTGCAATTTCCATTACTCTGTCACTTTTTCTTCTAACTTGCACATTTCCAGATATACCCTCTTTCACCAAAATTCCCACCCCTCCAAATTCTGCATTATTTTTTGACCATCACATTTTATACCTTTGACTTGAAGTACCCACAAAACGAGCTGCTTGGCCTTTCCATCTTACTTCGTGGATGCAGCACACATCAACTTTTCTCTTCCTCAGTTTTTCACACACTTCCATTTTCCTTCCACAAAGACTTCCCTCATTCAGTGTACCAAATCTTATCCCATGACTTTCAGATTTAAACCTGGAGATTCTTCACACCCCTACCCATTAAAGAGCTGCCGGGGACTGGGGGTCATTTGTGTATTTTTTCTGGTCATGGGGATTTGTTGGAGCAAAATTCTTCTGCAGAGAGCATGCCTTTGCTTACCCCCAACTTCAGTTTTCTGAGATGAGTGGTCATACCTAGCAATTAAGCTGGCAACCCCACCATTAACAGTCAGACTGCAATTGGTAGGTACCCAATAGTCGCCTCTTATGACATGCTGAATAAACAGCTTCACTATTCTTTAAAACCAGTAAAGCACGGCTGAAAATAATCATGTATCCAAAAAAAATCATAACCCTGGTCATGGGCTTTAAAACTAAAAACTTTGAAACAAAAGTTACAACTCTATTAGAAGTATTTACTCAAGAAAGCAATTACTTCTGCATTTTAGTGAACTCCAAAGTAAACAACACAACGTAACTATAATTTGAGACCGTTGCTATCTTGTAGCAAAAATGTATCAGACTGTTACTATTAGTAAACTCCTCAGCATCGAAAATGGGAAACTAGTCACGAATTTCACTTTAATTGTACAAGAACGTCATGAGATATTCCATTTTTCGTTTCAGCCACTAGAGGCAGCATTTGAGGGAACAAGTACTAGACTCTTCAAATCCACAAACTCCATTGTTCAACTCATGCAAATTTTTTTGTAAAAGTTGTGCATTGATGAGGTGTATCTTTCTATAGCATTAACAAGTATATAATTTACTGTAATAATTTATGAGTGTCAAAAAACACCTCAAAAATACCATAGTTGCGTCAGAATAATTACTTGGTGCGCGACCTTTTTTAAAGATTGTTAAAAATCACTTTCAAATTCGTAATGCAAATGAAAAAGCTCATCTTGTCCCATAGCAGGCATTTTTGATTTCCAAACAAGTTTTAAAAATCATGATCCTAATGAGAGTTGTTTGAGAAGTAATGATCTTAAAAAAAAATACACTGAGCACGCGGTTTTGGATGTTGTTATTTTTCAATTTAATCTCCATCTAATGAAACACTCTGGCTGAAGTAATGCTGTAGTGTCTTTAATTCATGTAAAAAGAACTCCGTTTTTTGGATCCCAAGAAACTCTTCCACAGCATTCATGACCTCATTGTCGTTCGCAAAATGTCAACCAGCCACAGCTTTTTTATGTTTGGAAATAGGTTAAAGTGGGAGAGAGCAAGATGTGGTCAGTAAGGTGGGTGAGAAACAATCTTGAACTCACAATCACGAGTCGTTGCCACGGCAACTGTGGAGGTGTGCACAGGGGCACTGTGATGAAAGAGAATGACTTTGTCCATTTTTAGAGAAAAAGCAGACCTATCTTCAACAATGCACTCTGCAAAACAAAGCGAAAAACATTTTTCAGCATTGCAACGCATAACTACAATCAAGAAAGATTGAAAAACAAAAAATAATTTTGAAGTTTGTGCAAACTCTTTTTGTTGGTGAGACTCATTACTTTTCTTACAACCCCCGGAAAAAATATTACAGCACTTGAAAAAATCATGTGCAATTGGCCCGAAAACCAGCCACTTAAGCCACAATCAAACTTACTGTTATATCTGAACTAAAGGTGCTCGACTCTGGGTTGGTTTGCCATTTGCTGGCTGCATTTATGCCTGAACCCAGGAGTAGGACTATAATTATGGAAAAGACGTAAGCAGTAGACTTACTATCACTTAATGGTTGGTTCCTGTAAATATATCGATGGATTAGGTGTCTACCCACAGTTGAATTTATGCCCCATGCACTTTGTGAATAAATGAATAGATGTTTGTGAAATTATTTGCTATTTGTTAAACAGATTTACGGGATAGAGAGAGAGAGAATGTTTCATGCCTTGACCATTACAAACGAAGTATGTAATTAGGCTGAAATGTAGGAAAAGTGACTTGACTTGAGCCACTTTAACTAAATGTGCTTTAGACCCTAAAGTTTTGAAGAAAACTTAATGAATACTATGCTATAAATATTTGTACAATTGTGCTATAAAATAAAGATGCATTTAGAATCGTTAGCATGGTAATTAACAAAATATTTACCTTTAAAGAAAAGTCCAGCTTGGCTCAATTTTGGAATCCGGATCTTAAGTCGGCCCACCTCTGTTCTGCAATCGGGCCAGGTGCCACAACTTGAGCCATATTGAAAAATATTAATTTAATGCCATGTCAAGTAACTTTATACGATGCATACATATTTGCATGTAATTGCTTTGACTTCAATTCTTCGTAAGCCTCAAGAGATAAAGAATACTATGGTGTTATTTTAAGTTGGGAAAAAACGCAAAAGATGAACTTTTTTGCTGTTATACCATCAAAATGTGATATTTGAATGAGGTGTGTGCGTCAGGTGAACAACCAAAGCAACAGTAGGCAAAAGTTCAAGATTTATTTTTCTTTCCAACAAGATTAATGGGTAAAATCAATTAGCTTTCTTGGATAAATAAGCAAAGGTAAAGATCCTATTGCAGAAAGCGTTCACATTCCTTAAGGTTCCCCATTTTTTCTGCAGTGGTAACTCCACTAATGTGCTTTTTTCTTTTCAGATCCACAATATTATCAGGCTAGTCAGATTTTGCGTTGTTGTGCCCATCGGAAAGATGGTTATTTGCAAAGTTGCTACTGCAATAGCAACAAATGCTTTCTCGGCTGGCATTTTCCATGCTTGTTGGAGGATCCATAGCTTTACATTCATCACTAGTCTGCATTTTTTCTTCTAATTCTGTATTAGATAGTTTAGAACTGTCACTAGAAACTGGTTGAGCTTTGCACTTCTTTACAGTTTTCGTATTTCTTTTTATTTTTTATTTTTTTGTTACTTTTTCTTCCTCACTCTTGAAGAATTAGCTTTCTTCATAACAACAAGTTTCCATTTGGGTTTAAGTTTATTCTTTATTGGATTTAAAGTCAGAACGACTGTGCCGGCCTTGTTCCATTTTGCTTTTGGAAGTGCAGTCTTGTGACGCTTGGCCTTTTGGTAATGGATGCTCATAGTAGTAGTAGTTATTCAGTTGTTATCCGGTTTTGTCCCCTGAGCAGAGATGGCCGGATTCACCTTATTTCTTCTGCTATTGCTTGCACTCCGTCTCTCCACTTTGCTCGATTCAGGGCATCCTTCTTGAAACCATTCTTTTCTGCTTCCTCTTTCACTTCTTCCAGGTTTTCAGTTGTCCTCGCTTTCCCTTGCCACTCACTTCAAGATTCAGAGCAACCCTCAAGACACTATCGTTATTTCTCCTCAACCATACCATTTAACTCCATTTGCTGTTGCTAACCGGTCTGTAGTTTCCTTCAACCTCAACATGTCCATCTGTTCTTCAGTCGTTTTTCTGTCAACAACTTATGACCGCACATGGCTCTTACCATAGCTCTGTTCGTTCTTCTTAAAATTGGTTTTCATTTTCTTTTAGACACCATGCCTCTCTTTCATGCAGTTCATATATTGCTGATCTCACACAACAATGATAAACTTTACCTTTCATCCTCGGAGAAGTCCTATTTCCGAGCAATAACTCCACATTTCCTGAATCGTATCCAACCGATTCTTACTCTTGCTGTAACTGCTGCTTCACAACCACCACTAGCATTTAGTCTGTCTTCCAAATACCACAATCCATTCACTGTCTCCACTTCATCACACAACTTCTCAATTGAATCCACCATTCATCCCATTATTCCTTTACATCTTGAGCAAACAAAATGCATTGCCAACCTAGTGGTAGCTCTCTTTATTTGTTCACATGTGTCATGAACCCAGTTTTCACATTTTGTGCACAACACTAAATTGGCCATGACTCGCCTCCCACAAACTCCACATGGATCTGTCTTTTGATTAGTTCTCCTTCTGACTCGCTTACCATCACTTTTGTTTTTTTGGTGTTGACCTTCAAACCTTTACTTTCCAGTGCATTCTTCCAATTCCAAAATCTTTCCTTTAAGTCTTCCATGTCTTCACTCATGAGAACAAGGTCATCTGCATACAGTAATTCACATCTTTTGGAGAAATCGTCATCAGAGGTATAACGAGTGTTGCTGGAGTTACTGTAGATTCTGAGGTTAAGTGATCGTCCAATTTATTGATTTACTTCACCAGCACTAGTGTTTTCATTGTGTAGTTTAGCCAAATGTGTCATTGTACTGGTACTTCCACTTGGCTAAAAAACCAGTGATGCCTCCATAGGCTTTTTGATGATTGTACAAAAAGATGCGGTATGTTTTGTCGATTTTGACGAAGAAAGAATTTTATTGAAAAATGGTTTAGTGCCATCTCTGTTTTGAGCACTCTCACCTTCCAGATCGGTAGATTTTGCTCCTAAAAAGTCCAAAGGATCAAAATGATTCAAGGTTAATAGATACGTGCCACCTCTTTTGAACCTTGACTTCATATTGCTTTGTTCATTGTATTGGCTGAACATTCGGCTACGTCATAATTGGTGTTACTTTTACTTATATTGCTGATTATCCAGTCATTCAATGCATTATTATTTGCAACTTTAAATGCAGCAAAAACTGATCCATGAAGTGGTTGCATTTTGTGTGATATATGAGAATAAATTGTTAAAATGACAATTCTCCATTCTCTTGCAAAACCGACAGCTTCTAAAGATGTACGAGATCCCTGGTTATGAATTATCAATAGCACCGGAATTTATTTGGAACACTTGGTCATTTTTGCAAAATGCTTCAAGTAATTCTTCCACAAACTTTAGTTAATCAGAAGGGATCATATTGCCTAAAGTATTTACTCCACACACGCTGTGGTCAATGATTCTCCTTTCTCTGCAATGGTAATTCCACTGACTCACTTTTTTCTTTTGTGATCCGTAATAATATCAGGCTTGTAAACTGTATGCACCCCAGTTTCAATGACATTATATATTTCGTTTGCTTTAAAATCAAATTTTTTATAGGTTTTGAAGGTAAAATATAAAATTTTGCTGAAAAATGATCACCAGCATCATACAGCAATCTAGTACATCATGTGAATAACCCACTGGTTATTGTTTACGTTATTGTTTTACATTTTGATTTCAGATGAAGTTAAGTTTGGATGCAATTTTCGTTTTTGATTCAGGATCATTTTTTTTCTTCTGTTTATTCTGTTGATTATACACCGTTGTCTGCGTTTGAAACTTTTGCACTCCTGACGAAGAAAAACTGACTTTAGTTTTTCGAAACGTTGAGTTTTTAAGAATTTTATGTAGATTTTAAATCTGAATATAGATCAATTTAACTTTTAATTACACCTGAAGAGCTATATTGAGAAATTAAAAGATGCCTTGTGACAAAAGCAAAACATACATCGGCATCAAAAACCAGTATGTTATTGAGGCATTACGTGTTTTCCGTAAATTAGTGTTTCATGGAAAGAAAGCTGCTAAGGACAGAGAACATTTATATTATAACACAACTGCATCAGACAAAGAATATTACTTACAAGTTTGCAATTTAAATCCCCTATAAATATTAGGTTGGATAGAAAGTCTTGTCACATTTTTTACCCTGGCATTTTCAGTTTACATATTTTGAATTTGGTTAATCAACATTTACTGTCATTATATTAATACTTTAATTATTCATTTCAGATTAATTTAATAGCATTTTCTGAAGTTTTACAATTAAATTACCCTTTTAAAATGGGTGTTAACCAGATGCATATTAGACATTGCATTTTATATAAATTTAAAAAGGCTCAAAAGCATCCCCAGCAGCAAGAAATATTCAATCTGCCTACAAAACGAGGCCCTGAGTATCTGAACTTGTCAACGTGGTTCAAACAATTTGAATCAGGAAACTTGACCCTCTAAGACTCCCCTCGATCAGGAAGACCAAGTTCTTGAATAATTAAATAACTTATAAACAATATGTTCGCTTTTTCGATTCTTTTCTAATTGCGACAAGACTTTCTATCCATCCTGATACAAAAGCAGGAAAGAAATTGGTGAAGAAGTATGGTTTCAGCATCTAAAGTTACCTATCAATGAATTGCATCATTGGATTAGAATTTATAAAGCCAGAATATCCAACATATTGCGTCAGTTTTCTGCTTTCATACTAGAAGAATTTTTAAATGTGATAAAATTGTGGATTGAATCAATAAAACAAAAGATCTATGCAGACTTGTTGTCTTATTATAAAAAAAAGCTTGAAAAACAAGTAGGTACCAAGTCTACTGTTTTAACATCAAAGAATAATTGGTTGATTAATTTATCGAAGCACAAATTGCTTGAAGAAGAGAATGACGTGTTGGCACGTGGTTTGAATTTTGCGATCGTAACTAACTACATACCAAAACAACAAATCTTGGCTGAGATAGAAACTGGAATACAAAGGCTGCCTGAAAACAAGCAAATTTAATTCGAAACAAAATTGTCAATACCCTAAATCAAAAACGAAAATTGCAACCAAACTTAGCCTCATCTGAAATCAAAACGTTAAACAACGTAATGAAAAATGTAGAAATTAGAATTTGTATAGCAGACAAAGGAAATAGCACTGTCATTCTTGATAAAACTGACTATGATCAAAAAATGTTGAGTATATTAAATGACGGATCTACTTATAGATTCTAAACTGAGATTTGACAAAAATGCATTGAAAATCGTTTGAACAGTTTTATTTTCAATTTGTTTAAGTCGCAACATATAGCACAAATGCAGTACTATCACCTACGGAGCACAGATGCTGCCGCACCCCGGTTGTACGGTTTACCCAAAATTCACAGTATCTGCCGTGGTGTAGTGGTATTATTGCGTGCTTCAAAGCAAAAGGTCTGGAGTTCAAAGCTCTATAGAAACACCAACGGTATTCATCAGGAATGGCATTCAGAATTTAAAGTGCTACGTTGCTCCAGTACAACGTCTGGCTTGAAAGCGAGTGTACAGTGGTAGAAATACATTAAATCAGCACGTCTGAGCCTGCAAAATGCAGGAAAAACAATGTAAAAGCGATTTTCTTTCTTTTCACAAGGAAGGTATTCCCATGCGCCCCATTGTGCCGTTTATAGACTCTCCATTATACAATTAGTCAAAATTTTTATGTGAATTGTTGTCTCCGAGAGTTGTTAATACTGAATTTACAGTAAAGAATTCATAGTTTTTTAATTCCATTGAATTAAAAAAGAATAAATGTATGGTTTCTTTTGATGTCGTTTTACTCTTTACTGATATTCCAGTAAAATTGGCAAAAAAGTCACCTGTGATTTGTTAAATAGAGATGATACATTATGTAATCGTACCGATTTGACAATGGATGATATTAAAATCACTTTAAATTTTTGCTTGAATAACATTTATTTAACATTTCAAGGAAATATTATCAGCAGATATTTGGCGTAACTATGAGGTCCCCCATTTCTGTGGTAATTGCAAACATATTAATGGAATATGTTGAACAGAAAGCAATCTTTTCATTCAGCTCACCTCTTAAATTATGGAAACGATTTGTCGATGACACATTTGTGATCATCAAACCAATGGAGTGAATAGATGTTTTGATCATTTGAATAATGTGGATTCAAACATAAATTTTACATTTGAACTAGAGCAAAATGACAAATTAGCATTTTTAGATGTCCTAATCATGGTGTAGTGGTTTGAGTGTCCGCTTTGCAGTTGGTAGGCTTAGGGTTCTTTCCCCTTGTTGAGTCATACCAAAAGACTTTAAACAATGGTATTCACAGCTTCCCTGTTTGGCGCTCAGCATTTAGTGGAGGTTGTGGAGAACAAGCCGGCAAGTTCGCTTATAGTGTCCTTGGGCAAGACACTTAACGGGACGCCTCCACCTTTATGTGGAAAACAGGTGGCCCAGTTTTCCCTCTGAAGAGAGGGTTGGCAGCAGGAAGGGCATCCGACCGTAAAACAAATGTCATGTCATAAAAATGCAGATATCTGCTGTGGCGACCCCTAATTGGGAATAAGCCGAAAAAAAAAGAAGATGTCCTAGTCATGCAAACGCAGAATAGAAAATTGACCACTAAAGTATACCGAAAAACAACCAACACCAATCGATATTTGATTTACCATTTCTCACTCCAACAAACAAAAACAAGATGTTGTGATGAATTTATACAATCGAGCACAATTGCTCATTACCAAATCAGCAGAGTGGATAAAAGAAAAAAGATTTCGATGCAATATGCTCTCTGAAAATGATTATCCTATATCCTAAGTGGTTCATACAAAAAGTACTAAAAAAAAGAAAAGTTCAAGCCCAAGTCAAGTTAAAAGAAAAACAAAGACATGTTGGATTGGTTGTTTTACCATTTATATCTGGAATAAATGAGATTGAAGCGTCTTTTGAAAAACCATCAAATCAACGTGGCAATAAAACCGTTACGCACTATGGGAAACATGCTACCAAGTTTTTAAAAGATAAAATCAACAAATTTAATCAACGCAGTGTTGTACAAGGGGTGTTCAGAAAGTAATGCAACTGATTTAATTTCTTGCAGCATTCATTTAACTTACATCTGATTCTTTAACAGATTAGAGATTAATAACTTAAGTTTACAGATTTTATTAAAAAATTAGGATTTGAATTACTGATATCTGCAATTCAAATTCTAAGTAATCCCTCTATGCTTTCTTCGTTAAAAGGTAAAACTGGCATGATTGCCTCAAAGCAGTCTCGGCAGAAGCAATGAGTTATTGTTGAATTTCTACTGTCAGAGGGAGAAACAGCTCAGAACATAAGCAAAAGGCCAAAGCAGGTGTATTATGACAGTGCGACTATAGACTACAGCACAGTTATGAGGTTGGTGAAACGAATCAATGATGCACAGAAATAACCTGCTGAAAGCGATCTTTGCCATAGGCTAAGAATTGGTAGGCCATCTTCTCTTCACAGTTCTGCTAACATTGATCAGGCAGATGCATTGATTGAGGAAAACAAACGCATCACTATTAATGAGCTTGCTGAGTCTTTAGGAGTAAGTGCAAGGAGTGCTGTAAAGATCATGGATACCGTGGGGTATTCAAAAGTGTGTGCAAAAAGGATTCCAAGGCAGCTCAAAGAGGCTTATAAACAATCCCGCCTACAAGCTTGTTCTGAACTTCTGCACCCACTTTGTAACTGTGCTGTAGTCTATTGCACCATTACCATACACTTGCTTTAGCCTTCTGCTTATGTTCTGAGCTGTTTCTCCCCCAGATAGTAGAAATTCAATAACAACTCTTTGCTTCTGTTGAGATTGCTTGGAGACAATCTTGCTGATTTTACCTTCTAACGAAGAAAACATAGAGGAATGATTAAAATTTGAATTGCAGTAATTAAAACCCTTATTTTTTTTACAAAATCTGTATACCTTAGTTATCAATCTACAATCTGTAAAAGAATCAGATGTTAGTTAAGTAAATGCTGCAAGAACTTAAATCAGTTGCATTACTTTCTGAATGCCCCTGTTTGTTTGTGGTTACCCCTCCTCTTCCTCATGATGGAGGTACGGTAAGAACGGCAATTCAGGTTCATGCCATCAATCTACTTGAAATTAGGCTAGGGGAAAGATGGCAGCTCATTTTGAACCAGCCTTGAGTGACTGGTAGCCCCACCACCAACAAGGAAGACTGCCATTGGTGGGTACACAAGAGTCGTCTGACATGCTGGGTTAGCAACTTTACAATTGTAATCCCGTGAAGTACGGGAGGGCCACCTGCCTGCCACATAAAGGTGGAGGCATCTCGTTAAGTGCCTTGCCCAAGGACACAACAAGCAAGCTTGCCGGCTTGTTCTCCACACTATCCCTTTTATATGGTGAGTGCCAAGCAGGAAAGCTGTGAATATCATTTTTTAAAGTCTATTGGTATGACTCGACTTAGGAAATGAACCCCAGGTCTACCAACTGCATTGTAGACACTCTAACCACTGCACCATCGTGCCGGTTCTGAACACCCCTCGTATATAAAATTTCATGCTTGGATTGTACTGGTATTTATATTGGTGAAATTGGTCGATCATTTAAAACACAACGCAAAGATCATCAAAGGGACATCAGACCTGATGTAATTGCCCAACTAACAAACGAGGATTTAAAAAAAGAAATCTGCACTAGTAAAACACGTTTGCTTAAATGGACTTCAAATTGATTGGGAAAGCTCTGTAATTTTAGCTATTGAAAGTGGCTATAAAAAAAAGACGGTTTTTAGAATCATTTTGTATACACAAAACTGATTTTGCTTTTAATGACAAAATTGACAGTTTTAATCCCGAACTGTAGAAATCTATAAATTTTTAACTGCCAGCTGTTGCTGCTGCACTTGTTCAATACCATTGTTTTTTCTTCTGTTCATTCTATTGATTATACAACTGTTGCTGTGTTTGAAACTTTTGTCACTCCTGACAAAGAAAAACTGATTTTAGTTTTTCAAAACGTTGAGTTTTCAAGAATTTTATGTCGATTTGAAATCTGAATATAGATCAATTTAACTTTTAATTACACCAGATGAGCTATATTGAGAAATTAAAAGATGCCTTGTGACAAAAGCAAAATAGTAATTAAACCCAACCTCAACTTCACTACAACTACAAGAACTATCAGTTCTTTTTAGCCTTTACGGCTTCCAACAACAAGCAGTTATTCGGCGCATGAACTAGCGCAGATTCACATCACTACTTAATTTATTTCTCTGTAAAGATTTTCTGTCATATATATATATATATATATATATATATATACTGAGCAAAGAACACTCTAGATGTTGTAGAAGATTCCAGCGAAAACAATCATAGGAATCACTATAATGTTATAAGTGTGAATTTGTGAGTATTACCACTGGCCAGTGTTGCCTCACAAATTTAATTCTACCATCAAAACGTTATAAACACGTTTGGCTAAATATAAATAGATTCTAAATTGCAGATACAGTTTTTAAAGCACTCACAATTATTATTCGTGACAATATGTAATATTCAAGTGATAATTCACCAAGATCACCAGCGAGAGCATCATGCATGAGCAGGGAATCTCAGTTAGAGATGTACCAATTTTACTACCAATACCAGCATTTAGAGCCGATACCGATACTGCCGATACCACCAATACTTTTTTATCTATTTAGCACCATCAATAGAAGCTTTTGTAAGCAGCACCAAAGAATTCATTTATAAATCTAGCTTTTTTTGCATTTTGAATTTTTTCTGGGTATTTATTTATCATTACTCATCACAGTATTATTGCAAATCTGTAAAAAAAAGTTGAACAAATTAAGCAGTGTTTTTTTACAACAAAATACTAAAGCAATGGATTGAATACCTTTATTCAAAGAAAATAGGCTTACCTCACAAACACAAAAGATTGAAAAAATAAAACAGAATAAGAAAGTAATAATGCCATGTCGAAGGAAAAAACAAAATTTGACAACATAATGAAAACACCTCAGCAAGTGATAATTAAAACGTATTAATAAAGAAGTATTAGCCAGTTGCAGCTATTATCAAACAAACGGCACTCATAAGCCAAAACTGAAAACATATAATACTAAACTGCAGCTTTTCTAGCAAAAAAACAGCTTGGTAAGTCAAAACTGAAAAGTGTGTATACCATACTTAAAAGAATCAAAACCATTCACCAGCTGCCCACTCTTTTCTATCAAACAAACTTCCCTCATATTAAAGTCAAAGCTAGAAACTTTCTCATCACTCCTTTCTCTCGAAAATTCAGTGCTACATAAATATCAGATAACTTTTTTGGCATCAGTACCTTCAACATCAAAAATTTCCACACAATGTTTTTATTAGAAGTCATTTTTATTAACCACTGCCTCTGAAGCTAAAAGAGAAGCTGAAATTTGCAGAATACTTTTATTACAACCTATATCAGAGCTACTACACTAATTTTAACTGAGGCCCAGTTGGATAAGTTCAGTATTTCCAGAGGTTCATTAAAATTTTTGACTTACAATGACAAAAGTGAAATCATTATTATCAGTAAATACAAAAAATACTTGGATTTTTTTCTTAGTCTACACACTCTAGAGTAATCATGGAAATCAAAAATAAAATAAACTTGAGTGTACTTTATTCTCCTAATTTTCTGAAAAAAGCCCAGTTCTTATTTTTATCCAGTTCTGAAAACTTGATTTATAGAAGTAACAGCAAATCAAAGGCAGTGGTGGGGCATTTGGTCTCTGTACCATACAGCAGGCTATCGTGTGCGGCAGTAAGATCTGCCTATACAATGCCTGATTTATTGTTTTCTTCAAAGCGGTGTTCAACATCGTAGGTTATTTTAAGCACTTCATTGGTTATACATTGACTATGCCTGAAGGCAGCTTGTTTGTCAGGAATTTGGGGGTGAAAAACAGGTTCTAGATGCCTCAAGAGTAAGCACTTAAAAAGCTTGTAAGAAATGCTCAGCAACGATATGATCTGGAAGCTCTGCTCCTTTGCCAGGTTTTGATAACGAGATAACTGTGGCAGGTGGCCATATTGTGGGGACTGTTTGGTAGGTCACGCAAGCTGTGTAGAATTTTTGAAGCCATGTATCACATTTGGGGCTGCAATGCTTCAGAATATATGTGGCGAGATATTGTCTGGGCTTTGAGCTTTACTACACTTGATCAGTGTTGAAACCTTATAATTACCTTTGGTCTTACGTTCGGACTGTCTGTGTCAGCACCTGTGGTTTTTCATGCACGTTTCATTGTCTTCGCTGTAACGTTTAGCTTTCTTCTCCTCAAACATGCTCAGCTTAATAAAGAAGGTGTTGTGGGTCACTAGGCTTATCCTTTGAGGTCGAGGTAAAACAATCAGTTTAGTTGCAGAGGCAAATTTAGTGGACAAGAGAGGCATGGATAGCAGACCTCTGTAGTAGTAGTGATTCAGTTTTTATCCGGTGTTGTCCCTTTAACAGAGATGGCCAATTTACCCCATTTCTTCTGCAATTGCTCGCACTCCGTCTCTCCACTTGTCTCGTCTCAGGGCATCCTCTTTCTTCAAACCAATCTTCTCTGTCTCCTCTTCCACCTGCTTTTTCCAGGTCTTCCTCGGTCGTCCTCGCTTTCCCTTGCCACTCACTTCAAGATTCAGAGCAACCCTCAAAACACTATCGTCATCCCTCCTCAGCACATGTCAATACCATCTAACTCCATTCACTGTTGCTAACCGTTCTGTAGTTTCCTTCAACCCCAACATGTCCATCTGTTCTTCAGTCGTCTTCCTGTCTACCACTTTCTGACCGCACATGGCTCTCACCATAGCTCTCTTCATTGTCCTCAAAATTGCTTTTTCATTTTCTTTTAGACACCATGTCTCACTTCCATACAGTATTGCTGATGTTACACAACAACGATAGACTTTACCTTTCATCTTCGTAGGAAACCTATTTCAAAGCAACAATTTTCCACATTCCCTGAATCGTACCCAACCGATTCTTACTTTTGCTGTAACTGCCGCTTCACAACCACCACTAGCATTTAGTCTGTCTTCCAAATACCACAATCCATTCACTGTCTCCACTTCGTCTCACAACTTCTCGATCAAATCCATCGTCCCTTCCATTATTCCTTTACATTTCGAGCAAACAAGATGCATTGCCAATCTAGCGGTAACTCTCTTTATTTGTTCACATGTGCCATGAACCCAGTTTCCAGATTTTTTGCGTATCACTGAATTGGCCATGACTCTCCTCCCACAAACTCCACATCGATCTATCTTGCTTTTGAATAGTTTGCATTCTGACCCGCTTACCACCAACTTTGATTTTCTGGTGTTGACCTTCAAACCTTTACTTTCCAGTGCATCCTTCTAATTCCAAAATCTTTCCTTTAAGTCTTTCATGTCTTCGCTCATGAGAACAAGGTCATCTGCATATAGTAATTCATTAACCACACCCCTTCTTGCATTTTCTGCAATAACGTCCACCACTATTGCAAACAACAGTAGCGATAGCACAGATCCTTGATGTACACCAACTTTTACTTCGAGTTCCTGTGAATATGCAGATCCCACCCTCACTCTTGATTTTGTACCATCATACAGGCTCATAACTGCCCAAACTATTACTTCTGATGAACCCTTCTTTCTCATGGCCCACTCCATCACTTTTCTTGGCACTCTATCAAAAGCTTTTTCCATGTCAACAAAACACATATACAACTTCTTGTCCTTCTTTTGATATTCTTCCTGCATTCTTCTCACAATGAATATCGCATCCACTGTTGTTTTTCCTGGAATAAATCCAAACTGCATTTCATTCAAATTGACTAGTGTTCGTATTCGCCTCTCTAGTATCCTTTCAACAATTTTCATGGCATGTTCTAGCAGTTTCACTCCTCTGTATGATCCACAGTTCATCACATCACCCTTTCCTTTAAAGATAGGCACAATCATACTTGTTTTCCACTCATCATGCATTCCTCTATCATCCAATACACGCTGACATAGTTCCATCATCACTTGATCCCCAATTTCGCCACTTGCAACTATCATCTCCACACTTACTCCAGATGGTCTAGTTGCCTTTCCTGATTTCATACTTTGAATTGCTTCCACAATTTCATTACGAGCCACTTTTTCCACTGGTCCTTCTACTGCATCAGTTTCCACCATGCGGTCCCATTCGTTCTCTTCATTCATGATCTTTTTCATGTGTTCCTTCCAAATTTTGGCCCTATCTTCTTCAATAAAACCCAATCGTCCGTCTCCTCCTCTCAAGCACCTTCCTCCTCCCACATCCTTCCCTTCCTTTTTTATTCTTCTAAGGAAGTAGAAAACACTACTAGAATTCTAATACAGGGTGGCCCATAAGTCACTTTACATTTTAGAAATTAAATAATTTTTTTTCTATTAATATATTTCTATTTTTCTTTTCAGAATTTAAAAATATAATCCTTGTAAATTTTTGGTATGGAAAAGTTTACAACAGAACAACGAGTGAAGATAATTGAATTTTACTTTGAAAATGGACGCTCAATTGTTGCAACGCAAAGATCGTATATGCGCAATTTCAATGTTCGACATCCCCCTAGTAGGCCTGCAATAATGAACTTAGTGGCGCGTTTTCAAGAGCATGGCTCTGTAAGTGATAGGTCTAGAAGTGGACGAGGTCGTTCAGTACGTACACGTGAAAATACTGAAGCTGCGAGACGTAGCATTGAAGAGAACCCAACCACATCCACTCGAAGGCGTTCTCAAGAACTTGGCATCTCACGGAGTTCTCTGCATCGTATTCAAAGAGACTTGCACATGTACCCTTACAAAATTCAATTAGTGCAATCTTTACAACCACCAGACTTTCAGAAACGACTAAATTATGCTGTCAGGTTTCAGAGAACTGCAAGAAATGACAATGAGTTTATTCACAAGTTGATCATGGGAGATGAAGCTCATTTCCATTTGAATGGACATGTGAATAAGCAGAATACCAGATTCTGGGACACCGAAAATTCACGGCAAGTTCATGCGATTCCATTGCACCCGGTTAAAGTCACAGCATGGTGTGGAGTAACATCAGAAAGAGTTATAGGGCCCTTCTTCTTTGAAGATGCAAATGAAAATGCTGTGACTGTAACTGCTGAAAGATATCGAGACATGCTAGTGAATTTTGTTCAACCTCAGTTAGCAAACATGGCAGGGTATTGGTGGCAACAAGATGGAGCAACTGCACATACCGCTAGAGCCACAATGCAGTTGTTAACTGCAATGTTTCAGGATCGGATAATCTCTCGTAATTCCGATTTTGAATGGCCTCCACGTTCTCCTGATTTGACAGCATCAGACTTTTGGCTTTGGGGATATCTTAAAGACAAAGTGTATGTCAATAAGCCCCGAACTATTCAAGAACTTAAGTCAAACATACGACAGGAAATTCTTTCAGTACCACCTCAGATGTTAAGAAGTGTCATGGAGAATAGCTTAAAAAGAGCTCAAGTTTGTGAAGCCGAGAATGGAGGCTATTTAAGAGACATAATCTTTCGTATCTAAGTCAGAACTAATTTACAGACTCTAAACTTTGTAATAAAAAAAGAATTAATTAAATATAGTCATTTAAGAAAAAATTATTTAATTTCTAAAATGTAAAGTGACTAATCTTTCGTATCTAAGTCAGAACTAATTTACAGACTCTAAACTTTGTAATAAAAAAAGAATTAATTAAATATAGTCATTTAAGAAAAAATTATTTAATTTCTAAAATGTAAAGTGACTTATGGGCCACCCTGTATAAATTATTCAATTCCTTATTAGCTTCCATTCTCATAGCTTTAGCCACAATTTTTCTCGTTTGATTTCTTATACGTTTGTATTGAGTTTTTTAATTTGTTCTGATGGGACTCTGCATAGCTCTTTAAATGCCGCCTTCTTTCTTGCTATGGTATCCTTGACCTCTTCATTCCACCACCACATGTCTCCTTGATCTCTCCTAGACTTCTTCCCACACAGTTCGTCACGTGCCTTTAGAACACCATCCCTAAAAATTTTCCACAAATCAGGCGCATCTGTGCTTACTAGTTCTTTTACTCTTTTTTCAAATCTCACTCTTCTTCGGTTTTCATTCAACTTCCAAATCTTTCTTCTTATAATCCGTTTCTTTCTCACAACCTTTTTTAGAACCTTTTTATCTAGATCTATGACCACCAGCCTGTGCTGAAGTTCCCATGGAATCACTTTTACATCCCTGGTATACTTTCTGTATTTTTCCCCCACAAACACAAAATCAATTTTCGTTCCACATCCACCGGCACTATAAGTGATTTTCCTTTTGTCTGTCTTATTAAACCAAGTGTTTGCCACGCACAGCTCTCTTTCATCACAGAACTCCAGCGATCTTCTTCCTTCTGCATTTCTTTTCCCAACACCATTCCCCCCCTATGTACACCTTCAAAACTCTCAGCACATTTCCCCACATGTTCATTAAAATCCCCTAAAGAAACAATTATTTCACTAGAACTTCCCAAGTCCCACTCACATCCCATTTCATCATAAAAATGAACTTTCTCTGCATCTGTTCTTCCACTTTGTGGCCCATATGCACATATTACGCGTATCACTTCTTTACCTAGAGTTAGCGCAATTTCCATTACTCTATCACTTTTTCTTCTAACTTCCACAACGTTTCCAGATATTTCCTCTTTCACCAAAATTCCAACATGCTGGGTAAACAGCTTCACTATTCTTTAACCGGTGAAGCACGGAGAAATAGGGTAAGTAGGTTTTAGCACTGGTAAATAGGTTTTCTCCTGTTTTTCATGCTGATCGTGTGAATTGTTAGTCCTTTTGAAGATGCTGTTAGTCAATGCTAAGAATGTGCAGTTGCTATTTTGTTTGTTAATAACTTAGTATGAAACTAAGTCAACAAAGGTTGATAAAATGGGCATGGGCTTATTTGCAACCTTTGGCAGCACCCACTGTTTTTCATCCTGGAGCTTGAGGTCTAGTTTCCATACTCGAAAGGTCCGGATTCGGACCACGATCCAGCAATTGAGAAACCCTGGTATATATATATCTACAGTATATAATCACAATATTGAGTGCTGCACGATGTTTGGGTCCTGTGTGGAAGACCCCCTCCTCCAGTCACTACATTACAAATCATTAATTATGTTTCAAATCCAATCCAGTTCCATAGGGGAACAAATATTTTTTATATTTATTTTGTGCTTAAAAATTAAAAAGCATAATACTACTAGTCGATACCATAAAAATAGGTCGATACCGATACTTAAGTATCGGTACATCACTAATCTTAGTACACTATCTTAAAGATTGCATTAATGTACGGGTCGATGGTAAAATAATTTCGGTAAACGAATGTTGAAGCATAAGGCCACAGCGTTCTTTTACCGAAATTCGCTCAGCCAATCGGCGTGCTTTGGTGGCCTAGTGGTTAAAGCGGTGTCCCCAGTTAGATCGTTCTATTACTTAAAGCCTGGGCACACACCTTAGGATAGCTGCTGTAAATCGTGGGTTTAAATCCCACCCGAAATTAGTTTTTGTTGATGCTGCTTTTTTGTGGCAACGCAAAACCGACTTTCCTTGAGGCTAACATCTCAATCGAGGGTTTGATCTCTGTTGTTGATGGATGGCTCTATCATCGACCCTTATATTGTATTAACAACAGGAAAGGGTAAAACGTTGAAAAGAAATTCTGGATTTCTGGCACAAAAGCCGATCTATTGAAAAATTCTGAGGGTGTCAGGTAAGGAGGCTGAAAGAGTGCCAGAAACAGCGGAGGGTGGAAAAGATTACGGAGGCGTTAGTGACAGGGTAGTAGAAGGGTTGGTGGTCAGTAAGCAAGGGTGATGGGAAAGAGCTATGTTAGTAGAAGGAAGGTTAACTGGGTAACAACCAACAGTGTAGGTATATATGTCAAATTGCCTCATAATAGAAGGTATTGTTGGTAGAGAGGAGACCCGAATGAGAGATCACGATGCAGCAAGTAGGACAGCTCCATGAGTGAGAGGGAGAGTTGAACTTCTTGGAGAGGAAGGTGCACATTAAACAATTGAGGCTGGCAGAGCACTGCTATGACCTGTCCCACCAGGTAGCATTGCCGCTCATCAGAAGAAGATTGAGAAGTCGTGAGCAAAAGAGGGAAAGACAGTTCACCACGTTTAGAGATCATGCTGGCTGCCCTTCTGCAGTTGTTCTGGATTAGGCGCTATGAAAAAATGTTTAGTGTGGGTAGTGCCAGGGGTACCTGGGATCGTCTGGGAGGCCGCCAGTCATTGCGGCCGATTGTCATCAGGGTCAGGGACCGCAACACCATGTTGAAATGGCTGTTGATCAGTGCAAAGTTCCAACCCTTTGTTGGTGCACTCGAAACAGAAATTGCTTATTGTGGGATCGTAGAAACTTAATCAACACAGATTTGTCTGGTGTTGAGTTGCCATGATCAGAAGTTGTAAAAATCAGATCCTGGTTTGTCCCAGTTCTCCCATCGTCGGAAAAAGAAACTAAAGTGTTCTTCATGTTTTAAAAAAAGTAGTTGTTGCTATTGGTTTTCTCGGTAGCGATATATCAATATTGGTGGTGCTGTAAACCCAGTCAGTGTGCTGACGGTTAAGGTCACCAGCGTAGATAGTTTGCATTGGAAACGTGAGAATTATAGGTGGATGTATCACTGGTGGTGAGATTTGTAAACAGACAATGTTATAATTATCAGTGTTTGCACATATCAACTCAATCTCGGCATCCCGCTGGAATAGCTTGACAAGAGTCCAGTTCGAACTACTATGGACAAGTGGTCAAGGCTTTGGAGTGGTGTTTAGAGTGATGGAGTGGACCCGGGTAGAGTTAGGTAGGTAAGAACTAACTTTTCTGTTAAGGTGCAGTCTTTTTCTTCTTTGTATGGAGGGGCATCCAAAGAAACCAATGGGATCAGATGCTTGCTGAAGTGTTATTAAGCCAGCAGCGAGTATCGCCATCCCAAACCGACAGATTTTAAAAAGGTGCCGTAAATCTCTTGAAGGAGGATGACAGAAGCCAAATGTTTATAAGCCAGCTGCTCGATATGTTCGGTTGGGCAGTTTTTAGTCTTCGACGTTTAGTTGCGTTATTACAAAGCAATGTACGCCCTAAAAAATGCTGTTTCATTGCCCTGTAGAATGAAAAAACGTGGGAAGGAGCTCTAAATTGACTGATTTTGGATGGCATTGTTGTAAGTTTGATGTTACTGACAGGTAGAACCGCTTGAAAGTATCTGTCTTTTTCCTCTTATTGCTAAATTTAAATTTATAACTCCTCTATTTGAGCCACGCAAGCAGAAGCGAGCTTTCAATGTTTTATGGAAGTCTGGATTTAATTAATTAACTTGGTGCACCAAGTGATTCCTAGCAACAATACTAAAAATACATTTCAAGTATTACTGTTTGAACATTTTGGTGTTAAGTGTTTTCAAAATAGAAAATTCTTTCTAACATAACTGTGTATTAATTAGATATATGTGTAGGCTTGTAGTATTTGACCCTAGCACTCTGAGACACAAAACTTAGATAAACCCATTGACTTGTAACTTGCAGTACTCTATGATTAGACGAAATCTAAAATTGAAGCCAAAAAATACTCTTGTTAGTTCCTATCAACTATTGGGTAGTGCCAAGTACCGAATATCCTGCACAGCCCTACAAAAAGACGTTTCATAGTACTAGCAAAAATCAATGCAGTTTCTCATAGTTGTATTTTGTGTAAAACAGACATCTTATACACCTGTTACTGCTTTTAGCATACCATCATGCTTTGCACTTTGTTATTACAGTGTGAAAAAAGTTATTTTTTGTTCGGGAAAACACTATTATGCACTCCATCAAGAACGTAGCAAGTATTGCAATGTAGCGATCATACGAGTGGAAGAGCTATGCCCTTTTCCTGCTGCCCAATTGAAATCGATAATCACTGGGTTCAATGCTGATGCAGAGTTCGTGTGGGCGCAAGAGGAGCCGCGAAACATGGGAGCGTGGATGTTTGTAATGCCAAGATTTTTAAATTTGCTTGGAATCCAGGTTATATGATGTTTGGTATTACAGGCATGGTGTAGTGCCGCTTTTTTTTGTCAAAACGTTATTGTAGTTTGGTTTGGTGCTTTCTTGGATAGAATCTAGGTATGGTACTTGCAAGTTGTTCACAGTTGCAAAATGCCGCCTGGGTATAAGCGGAATAATCAAAAGAAATAGTATAAGTTTGTCACTAACAAGGCAGGTTGCCTTTAGAGATCCTCTACGTTTTCTGGTGATCATTTGAGGTTCTGTTTTGAGTGATTGTTTTTTCAAAGTTTATCTTTCTCCCCACACCCTAGAAATTGATACATGCTCCCTGCATGAGGTATTTATATTCATATCCTTGATAGAACTGTGCTTTTCAACCTTTTTGGCATCTAGAAACCCTATACGTAGTTTTGCTAATGTGGTGGAGGTTCATCTCATAAAATTCAAAAAAACGATAAAAACCGGAAAGAAAAGCATGTATTTTGCTCTTACATAAACTCAATGCATAAATGCAAAAATTATTGCCTGAATATTTAGATCAAAAATTAAGGAACCCTTGCGGAATTCTTAAAGCTCGTGGAACTCTTGTCAATGTTCTGCAGAACTTCAGTTGAAGAGCTCTGTGATAAAAATTTTTAGTCGATCTTCAAAAGCTATAGCTTTGAAAAATCTATATGTGAAGCTCTCATCAGTTGAGATGTCTCGTTTACTCGGGAAAGCTTGATCGTTTTTTAAGTTGTCACCAGAAGTGCTAACATTCTCGCTGAAAATTGTCTCTGAATAATCATTTTAAATCGTCAGTGGTGGAGCATATCGGTAGTAATTTCTGGTTCTCGATTTGAGTGATATTTGTGGTCATGATTTCAGTGCTGGTAATCAAAAAGTTTTGATAAGTTAACACTAAAATTGTCACTCGAAAATAACCAGCAAAAGGCCTCATTTTCTTATGACGTGACAAAGACAGAAATAGTAAAGCGTTCCGGTACACATTTTAAAGCAAAAGGTGCTGTTTACATTGATATAAAACGACAGTAAATAGTCATTTTTTAAAACTTTAGTAATAGGCGAAACGTTAGTGTGTTTTGGAGCAAGACAAAAAATTGGCGGAGGAAGTCAGGAAATACCCCTCCTTGGTGTGACAAGAGCGACGCAATTTATAAAGACGAAGTACGCAAGGGTAATGCATGGTCGAAAACCGATGCAACTCAAGAAAGGCAACCAGGAAGTGCCATTCGTGTTTGGGAAGTATTGCTAAACAGATACAGCAGAAAAAAATGAAATTAAGGAAAAAATTAGTGTGTCTGGGGTAAGTACAGACCAAGTTTCAACAACAAAAAATATTTAGAACAATACAAATTTTTACAATGGTATAATCCTTATATTCGCCCTAAATTGTTTAAATCAAATGTATTGTCGACAGAAAATCCCCTAAATGAAAATCATGAATATTTTTAATGCGTTAAGTATAAATAGCCTACTCCACCAGTAATGATTTTTACAAAAATGAACTGTCGCAAAAAAATTATCACTGTCAATAAGAATTTAAAATTATCATTGGTGGAACCCATGCACAAGTCTATTTTATCTTTTTTTGAAAAGTTCATTTTTCATAGCTCTTTGGGTAATATGAAAGCCCCAAATAAATGAAAACCTATTTTGAATCTGCATATGGAAAGCAGCTTACGCAGGCTTGCATAGAGTTTTCGTGCGGCCACTGAAAGCTTTCAAAAAACGTTTTATTAAGATTTCAAAATTTGTTGTTGTTTACCCGACCCATTCCGAGGGAATGGGGCATGGCGGAAGATCACGCAGGCCCAGGGTCTGGACCAGAGGTTGCAGAGAGTCGCCAAAGAGTGAGCGGCGCAAAGAGTCCGTAGCTGGACAGTGGAGAATGAAATGAGTGGTGTCCTGGAACGAGTGTCCGCAGGCGCTGCAGGAAGGATTCTCAATTCTGCCAATCCTAGAAAGACAAGAACCTAAAAGAAGGCTGTGTCTGTTGCAGCGTAGACGAGAGAGAACACAGCGAGCATGACGAGGGAGCACAAATTCCTAAGTAAAAATTGAGGAAACCCGTGTGTCAAAGAATTTAGATGAGACAGTACGCCTCCAGTCCAAGAAAAGTGGATACGAGAGATAAGAGGAGAGAGACTACAAGGGATTGTGGAGGGTGCAATTAGTGCTCCCCGTCTGGTCAGCTCATCAGCCGTGTTATTCTCCAAGAGAAACGAGTGTCCGGGGACCCATTGTAGCTTGATAAAATAGGAGGAGAGAGAAGACAGTTCCTGCCAGATCTGCCACAGAGTTTGAGATAATAGGAAAGGTGGAGGGGAGGACAGAACGAGAGTCAAATGGTAGGAGAAGAGAAATGGCAGACTTGTTGGTGCTGCCGAGACCAGCAAAGAGCGTGCAGAATGGCGCAGGCTTCAGCGGAAAAACTTGAGCATACTGGGCCTGCCGAAAAGGAAAGAAGGGTCGCAGCGCCACAGAGAGAGCAGTTGGCAAGTATGCCGGAGCCGCCCTTGCCAAAAGGAACAGAGCCGTCTGTCCAGAGTACCAGATCATGAGGGGGAAGAGAGTCAAGGAGGGCGAGAGCCGCATCTTGGCGAGAGAGAGGAGGGTCAGAGCGGGAGCATGAAGAGGAAAGGGTGGACTCTATGGTGAAAGAAGGCAGATTCCAAGGAGGAAAGGAAGGGCAAACAAGAAAAGCCTCCCTAAGAGAAGTAGAAGGAAGCATGAGCGGGTGAGTGGACGCAAAAGCTCTCTAGGACGATCTGCAGAGTCTTGGTTTCACTCCTAGTCTGGTCAAACCTGAAATAGGAAAGGAAGTTGGGAGACGAAGAGCCCGCTCATAAGATGAAAGAGTGAAATGAGTCAGGGTGACTCGTAGGGGAAGTAAAGAAGCCTTGGAGAGAAGCAGAGGGATAGGGGAGGACGAGAGGCAGCCGGTGATGGTGCGACTAGCCGCTCGGTGGAGGCATTCCGATGTGGTGAAATTGGTAGCGCTTAGGAAAGGAAACCAACCGGGTGAAGCGTAAGTGAGAAGGGACCGAAGAAAAGATTTATACAGAAGAGAGAGGCACTCCTTAGAGGGGTCATATGAGGAAGCAGAGATACAGAGTGAGGCCTTGATAGGTGGGAAGAATTTGGCCTTCAGCGAAGATACATGCTTAGAAAAGGAAAGAGTGCGGTTGAAGGTGACCCCAAGAAAAGTTGGAGTGGGATTGAAATGGAGGCGGGAGCCGAATAGGAGGAGGTGGGGCTGGAGGTTAGCCTGGTGGGGATCCACTGAGAAGAAGGAGGCCTTACATTTGCTCGAATTGAGAGGAAGGCACCAGCGCTCCAATTGAAACAGAGCTCCTTGTGTGGCCTCCACCGCAGTGGAGATCGAGGGGGAAGAGGACCAAATGGTCAGATCGTCAGCGTAAAGAGAGCAGCTGACGGAAGAAAGCAGAGAGGCCGGAAGATCATTGATGAAGAGAGAAAAAATTACAGGGCCAAGAACGGATCCTTGCGGAACACCTCGACGGACTCAAAAGGAACGACTTTTGTGATTTTGAAAAACTACGCAAGCGCGCCTATCAGAAAGAAAAGATTGAGTCCAACGAGCAAAGCAAGGAGAGAGGCCAGCCGAAATGAATTTGTGGAAAAGGGCGGGATGGCAAACAGAGTCAAAAGCTTTAGAGAAATCTATAGTAGAGAGGTTTGTCCGAGAGCCTGGCTGGGTTTGTTAAACCCATCCGAAATAGACTGAGAAAGGAATAGGCTTTGATCTAGATTAGACCGTCCAGGGCGGAAACCGGCCTGGCGGGGAGAAAGAATGGAATTAGATTTCAGAAAGAGAGTAGACGGAATAGAATGATGCGTTCAAACAGCTTTGATACACAGGAGGTGAGAGAGATAGGCCGGGAGGAAGCAGGAGAGTCGAGAGGCTTTTTCATCCTAGACCGAGCCGATTCCCTACGAGAAGAACAGTTGGGGAAGTTAGGAGAGCCAGCGATAGAACATAGGAGAGAGTATACAGTTTTCGGGTTTAATTTGGGTGAAAGAGAAGAGCAAGTCGTCTGCCATGCCTCAGCCTTGGCCTTGGCGATGACTGACTAGGCGCGTCGAGAAGCGGAGATGTAAGCCTGGCGATCTTCATCACTTCTGTGAGCGGCAGCGAAAGCCTTGCTTCTTTCACTAACCGCTTCTTCCACTTCAGCAGACCACTAGGCTTTAGGTTGGCGTTTGATGCGGCCGAAGGGAATGGAAGATTTGGCCGCATTCAGTGCCAGAGAGGTAAAGAAAGCAGCAGAGGAAAGAGAAAGAGACGAGTATTGCTCTGCAGAAGGACAGTGGGAGGCAAAGCCATCCCAGCGAGCTTTCGAAAATTGAAAGAGGGAGGATGCCCGTTGGGGCGAAAGACAGAGAGAGAGGGACAGATAAAAGAATTGGTAGATGGTCAGAACCCAGGTCCTGAAGCACCTCCCAGGAGCAAGAAAGGGCAAGAGAAGAGGGGGCAAAGGAGATGTCAGGAGAGGAGCGATGTAGAAGGGTGGGTGTGTCAGGGTCATTGAAGGGGAGGAGGTCAGAGGAGAGGAGACATCTCCTTCGAAGTTTGTTCGCCGAAATATTTGATCCTTTCCCCCTAGAAAAGATCATAACTTTTATTTGGAATGGAAATTGCGCAACTAAGACTTTAGAGTTAGTGATCATCTCAAGACATGGGTTTTCTTGCTTGTTTCTAGGCTCTAACGAGAAAATTAAGTTATACTGCTTAAAAGTGTAAACGCAATTGCCGTAAATTAGCCAAAAATTTACGCCTCTTGAGATATAGTAACCTTAATCTATAAGTAACAAACCGTGGAATAATTATTTGCTGAATGTGGGACTTTTACTGTTTTTCGTTGTGCAGGCCTGGCTAACCAATTTTTTACAAGATCTACATCAATGACCAGTATTTGCTATCATCACAACCTTTCTCCTATCAACCCATTCAGATATTGTGTTTTTGTAATTGCATCGGCGAATGCCAAAACCTCCTGAATTAATTTATGTTTTTTTATATCTTCACGAAAAACTTCTACCATTGAAATAATATGTCACTCCATCTTTTTAATCTCTCGTTTTAAGCATTTATTAAACGAAGGGTAAAATGGTCTTGGTAACGTTAAATCAACAGGGGATTTAGGGTATGTCATACGATTTCGCCCTATGAGCTGAATAATTGATGGCTTTGTATCAAATCGTAAAATAGCACTGTAAAACAATATTACGTTAAAGCAAGCAGTAGCAAAAACTAAGACATTATTAAAAATTGACATTTTCAAAGTCGATGAATGACGACCAAATAGGCTGCGTTCGCACATCGCGGTTTTCGACCAGGAGTAAAACTTTACCAATATTTCGAGCAGGTATTAGGACGAAGTTTAGCTGCTTAATACTACGTGCGAAGAGAGCGTCGCTCTGTTTGCTCTTAGTATCAGGTAGTAAAATCTCGCCTCAACACCTGCTCGAAATATCGGTAAAAAGTTTTATTGCCGGTTGCAAAAACCGCTACGTGGAAACGCAGCCTTAATCTCCAAAATACAATTTTTAGAAATAACTTCATTTATTTTAATTTTAGCAATTTATTTCAAGCAATTTTACAACTGTTCATCATCAAAGCAGAATGATGTATTGCTAACATATCCTTCTCTTATTTTAATAATGCAATGGTGATATACCAAGCATGAAAATTGGAATAGTTGAACTGTTGATGGACTCCAGGTTGTGTTACCTTTGTGCAGAGGTAACGAACGTCTGACTGATCTCAACTTCTACAACATATTGTTCACCTGAACAACAGAATGCTAAGTTTTGAACTTTTCGAGATTCAGAAAAAGTTATTTACATTTACCTCTACACAAAAATTTTGATTTGTGGGTTGTTCGCTTACGCCTTGATTTATTGTAGGTGCTTGGCGCATAGTATAACTAGCCACCGAAATTCCTTACCTTAGGCCTGAAGCTGCTGATTTGGGGAGTGGCTAACTCCTTTTGACCTCCCTTGGATGTGCGCATGCCGGGACCAGAAAACAGAAGCGCACGCATAAACTTAAGTTTGCAAATATAATTACCTAAGAGATCGCTATAAGTCGTGAAATTAACAAAGCACTTAAAAGCTTAGTTTTGTAAACATCCATCCATCACTTTGGCGCCTTGAGGGCGTGCCTTTCTATTTCCATAGTGAGAGAATTTTGTAAAAATTTGTGAAATAGTGATAAGAGGTCGTCATTTGGAGCAATCAGTAAAAGTTATGGTTTGAAAGGAAGTTAAAGAGAAGCAATAGATCTACCATTGTGTGGAATTGCACTTAAAAGGAGACATTTTTTGCTTGAAAAAAGTTGAATTTACCAAAATCGGGTATAAGACATTTGAATAAAGTCATAGCCACTTTCACACTGCCAGAATCGGCGCATAGGCGCATCCAAGTCACAAAAATTTTGATGAAAATAGTCGCAGTAAGTACGGTAATAAAATAGGACTGCCACTAAATAGCTTACTGTAGTCAATAGAATGATCGCCACTTTGACTTTAACGCCCACTTTCAACTTTTACTTTGTATCCCCGTATTTATTAGAAAGAACGGATAAATATAAAATGATAAGCTTTAATTTAGACCAGTCTTGATTTGAGTGTAGGATTATCAGGATTGGAGGTTTAAAGACTATATACCCCATTTATTTTTTATTTACTGCTCTCACAAATGTCTTTAGGTTTAGGTCCACAAAGCCAATGTTGTACTCCGATTTAGCCTTGCCGGCAGAAGCGGCTAGTCAAGTTGTATGCATACTTGCATACATTAGTTTTATAATCAACTGAGAGATAGGCTATACGACCAGGAAAACTTGGAGTTGCCAATTTTTCAGATACCTGGCTTGATATTTAATTAATTGTTAATATATATCGTTATAGTTACGCTATGCTGGCCGCCCTCCTCTGCCCGCTCCTGCTGTGGGAATAGGAACTCTTCATCAAGAACAAGCAGCACAGATTATCCGAGATGCGTTCAGATCACCGACCGATGAAACTGATTGAAATAGTTTTTGATTAGCGCTTTTGCGGTGTACTAGATTGGTCGCTGTAGTTTTTCTATTATGCGATGTAGTGTTGCTGTGACTTCAACTTTTTTTATTGCTATGAGCACCACGAGGCCACTTCTTTCCTAGTGGAAGAGGTAAAATTCCCCAAAGACAAGATTCCAAACATCATCCAATCGATCCTTATCTTTTAAGCAGCAATCGATTGGTTCACTTTTAGCTCAAATTTGGTGAACTGCCGCAGTCACTACAGTAAGTACAAACTTTTAAAGGTGTTAAAGCAGCTAAACACGTAATCGATATGAGTAACAGTACGCAACCTCATAGAACATACAATAAAGAATACAAATATAAAATATCGCAGCTTGTCTGTCCTCACGAGACTTTCATCACGATAATTTTTTTATAATTAATGAAGGCGCTGTCCTTAAACGTTCGCAGTCAGGGAAAGGGGATTTGTATCGTGTAGACAAAGGAAAAAAGGGATTTCTGATATGCGGACGCCTAAAGCTTCATTCCCAACTTTCGGTTTCAGCTTTTATTAATAATCATTATTACTTAGTTATACGAGTGTTCACGTATCATCAACTTTAACACTAAAGTAAGTACACGATGCTACGGCGTTTTAACTGATATGAATGCTGGAGTGCAAACCGCCCTTACCTAGCAAGTCGACTATTAAAACTAGGCCCCCCTTGAATTTCGGTTTAGTATATTATTTTTTGGAATGCTTTGTTTTGATTTCAGGTTTTAGCCACTCGTATCACTTTTATTTTTCAACAATTAATGTAAACGAGAAAGAAAGAATTAATTTAGAAGTAAATTCTCAAGATTGGTGTGGTGGGTTTTACAACAAATCGAATCACTGTCATTGATGAGCACTGATTTTAGGCCGGATATGTTGCATGCAAACGTGGAATTTTCCTTTGAAGTCATTTATCCGAATAAAGGTCATTGCGTCACTGACAATCATTTTATTTATGGAATAACTTCTCAAGTTTTTCTCACGAAATTATTGCATATCGGTACCCAAAAAGTGACCGGTTGAGCCCCTTTAGCTAAGTTCGCTTCCCCCTGCTCAAACCTAAAGTTTGGTCTAATAATTGCTATTGCTGTGGACCTTCTGAGATCTTACTAAAATGTAATTTGGGGATGCCGTGCCCTGCTGTCCATGCCTCCACGTGAACTTGATGTTCCTTGTCCAAATATAATAAATGGCAATTCTATAAAGTAGGTTACTACCATACTTATTACCTCAGATGCTGCAATCACCGAAGGAGGGCAATGAAATCCAGAAGCAAGGGCATATTTGACAAAAGCAAAAACTCCATGTGACCTGTTCAACCATGTAACTCGTTCAAAAACAAGGAAGCCATATAGGTTATCTACTCTACATGCCGTGTGAATTTTCCATCTGTTGCCGAAGTCTCACAGCTCAAAAAACCAACAAAAGCAGTGCAACGAAATGAAGATAGCAAAGTTAAATAATAAATGTGCTGCCGTTAACTTTTGATAATTTACAGAAATCTCTTACATACATTGCAATGCCTTGTAGCGAGGATAACCGAATAGACCTAAATACTTGGCTTGCAGTCGTAACTAAATTTGCGTTGGTTTAAATTACTTTGACAGTATATCAACAATGCAATTATGTAAGCTTAAATCAGTGTTGCCGCGTAATTGAGACCACAAGATTTTTAATTCATTGAAACACAAATATCTAGCAACCCAAAAGTAATTTCAGGTTTAGCTTGCACTTTAGCCTGCAGTATCACTACATAGCGTTTCATTTGCTTTAGGACGAGTATTGCGGTAATATTACAAATAAACTGTGGACTTCTGATTCTGGTCAGGCTGATGTGTTTCAAGAAATTCGACAGATTTGTTTTAATGCTAAATCTGGAGAGTCTAAAATTTTACTAAGGCATCCCGTTCTGTAGAAAAAAATCGCTCGATGCTTGCATGAGCAAATACGTAAAAATTTGGCGGCAGCAGCAGAAATTAAATGTAAACCAAATTTATAGAATAGTTTAGCGGCAAGTCTTAGTTGCCAAAACAAGCTGGCAAATCATCATGAATACTTAGCAAACTAATAGATCTTATTTTAATTTTGACTTCGCCTAATTAGGCCAAACCAAACTTTTTTGAGAAACAAAACACGTTTATAGATCTGGGTTTCTTTCTAGACTGCGAACTCAAACTCTTAAGAAACTTCGTAATTTTTCCAAACTTTAACTGAAAATTAATAATCTCGAAAAAAATCGTTAGGTTATCATACTAAATATGAGACCGCGGTCTGATCATTTCGTGGTTTATTTTTGTGCGTGTCGATTGTCGTACCCTGCGTGTAGAGAAGACAAGGGGAAGGTCGGGTCAGGCAAATTTACGTAAAATGTTATTCTGGATCTGCCGCACTATCATAAAGGTTGTTACTGAAAGTGTCAAAAAGAAGTAGCACAGAAATTATGCTTTTAGAGGTTTAGCTCAGAAAATACTTTTTAAGAAGTCCAGTTGGCAGCAATAAGTTACGCATGTGTTTAGAAAGATTGTTTATGTATTTTAACATTTCCGGTATGTAATAAAATACTAAAACTTTTCCTTCAATTAGAAATTTGTGGTACTTGATGCAGCAGCAAAAAAAAAGCAGGTTTGGACACTTCCAACGTACTTTATAATGTTCCGTTGTCCTATTTATTCATTTTATGTTATTTTGCAATTTTAACGAGCGAACTTGGAAAAGATTAGGCTACCAAGAAACGGAAAGAGATAATTTAGGTTAAGCATCAGCTCAAACCGAGAAAATTGCTGCAAGGTTGGTTTCAGAAGATGGAAGATCGGTCCAAAATACAGTAAAAGGTTTAGGCCGTTCATAGGTCGTCTAAAACGAACATCTCTAAATCATCTCTTTAATAATACGTAGAAAAAGCAAAACCAGCAATTCCGGATAGCATTTCTCTCACTGATGCTACGAGGCAAGTGTTTTGCACCAATCAACATCCCGCTCAACGTGATGTTCCAGTCCCTGGCCCCGTTTGGGTTGGGTTGAAATGACTGTTGCCCTTTCTGAGGGCCTCAGTTACCGCGAGCACTCCCCTCATACAAACCATTTTTTTGCCGTGCTGCTCTCTAAACGACCGCAAAAGGGCAGCAGCCAAGTCTAAAAAATCGGTCGACTGTTTTTTCTCCTGCCTCTCGCTTGCCCGTATTTTCATTGTCTAAATAAGCGGCATTGTTCATCCTGGTTTTGGCCAGTCTTTCCTTCTTTAGTGTGCGCTGGACCTGGAGGGTACCTCTGTGCAATTCTACACCTGCTTCAAATGGGTCCATTAAAGTTCTCACTACTCTCCTCCAGATTCAAAGCTCTCCACAGCTGTCCTTCTTGCTGCGTCCCTGCTTCTGGAGGTTCCACATCTACCAACACTGTGACTTTCTCTTTGGGCTTCTCTAGCTTGTACACCTCCACTGTTTAACCTGACCACCTGCCCCGCGCTTTATCCTGTAGATCTAATCTGCATATAGGAATTTAACCATAACTCATCTTCCTCCCCCAGAATCCCTGGATACTCTACTGCGTGATCTAATCGCACTTCCGGTCTGACACTCTTTTTCCCAATGACCCGCCCGCTAGCGGTGGCGTCATCATTTTTGTCAGGCAGCGCCTATCGTCTTCTGAACTCTCTAATTTCTCTCTCTCTCTCTCTCTCTTCGCCTGATCCCTACTCTGACTACACAGAAATCACCATTTCACCAAACAACTACTTGCTCTTTTTTCTTAATGTTTATGCCCCCCGTAGTCGCTCTTTGACGGATAGCAGAATCGACTTCTTTTTCTCCTCCAAAGTTTCTATTCTGGGGGACTTCAACTGCCATCACCCTTCTCTGACTCAGAGGCTACTTTTGACTTCCCTAAAAAGTATTCGATTGGGCCATCTCCTCTGACTTCCTTCCTCTTAATGACTCCGACTTCCCAGCTCCTCTCCTTTGCTCCCCCTTCTCTTGTTCCTGGGAGGTGCTTCAGGACTTTGGCTCTCATCACCTACCAATTCTACCATCTGTTCCTCTTTCTCTGCTTTTCCACCACAACGTACAAACTCCTTCCTTCAATTTTCAGAAAGCGTTGGGATGACTTTTTTTTTACGTCGACTCTCAAGTGTCCTTCTCCAAATGAACACTCCTTTCTTTACTTCTCTGGCACAAAATGCGGCCGAATTTTCCGTTCTTTTCGGCCGCGTCAAACGCCAACCCCAAACCTGGTGGTCTCCTAAAGTGAAAGTAGAGGTAAGCAAAAGACGTAAGGTTTCCTCCGCTTTAGAAAAGGTGGAAGATCGTCAAGCTTACATTTCTGCTTCCTGACATGCCTCGTCTGTCATCGCCAAGACTGAGACATGGCAGGCGACTTGCTTTTCTCTCTTTCCTAAATCTGTGTATTCTCTCCTTTGTTTTGTCACTGGATTTTGTTTCTTTCCCAGGAAGTCGGCTTCGGTCTTCACCGACTAACTGAGATCCCACTTTTCCGTTTCCCGGCCAAAGGTTTTGGGTAGCAGATCAAGAGAGATCTGCCTCCAGCATCAACAGTGGCTGGTTATTGACATGTAGTAATTGGTAAGGATTCACCACTTGAAGGGGATGAATCTTCTATTATAGGTGTCAGTGGCGGACGGCCAGGATCTTCCTCGCACTGTTCTCTATCCAACCACCAGTTTAAAATCAAACATTAAAAATCAATGAGTATATTAACAGAATAACCATAAAAAGCTTCGAATAGGCCAGCGCGAGCAAATTGACTAGACTTTTATCCTCCAACGATTAAACTAGCAAAATTCAAAAACCAAAAATAAAATTTAAAGTCACTTCTTTTTCTTTATATACATAATTAGTAAGAGCCTGAACCCAGGCGTTTTGTGTGCTTAGGTCAGAGTGCAGAAATAGATAATTGATAATAAAGTAAAGCGCAACTAAACAAACGTGCAGTAAGGTTCTTGTTCCTAGGGCGGCAGTTCTATTCTCAGTGAATTAAAAAATGGACCTTGGTCCGATAACAGTGATAGATTGCTATATGGTACCGTGTGATGTTGGTAATCATTTTTGAAAAAATATTTCTATTATACCTTGATGCTGGAGGCAGATCCTTCTTGATAGGAGATCGCCTTGAAAATTGCTAATTGGCAACTAGCAACTCCTGTATTTTATAAAATGAAAAGTCTTGACAATGATCCTATACCCCTGTTAGGGCATACCGATGTGACTTGTTGTTCACGTCATGTGTGTGTGTGTGTCCTTGAATGTGACCCCCATGTTATAGGTATTGCTGTATCATATTGCTTTGTATTGCATTTTTGCGCATCCAATAGAAAATTTGTTTTTTCAGCATGTTTATTATTGAGTGTTTTTGACACCCGCCTGATGAGGCCCAATAAAGTCGAAACCGGTCGAGGGTTATTGACATGATGTAATAGATTGTTGTGTGGTACCGGTACCGTATGATGTTGGTTATCATTTTTGAGCAAATAACAAATGGTTAGGAAAATAATGCGAAAAGAATTTCTGATTAGTTTTGCCAGCGGCAATATGATTTCATTTGTTGATGCAGTGACGAGAGAAATAGATGGCCCGACTAAATCTGTAAATTTTGAATGAATTGTACAGGTTTACTGTGACTGCCGTCAGCCAGATGATGGTACTGAAATAGTTCGGTGTTTGCGGTGTAAAATTTGGTGTAATCAAAAATGTGAAAGGCTCACAGAGGATGTTGATGAATGAAAGTGCAAATCGTGCTGTGAAGAAGAGGAACAAACAAGAAAAAAGAACGAAAAAGCTCTTTTTCACATTCAAAACCTGAGAATTGCAGGCAGTCAGAAAAGAGTCTACCTTCTTATGATCTGTTTACAACAGTCTCAATCGGATAATAACGATTTTCGTAAAGCCTGCTCGCATATTGGCTACGTAACCATAAAAGAAAACATTCGTGTGTTTGGTGAAAAAAAAGAAAAAGCTGAAAGGTTTAGTGTGTGACATAATGATAACGCTTTTTTACAGATTTGGGACGTTGCAATGAATTACTTCCGCTGGTAATTAACATTGCGCTTGCTTATTTCTACTGATGCTTATGTGATGATCAACGTTGGGGTGAATCTTTTTCCTTGGTGGTGAGCGACGAGAAAATGCTTTTACAGCAATGATATACAGTATATTTGATATTAACTTAAGATAATGTTTGATACAGATTGCCAAGAATCGTTTCCATTGATAATTAACTTCTTGATGATTAATATTTCCACTGATGGTCTACATTATGATGTTCAACAACGTAATGAATCTTTTTTGTTGATGGTGAGCATTGAGAAAACGTTTTTGCAGCAATAATAATATTCGACATAATGATAGCGTAGGTACAAATTAGCAACAATGTGATGACTTATTTCCATCGATAATTAAATTTTTATGACCTCGTACATTGATGATCATTGTTTTGGTGATCCATTTTCATTGATAATTGGGCGATGTCTAACGTTGTGATGAATATTTTTTATTGATGGTCAGTACGCTGGTAACAATTTGGCAGCGACAATATGTGATCAATATTTTGATTTCGCTCAGGTTATCAGCGTTGAGAAGACCTATTTTCGCTCACGATCAACATAACAATGACCTATTTCTACCGGTGATTAACATTATGAAGACTTTTCTCCGACAAAAAACAAAAATGTGATGACCTGTTTCCGCCGATCATCAACACTATGATGACCTACCTCCGCCGATGACCAACTTTGTATTGGTACTTTTGCGCCGACGACAAACATTGTAACTGCTCTTTTTTGCCGACGATCAACGAAAAGCTTTAATCAAGTGTCACGGTCAAAAGTGATATTTCTACCAATGACGAACGTTGCAATAACAACTTTTTGTTTATAATTAACTTTTTGAAATTACAAAAGACTTTCGTTGGTCATCCTACCTAACTGCAACGTTTATCATTGCATCATAAGTTGTTTAAGCTTGTCTACATCAACTGACATAAAAACAAAAAAATGCAATTCAATTCTGACTGTAGGAACTATGTGTAACAAATTTATTAAGTTTGGTATGTTTTTAATAAAAATAGTAAAGCTTTGTATTAAGTTTAAAATTGATCATTAGTTTTTGCTGAAAATTTCAAAGGAAAAACAAACTTTGTTTCCATTACAGTAAGAGTCTCCAAGAGATGAGATATCAGTAGTTCGCAAAGTTTTCAACTGGAGGACTGCTGTGCTTAACTAAGATAAGGGCAGACTCCATTAATTTCTGAAATTAGAGAAATTTATAAAAAGTTTGCTTAGCAAGTGCAAATGCAGTTTCAATGGAATAGGTCAACTATGGCATTGTTTTGGTGTTATAAAAAGTTTTAAAAATCAAATTTCTGCCTTCTTAAACTGCTCTCATGGCGTTTGAAAAAGCTTAGATCTTTGCTGAGATTGCCTGCATCTTGATAGCGGTTGAATTTAGAAATTTTTGTTCCTTCCACTCTCAAAATAGCGTCACATCAGACGCATAATGGCTTACTCACATAATTCTCAACAATTTGAAGTAAAACTTATAGTAGCTTAATCTTTACAATATTTTTATTGCTTAGCCATAACCCGGTGGAAAATGAGTTATTACAAATTTAATACTAACCCGGAACCATTATTTCCTTTAATAACTTACAATATTACCGTAATTGATTAAATCTGATCTCAATTCATTCTTTCAATTTTCTAAATAAAAAACAGCTTACTCACAACGACTTGTTCTTTCATCGTGACAATAAGTTTGTTAGATTGTTGACTATTTCGATTGATGGCAAGTAGTTCAAAATATGTCTATGCTGGAAACAAGGCAAATAAAAGATTGCCAGGGACTCGACAAACTTTGGGGAAACTAATGTGGCATCAATTCGTTTGTGTTGATGCTGACAATGACTTGAATGTACTTGTGTGGTCCAAGTTGCGAAATGTTAAAAAATACAGGGGGTTTCGGTATTTTACCCCTTAGAGAAATACCGAAACCGAGTAAAATAATCGTTTTTTTAATCAAAGTATTAATTTTTTGTGTTTACATAATGCAACTGATAGTTTCCAAACTATCTTCGGTACCGGCCAAAAACCCCCCCAATTTTGGTGCTAGACCTCATAAAATTACAAATTGTGAAAAAAGTACATCTTTTTAAATTCTTAAAACATTTTTATTGATTTGCACCACTCTTTTATGACGTTGTATTAAGTTACCAACGAGAAAATGCAAACAAAGCACTTTTTATTTACTTTGGCAGGCGGGCTATAATCAATCAAAATTAGCTTTCTCCCAGCAAAAAGGGGGAGGAAAAGAGTAGCTTATGTTTCACCTTAAGCAACAAAATAATCTATTAAAACTGCATATCATTTGAATCAGAAAGAACCAGTCTTTTCAAAGATAGGCAATATTAGGTGTTGCAAGCAAAGAGTTATTATATAACGACTGATGAAAAGGGTAGTTGCAGTAGATTCCAGGACCCCCCAAAAAGGCCAAAAATTTGGCTGCTGGGCTTAAAAAATTAAAAATAGTACAAAAAATTTGTCCTTTAGTAATTTTTGACATTTTACCTCAAAAGTAAAATTCTTTTACATCATCTAGCGGCCATTTTCAAAAAAATTTATCCACACGTGAGGCCTGTAATATCTTTTGAATTTGGGGTAACATTGGTTTCCCTCACCAAAAAAAGAAGGGGGTAGAGATGTTTTTGTTTCATTTGGAGTCACAATCATTGTTTTTAGAATGCACGTCACGCTAACTGGGATGAAATTTCCTTTCCAAAAATTGATTACACTACCTAGTTTGATTTAATCTTGATTTCATTTTGATCGATCAAAAACGCTGTTTCTATACACATCTTTTTGTTGTAGCCCAAAAAGATCTTGAAATATCTGAGGTCCTGGGTCTCAGAAAAGTAACAATTGTAGGAAAACTAAGTAACTTGGTGCATTTTGGCTATTTTTCCTCGAAAGCATGGTTCTTTAGCATGATGTGCCTAAATTTTCAAAAGGATACATCAAAAAATGAAGTCTCTAGAATTTTTTAAAGCTATTTTTTAAACTATTTTTTAAAGTACCTTATTTTGAAAAGAATTTACTCCCCCAAAAAGGAGGGGGTTAATTTGCATAAATTATATTTATGGGCAAAACAATTTTTTTTGGAGGTCAGCATATTTTAAATCACAATGAAATTTCCTTTTCAGCGATATAACATAATCGATATAATAGCCAATGACCTAAAACCAGTGAATGATAAAAGTAAAGAAAATTAATCGTTTTTTATGCAAATTAGCTGTTTTTGCATCTGTTACAAAGAATTTCAGGACTACTTCGCGGTAGCAAAAGAGTTAAAAGCTTAGAAAATTTGCTTTCCAGCAATATGTGACTCTAATTACTTAGGGCTAACGATTAGTTTATAATGGCAGATCAAAAATCGGTTGCCATGCATCATGTTCTATTTTTGGTTGAACAATTATCCTACTAGACCTAACAAACTTTGTTCTTTGATACATTTTGACTACTTTTCCTCACAAGCCTGGTTCTTTGCCACTACTTATATCCATCAAAATATTCAAAAGATTCATCTAAAAATGAAGTCTCTAAAATTTCATTATATGCCCAACTCCAAATAAAACACTTGAAAATACCCAAGAAAAAGACGAGGGGATAATGATGATCTTGTTTAATCTTCTACCACAAAATGTTAGTGTCGAGCTACATATGATCTAAATGTTGAAGCAATTTTCTTTACAATTGGGTGAGGCTAGTGCAGCCAGGTGATTTGATATTTTTATTCTCGACATTATTCATGGAGGCTCTGTTATGGCTATAACTTAGATGTGAGTGCTTTATTTAGGGTTAGTTCGCTCTTTGCATGGCGGCGTTTATGCCAGGATTAAGCACATGCGCGCAGTCAAAGGCATTGGCTCATACAAATTCGCCTACAGTAAGGAAAAAGTCGTAAGTAGCAGTCCTAGTATTCAATGGACCATTAAGGATCAATGTAACACATATGTTACTTCATAATTAATTGCTCGGTCATTATGACGCAATAATCATTTTCTAAAATCTATTGTAATTCCGTTGTTGCCAAGGAATTACGGAATGGTTTCAAATCTTTTAAATTGGAATCTTATGATCCTCAAAGGGTCAAAACGCACTGTTGAGTCACAATCTTAAATGACGTCATAATGCTCGCCACTATATAGTGAGAACAACAGCACGCAGTAAAATTATCCACTTATCATTTTGATAGCAAACATAAATGGTAAAGCCCATTACTGATATTTGTCATTGCAAAGGTATTTGTGTCGATACGAAACACTGGTCTTTTTTTATCAGTAAAGAGGTCTGGATTAGGGGCAAAGTCAAATGTAATAAAATCTAAAGTTAAGAAAAGATAAAAAAAACTAAACAATGATAGCATCAATTTGTAACACTGGATTAAGAGGAAATGTTTTCGTTTGAAAAGAGCTTAATAGGCGCCTATTCGATTAGGTTGTATGACTTAGGGAAAAGGCTTGGCCCCTTTTCATGCCATGAAATTAAAGCAAACAGCGCAGGCAAAAAAATTAATGTCGCAAATACGAAAGAGGGCCCACCAAATCGTCAAATA
Organism: Trididemnum clinides; assembly: GCA_963675345.1. NCBI lineage: Eukaryota > Metazoa > Chordata > Ascidiacea > Aplousobranchia > Didemnidae > Trididemnum > Trididemnum clinides. The sequence continues at coordinate 35,165,031 of OY776296.1, forward strand.
GGCCTACCACTAAATACCTCATTTCTTTAATTGTGCTTCACTCCCCCCCTTACACTTTTAAAGAGTGCAAATGGCAGTTTGTGACATCGTTCTTTCTTTTTGAATATAATTCCAGTCTTGATTGATAGACCAAGATGATCACTAATTAGGGTTACCATATTTTGAAAAGCAAAAATCGGGACATTGGATGACGAATTTTCACGAGACGAAATTTATGGCCCTTCCAACGTTTTTTCTATCAAAAGCGGGACGCTGAGATGCGGCTCTAGATTTGATTGTCGAGGCAAAGTTACAGATACAGGAAGAAAAAGAAAAATAGGAGTGATCACCAAAAAAAAAAGGTCACCACCTCCTAGTTCCACGTTTTGTGTCATTTTCAAGCCCAAAAGTGGATAAATTTTGTAACTACGCATGTGTTGACCTTTTTTTTTGGAGATCACCCCAATTTTCGTTTATCTTCTTAGATCTGCACCCTTGCCTGGACAATCAAGTCCGGAGCCGCATCTCACCGTCCCGCTTTTGTTGAAGAATCAATTGAAATGTCCATAAATTTGGTTAAATCCGTTCTGTTTGACTGAAGCAAAAAGCGGGATTTTCGATCAAAAAAGCGGGACAAGGCCTGAAAAAGCGGGACGTATGGTAACCCTATCACTAATGCATGTACAGGAACTATGGCTTATATTTACCAAAACATTTTGTTGTTGCTCTCTCAAATGTTTGTACGGTGAAGCTGGCGCGGCTATTTTAATTGATACGTTTTAAATCGTTTCGAGTGAGGTATGTCTTGCCGGAGTAAAATCGTACCATACTTAGAGAAACATGTTTTCTATTTTGGGTGACAATAGCTTTATAGAACTACCGGGGTCAAACCAAACATTTGTGAAAAGCAAAGACTCTTTTAACTTCTCGGAGCATATCTAGGCAAGAAAAACGAATATGAATCATAATATGTAGCCAGCAGAAACTTGAGAAAGTTTGAAGGGAAATCAAAATTTACAACGTCACTGTGTCCAATCGCACCACACGGAATATATCATTGGTATTTTGCTTTATAATAGTTTTATAGAGCTACCGGGACCAAATCTAAACATTTGGAGAAATGCAAAGATTCTTTTAACCTCCCAGGGCACGTCAAGCAGGGAGAAAAGAACATGCTACATAATGCGTAGCCAGCGAGGACTTGGGAAAGTTTAAGGAGAAATCAAAAGAAAACCGTCACTGTGTCAAATCGCACCACACAAAAGACATTATTGCTATTTTGTTTTAGAATAGCTCAATATCAGAAATGTGTTCCCTACTTTCAAACTACGAGAAACGCAAGGTCCCCTTGGGTTCACGTAAGCAACGAACAGAGCACATAGACCCAAGGCATAGCCAGCACCTTGAAATCAAAAATTCTATTAGGAAAAAGAGCACAAAAAGTCGTGAAAGTTTTATGTGCAGGAAACACATAAATTTTTGGCAACTGTTTACACGAGAGCCCGATACGTGAAGCCGGCTTGGCCGGCTGAACCGAAATTTCCAGTCCCGACGTTGCTGATGGGGGCTCTGCGGCGACGCCGTCGTAGATACTATAAAGCAAGGACTTTTGTTTTGCTGATATGCTGCCTGTTAAGGTGTTTGTGTATATACTATACAGCATTGTAATGAAATCCCAAGTTTAAGAAAAAATCAGAACAAAGCCATTACCCTAACAATTTGTAAAACTGAATTTAGAGAGAATATTTATTTGAAAATAACTCGAACTAATGCTTTGCGTCAGTTGCAAATTGCTTTCGGAAAGATGCAGCCAGTGGTTTAAAGTCCTAATAAACAGACCCATAAAATTGCTCTATTTTATCACAGTGCGATTCTTGAATGTCATCTTTTTGCAATATCAATGTTTCTATTTGCTTTTTGTCCTTTTTGTCGATTACAGCAAAGTGATTGCGTACAAGTTGTCACAGACCATCTACAAACATCATACTCCACATAACCGTTACTACTGGTGAACTCGTTCCTCTTACATTGCGGCCAAAAATATCCTTTGTTAAAGGTTCCAAAAGAAGCTTTCGGTTTGCAGTAGGAGGACAATATGACGTACCCCAACACCTAATGCCAAATCAACTGCAATTATCGTTAGCATTTCAGCCCATGCTCCAGGAGTAGCAGTTTTTCTAAAAAATGACGTGTACTTGCTGTGAACTAAACAAATATTACGACAATTTTAATTCTATTTATTGCTTTTCGTATTACAACTATCTGGGTTCTTTTCAATCTCTGTGATAGCAAGCAATCGAATATGCAAGTGGTGACATCCTTTGCCGTATAAGCCTCGTGATATAGCGCGGAACAAGTAATTGCCATCACCGATTACTTGAAGCGACACGTGATCCATCGGCAATCCAATCAAGTAAATCGTGATCTAATCGAATGATATACCTGAAGAATTTCGTTAGCACTGTGATCTTGTAGCACAACGGCAGCGTTTTCTCTCTGTTTCTTGTAGATAGGGTGTTTTCAATTTTTTCTGGTGAATACACGAGATATGGAACGTCCAATTCGTCAACTCACTTAAATATCGACTTTAGTAAAATTTAAACAAATTTATTTAAGTAACCTTATTCAAATACAATACAAAACAAAAGATTAGTACTTAAATATAAACACAAATTTGATAACTCTATTTCACAAACTTAAGATGGCTCCCACGCCGAGCCACGCCTGTACGCCGACGTGTCCTTCTTTAACTGACACGTCGGCATTAAATTCAAATCAAGAGTTGTAATGTGAAGGGATGCGTGGAAATTCATGGCGCATAAAAAGTAATTAAGTGGAACAAGTGAACGGAAACGGAACAATAAAGTAGTGCGCAGTGCTGCAATCTTTCACTCCAAACGACATATTAGCAACTGGAAAAGGTGGAAGCTTGATATTGTAGGTTTGCAATAACAAAAGCTCGTTTCGAGCAGCAACATCCAAACGTTCTGTTGATTTATCACATAATGTGATAATTCTGTTACACAATGGAAATTTTAATTTTTTTTTTTACACAACTAATTAAAAGTTGGATGTAATATTGCTTTAGTTTGTTGTACAAGCTACATTTTTAAAGTATTCCTGTCAAATAACGTTGAATTCATTTATGATCAACATGGATATTTTTACATGAAAAATTTTTTGACTTCATTGTATCAAGTATTAACTTTATTTTGATGAATTTAACTTCCTAGAAAGAATTTCTAAGTACCGAAAGCAGCTTAGTTTCTAATTCGAGATCAGACTAGGTTCTTAAAAAATTTAGTTTCATTCGCTGTTAGGGGCTCAAGGACTAGTGAGCGATTTTTTGGTCTACACCCCAAAATGTTTGACTCTCCATGGGTTACTCTCACGTGAAAAACAACGTTTTTATCTCCAAGAAAACTCGTCTTACGAGTAAAAAACCGGGTCGCAAGTTATTTTCGCTTTGAATTCTCAGTCCTGATGTCGTTGCGCCATAAAATTTAGAGTAAAATTGATGTGTACAAAGCAAAACAATGCCTGAGTAAACCCTATTTGAAGTTATATGATCCATATTTTTCAGCATCAAATGAACATCTTCTGCAGAAGTATTGCAAAAACTTTTCACTCCAAAACGTTAAATTTTTTTCTTTCATGTCCACAAATTCACGAAGGTTGTAATGTTTTGGTAAAAGTTTAAAACCATAAACTTCTCAAAATACTAAGAGTGGCGCGGATCGTGGGTTGGGTTCCAAGTTAAAGTGAGATGATGTATATTGATGCTGTTGTATAATAGTGGTTTGGTGTACTAAATAAATTTTGTGGAGACTGTAATCGCCATTCAAGTTTAGACCTCTGTTCTGCATATAGGGAGAGAGAAACAAAGAGTGACTTAATTCGCTTTGATGTGTAGTAGATACTTTTGTCTTGTGACTAAACCGCAAACATAGCACTACCACACTACAGGACTACGCACTCAAAACAGTGGAAGGCAATATCAGGCAAATATGTTTTCGTGGACCATATGCCGAGGTTTTTAACTGTTAATCGGCAAACAAACTTCAAGACATTGATTTTTTGAAGATCAACTTTTTTAAAGAACTTTCTGTATTCATTTTCTACTTTTTGACTTTTTTCTTTTGTTGTTTGAAATTCAACTTGCATTGAAAGATTGAGCTTACCTACTTCCTACCTGTGAAACCACTTTATGCAGCCCAAACTCTCAACCCAATTTCGGATACATTTTTTGCCGCAGTCACCACACGGAAATCAATCAATGTGTTAAATCATAATTTAGCTACTCAGAGCAAAATCTAAAGGAAGAAAATAATTGTTTTCAGCATTTGCTACAAAAAATGATGCTTATGTAGCAGCCAGCCCAACGCACACGTACGCCACCTCCCTTTTTAAGTTAGAAGAAGCCTCGAATTTCTTCGGATGGAAACCTGCACGGCTCTATAAATGCTACCCACTTTCTTGCTGTGGTATCCTTGACCTCCTCATTTTACAGACTTCTTTTCACACACTTCCATTACATGCCTTTAGGACACCATCCTCAAAAGTTTTTCTCAAATCAGGCGCGCCTGTACTTACTAATTCTTTTACTCTTTTTTTTAAATCTTACAATTGCTTGGTTTTTATTCAGCTTCCAAATCTTCCTTCTTGTGATCCGTCGCTTTCTTACAATATTTTTTCATTTATATTTGTAAAAATTGTTTTTGTTGATATATTTATATTGCTAGTAGTTTGATCAAATACCTACAATTTATGCGTGACATTATAACTAGGGTACCGTACCCAATGACATCAACATTGTGATTACTTTTGCTTTAGAAAAATTTTACAACCATTTTTGCTTAGATGTCTCCCGCTGCAGCACCATCTTTATTATAGATGCTAAAAAATATTCGCGGCTCCAAATGTTTTTTCTTTTGTGTGGAAACCGGATTAAAATGGTTCTTTGACCCTCAAAAGTTGCAGACCCCTGATCTAAACAGTATTTGCTTTTAAGAACTGTTCCAAGTCATCTCGCGGGCCGCATCAAATGTAGGGGAAGGGAAGGTAATTTGAGACACTTTTTTACATTTTTGTCTTTCAAATCCAAACGGCTTGTGATAGATATTTGGTTGATGGTACAAATAAAACTAGGCTTTTTTTGCTCACTTTTCGGGAAAAACTACGATGTTTTATCCTGAGTACTTTTTACTCAACCACTAGTTAAAAAGTGGTACCAAAATGTATCGACTCTCCTTCTTGGGAGGGTGAGTTGATACGCAAAGAATGTGATTTGATACGGGAAAAGATGAGTTGATACGGTATACTTGAGAAAGCTTATTTTTTGAGGTTTCACTCCCTCAATGTGCTTTTACACTTTTATAAGCTACTAGCAGATTTACCTGTCGTTGATCGGGTAAAACGTAAAGACTGATTAAATTTTTATATTCAATAACCATATTTTAATATAGGTTGAATAAATATAGGCTCGTAGCCCCCCATAGACGATTCTGATCGAAATCAAAGTACCGTACTTGGCTTCCCTGGAAAAAGTTATATAAGATTCATATGTTTGTTTGTATCTAAATGTCTCCAATTTTATTTCTACAGCGGACAGACAGACAAACTTTGAGTTATATATATATAGATAGTTGAATCATTTTTCAATACTGCATTATTACTTTGAGTGAATCTTCAAATGGTGGCTCAATTCCAAACTTAATCAGTCAAGTTTCTACTACAAGAATTGTATCGTAGAATAAAGGCATTAACGCTAATGCATGTGATAGTCGAATTATATTATATTTTGATTCCAACACCTACACTAAAAATGAAACACGTTAAAAAAATAAACAAGTACAAGCGACAAAGTCGAAAAATCCAAACAAATTTCAAAGAATTGACATAATAGCAGTTTTGTGTGATATTGGGGAAATGTTTGCTCTTCTAGTATTTACAAATAGATTCCGCCTATATTAGGAATTACTGGCACAGGCTTGCGAAACTTCAAGCTAGGTCTAATTTGCTAAAGTCAAAATTAAACCTCAATTGATTACTTCTTCTTTCTGACCCACCAACAGCAACTGGAGCAGGAAGTATAAGCACAATGTCATTAGAGGCAAATGAAGCACCATTTTTTTCATTTACAACAAAAGTTTGTCCTTTATCTTCCAACCCAGAGTCAATTTTGCTATTGACTTTTTGGAGAAACACTCCTTCATCATAGTTGTCGATCCGAGCTATAAATTTTAATGACTCTGATTTTCCAGCCACCAAGACAACAGAATAATCACCCAACTTTATTTCAATTTTCTCCTCCAACTCGTAGTCACTATCACCATACCGTATCAACTCATCAGTAGAAGATGACCTGATTACTAATGGTGCTTTTTTTTGGAAAACAATTTTCTTTAAGTATTTTTCCACGATCAGCTGACTTTTTAGGTCGTTTCTGTGCTTGCCTTTTTTCTACTTCATCACGAATATATTCTTGTTTTACCTCTTCTTCTATACGAATTTTTTTGATGCCGCTTTGGGAAGAGGTAAAACATTTTCAGGAAATACGAAATTAGAAGCCGTGTCAAGACATGATGAAGTGGGAGTTGCTTTTTCGAGAAAATTAGCTGACTGATCAACATCACCTGAAGTATTGTCGCGGTGACTAGTCCAAAGAAGAACTGCAGGCTTGTTCATTGCCCAATTTACTTTGAAAAGCTTGAGGATCTGCATAGCTATTCCCAGAATCTTGAATAATGTCACGATCAGTAACAAAAGCAGGGGCAAAATCAGTTTCGTTAAAAATTTGAGGGTTATAATTGAGGTTTAATAAAAATAAAATTGATTGATTATATAGCCAGTTGCCTGTGGAACAAAATTCTGATATTATATTACGTGGAGTCATTGCAATCACGTTCTTTCCTGGGTTATTCCTCATCCAATTGTCCATTGCTATGTTGTATCCAGTTCTAAATGGCCCATAAACAGATACATCCAAAGGTTGTAATTTATAGGATGTTTTTGGAGGTATTGTTAAAAGAACAATACTTAAATCTTTTGCCTTGTCAATTGCAGCAATAGACAAATGTGATTCACGATTGTCCATGAACACAAAAATCTTGCGATCTGGTGAGCAGCCAGTAAGCTCACTAATGTGCATTAAAAAATCAACAAAAAGATCTGCATTGATCCAACCAGATCTGGTTGCTTTTCCGATACATCCAGGTGGACCGCCACGAATAAAGTGTTTCTTGTATCGCACTCCTGAGAAGATTAACATAGGAGCCAAAGCATGCACTACAGCACACACTGCATAAAGAACAGTGACAAGCTAGCCTCTTTCTCCAGATATTATAGAACCCACACTTTTTGTTCCAGTTGCAGTTACAACCTTTTTTGGATTTTGAACGGTAGTTACAACGGTTTCATCTAAATTAGAAATTTGATCCGGAGTAAGCTGATGCTTATCTAACACAATGCCAAGATTGTTAAAATATTCTTTTACGTTGTGATGATTGAAAGCTGATGCGCGGCCAATTGATGTGGCTTCAGGAGTTCTTATTGAAAGTGGTGCCTCTCTTTGAACCCTTTCCACCACTCTTTTCCATCTTTTCTATTTACTTCCCAAGAATGTGGAATTGATAATTTGTTTGCAGCAGCAAATTGAAAAGCAAGTTCTTTGCATTTTTCAACTGGCAGTCCAAAGAACATATCAGCCAAGTGCACAATGTGAGACGATAACTGTTGTTCCATCTCCGGCAAAAAAATTTGATTGTTTATAATGGTAGCTTGATAACTAATAGTGCAAGTGGGATTTGCTTCCTTCTTTTTCATATACCGCATTGGTGTCATTTTGTCGACATTAAAATTGGCAGCAACCTTTCGATAACACATACCGGTACCTTCTTAGTTGACACATTTAGTTGCTCTTTTTAACACATCCGGTGGTGATCGAAAACATCGATTAGTTTTTCTTTCATACTTAAACGGCATACTGCTTAGTCGTGCAATTACCGTAAAGCAAGTTTAAATAGAATAAAAGTTCTACTCGAATAGGGCAAACATTTAAATATAAAATATCTGAAATAAGAGTAATTGCTAGCTTGTAGGTGCTACCAGCACCATAGCCTACAATAATTACTGTGCAGTTATATCAGAATAGGAAACCGGTTAATAAATCTTTTTGTAGGCAACCTAACTACTGATTGGGTGCTCTGAGCCTTTTTAATTGTCTTCCATACTCCAAGACACCAAAATGTTCATCAAATAATCATACCATGTTGTGATAATATGGAAGATGATTTGATACACTGTATCAAATCACCTTCAATGCACTGCATCATATCTCCTTTCCAGCACTTCGGATAGAAATTCGACAGCTACAATCCCGAAAAGTAATTGGAAAAAACAACTGCACTAGATAACAACTTAATCTAGCAACAATTTTTCCACCATATTGGCAGCTTTATTGACCCTTTCTTTAATTCTACAGTCAAGCTGAAGTTTGGAGACGAAATTTTACAAAAACAACTTCTCTTTATTTCTTTCAAATTCATTTAAACCAGCTTCTTATAACCCAGATGAAGTTTCTCGACTTTTTCTTTCACGTGATAGCGTTAATTAACTAAAATTTATTTTATGGAATTCGGTAGGGGTGCTGTATCAAATCACCCTCCTTTCCCGTACTTGCGGGCCGTAGGTAGTGCACCCTTGCACGACAGTTATTCTCTTGCAGAAGAATTTTGATACAACTACAATGAGCCTTAAATGTGCAGTGGTGGTCTGCCGTTTAGTTTTACAGGAATGATAGAGTTGCTCTTGAAAGGCATATAACCAATGCCGGTACCTGAAAAAACATCTAGCCCACTATTCCACATGACCATCTTTAAAATTACGCATGATAGCAGAAATCTGATTACAGATTTCGAAAATCTGTAGTATGTTTAGTTCAACTAAACAAGAAACCTGCAAAATGCAACTAGAAATTTCTTTGCATTGGGAAACAACCAACCAATCGTAGCTTCTTAAGTGATGGATTCCATGCATGCAGCGAGAAGTTAGACGATGTGACATGCCTTCCACGTAAAAAATTACTATTTACGATTAACATGGCATTTTTCCACAGCAAAAATGCACCTCAATTCCATTTTTTACGCGGTTTTACTAGTACCAATAATGATGACGAAGCACGTAACTATGCGAGAGTATCGACATATCAGCAAACAACCGCTTCGCAGAAAGCAGACCTGAACTCAATTCCCTGGTCGATACCGGTATTGAAGGCAATAAAAGTGGTATTCATAGCTTCCCAGCTTAATGCTTAGCATGAAAGTGATAACGTGGAAAAAAGCTGACATTTTTGCTTGTTGTGTTTTTGGGAAACGCATTTTGCGCACTACCTCTGTCTTTAAATAGTGGGACTATCCTTCGCGGTTGAACCGGTCTAACAAAAAAGTAGCCAACAGACCCTGAGCTTATCTGTATCAGACAAAGAGGAAAAATCTGGTTTAAACGAAAACGACAAGCTTTTAAGTTCTGCACCAATCAACAGCCGCCTCAATGTGGTGGTGCGGTCCCCGACCTCGTTTGGGTTGGATCGAAATGGCTGTTGGACTTTCCGAGGGTCCCAGTTACCCTAGGCACTCCCCTTTATTTTTTCGCTATGCTGCCCCTGAACGATCTCAGTAGGGCAGCACACAGCTTTTTTAAAATTGGTCGCCTGTTTTCTCTTCTCTTGCCCTTCTTCGTCTGCTTTTCTTGATGAGCGGTAACGTTCATCCCAACCCTGGCCCCATCTTTCCTTGATCAGTGTGCGCTGAAAATGTGACATGGCGGGGCAAGTCAGTACAATGCTGCACCTGCTCCAAATGGGTCCATCTAAGGTGCTCACAACTTTTCCTCAAAATTCAGAGCTCTTGGCAGCTCTCACTCTTGGAGCTGCCCCTCTGCCGTAACTCTCTCTTCGGACATGTATACCTCCACTGTACAATCTGGCCCTCCTCTGCTAATGCTGCACTCCCGCCCCACCCTCGTCTTTAAGCTTCTTATCCCCCATTTTATATCTTCTCCCTCTGCATCCCCATCACCGTCCCTCGCTTCTGGCTGTCTTTCTACGCCTCCTGCCTCCTCTGCCCCTTGACTCTCTCAGGGTTTTCCAATGGAATGCTAGAGGTCTTCGAGCCAGGAGCACCGAGCTGCTTCACTTTCTTTCATCCCATCCTGTAGACCTTATCTGTATTTAGGAATCCAATCTTAACTCATCTTCCTCTTTCCGGATTCTCTGCTCTGTGTTCTCATCGCACCCACTCCCGGTCTGGCATTCTCTCTCCTGATGCCACGCACGCTAGTGGCGGCATCATTATTTTCGTCAGGCAGGGCTTACTCTTTTCTGAACTTTCTACCTTCTCTCTTTCTTTGCTTGATTCCTACTCTGCTTATGCAGAGGTTAACATCTCTCTTAACAACTCCTCCTCGCTGTCATTTCTTAATGTGTACGCTCCCCCCTATTCGCTCTTCCCCGACGGATGGCAGATCCAACTCCTTTCCCTCTTTGTTCTGGAGGACTTCAATTGTTATTACTCTCTCTGGGACTCAAAAGGTACTTCCGTCTCTCGCGGGGAGGAAATATTCCACTGGGTCATCTCTTCTGACTTCCTCCCCCTCAATGACACTGATACACCCACCATTCTCCATCGTTTCTCCTTGACATTTCCTTTGCTCCCTCCTCTCTTGCTCCTGGGTGGTGCTTCAGGACCTGGGTTCTGATCACCTACCAATTCTTTTATCTGTTCCTCTCTCTCCGGTCTTTTGCCCCAACAAGCGTTCCCCTTCCTTCAACTTTTAGAAACTCGCTGAGATGACTTTGCCTCCCACTGTCCTTCTGCAAAGCAATACTTGTCTCTTTCCTCTGCTGCTGCTCTCTTTTCTTCTCTGGCACTGAATGCGGCCAAATTTTTCATTCCTTTCGGAAGCATCAAACGCCTCCCCGAAGCCTGATGGTCTGCTAAAGTGGAAGAAGCGGTTAGCAAAAAACGCAAGGCTCTCGCTGCCGCTCACAAAAGTGATGAAAATCCTCAGGCTTACATCTCCGCTTCTCGTTAGTCATCGCCAAGGCCAAGGCATGGAAGATGACTTGCTCTTCTCTTTCACCCAAATCTAACCCGAAATCTGTACACTCTCTCCTTCGCTCTATCGCTGGCTCTCCTTCCTCCTCTCCTAACTTCCCAAAATGTTCTTCTCCCAGGGAATCGGCTCGGTCTATGCCGCTTACCGGAGATTCTACTTTTCCGTTTCTCAGCCAAAGACGCTGCGTAGCAGAGCCAGAGCCTACCGTTCTGAGCTCCGCCGAGCCACGTGCCCTGTGGAGTCTCACTCGTCCTTTTGCTATCCTTTCTCTCCCGTGGAATTTTTTGCGGCTGCCTCCAACCTCTCCTCCTCCACTGCCACTGGCCCAGACAAAGTTGCCTATCCCATGCTAAAGCACCTTCCTCGCTCTGGCATGGATTTTCTTCTGTACATCTTCGATCTCTCCTGGACCTCGCATTCCTTTCCTTCCATCTGGAAGACATCTTCCATTATTCCCATACACAAGATGGGAAAGCCTCTCGACTCTCCTGCTTACTTCAGACCTATCTCTCTCACCTCCTACGTATCAAAGCTGTTTGAACGCATCATTCTATCCCGTCTACTCTTCTTTCTGGAGTCTAATTCCATTCTCTCTCCCCGCCAGGCCGGTTTCCGCCCTGGACGATCTACACTTGATCAAATTCTGTTCCTTTCTCAGTCCATTTCGGATGGGTTTAACAAACCCAGGCCGGGCTCTTGCACGATCCTGTCTACTATCGATTTCTCTAAAGCTTTTGACTCTGTCTGGCATCCCACCCTATTCCACAAACTTATTTTCGCTGGCCTCCCTCCTTGCTTTGCTCGTTGGACTCAATCTTTCCTTTCTGATAGGCGTGCTTCTGTGGTTTTTCAAAATCACGAAAGTCGTTCATTTCGAGTCCGTCGAGGTGTTCCGCAAGGATCCGTTCTTGGCCCTGTACTTTTTTCTCTCTTCATTAATGATCTTCCGGCCTCTCTGCCTTTTTCCATCAGCTGCTCTCTTTACGCTGACGATCTGGCCATTTGGTCCTCTTCTCCCTCGGTCCCCACTGCGGTGGAGGCCACACAAGGAGCTCTGTTTCGATTGGAGCGCTGGTCTGAGTACTGGTGTCTTCCTCTCAATCCGAGCAAATGTGAGGCCTCCTTCTTCTCGGTGGATCCCCACCAAGCTAACTTCTTCCTACTTAGCTCCCACCTCCGTTTCAATCCCACTCCAACTTTTCTTGGGGTCACCTTCGACCGCACTCTTTCCTTTTCTAAACATGTATCTTCGCTGAAGGCCAAATTTTTCCCACCTATTAAGATCTCACTCTGTATCTCTGCTTCCTCATGGGGCCCCTCTCTCTTCTGTATAAATCTTTTCTTCGGTCCCTTCTCACTTACGCTTCACCCGGATGGTTTCCTTTTCCTAAGCGCTACCAATCTTACCAAATTGGAATGCCTCGATTGAGCGGCTAGTTGCGCCATCACCGGCTACCTCTCGTCCTCCCCTATCCCTCTGCTTCTCTCCAAGGCTTCTCTACTTCCCCTACGAGTCACCCTGACTCATTTCACCCTTTCGTGTTATGAGCGGGCTCTTCGTCTCCCAACTTCCTTTCCTATTTCAGGTTTGGCCAGACTTGGAGTGAAACCAAGACTCTGCAGATCGTCCTTGAGAGCTTTTGCGTCCACTCACCCGCTCATGCTTCCTTCTACTTCTTCTAGGGAGGCTTTTCTTGTTTGCCCTCCCTTTCCTCCATGGAATCTGCCTTCGTTCACGGTGGAGTCCACCCTTTCCTCCCCATGCTCTCGCTATGATCCCCCCTCTCTCGCCAAGGTGCGGCTCTCGCCCACCTTGACTCTCTCCCCCCTCATGATCTGGTGCTCTGGACAGATGGCTCTGTTCCTTTTCCTTTTGGCAAGGGCGGCTCCAGCGTTCTTGCCAACTGCTCTCTCTGTGTCCCTTCTTTCCTTTTTGGCAAGCCCAGTATGCTAAGTTTTTCCGCTGAAGCCTGCGCCATTCTGCACGCTCTTTGCTGGTCTCGGCAGCACCAACAAGTCTGCCATTTCTCTTCTCTTCTCCTACTATCTGACTCTCTTTTTTTATCTTATCTCAAACTCTGTGGCAGATCTATCTTCTCTCTCCTTCCGTTGTTCAGGCTACAATGGATCCCCGGAAGCGACACGACTGAGCTGGCCATACGGGGAGCGCTGCTTGCGTCTCCGCTATCCGTTGTAGTCTCTCTCCTCTTTTCTTGGACTGGAGGCGTACTGTCTCATCTAAATTCTTTGACACACAAGTTTCCTCGATTTCCACCGAGGAACTTGTGCTCCCTCGTCATGCTCGCTGTGTCCTCTCTCGTCTACGCTGCAACGGACACAGCCTTCTGTCGAGTTCTTAACTCTCTAGGATTGGCAGAATCGAGAATCCTTCCTGCAGCACCTGTGGACACTCGTCCCAGGACACCTCTGATCTCATTCTGCATTGTCCAGCTACGGACTCTTTGCGCCGCTCACTCTTTGGCGACTCTCTGTCTCTTTACGACCTCTGGTCCAGACCCTGGGGAGTTGCCCGGCTTCTGGGGCTCCATGGTGTTCCGTCATGCCCCCATCCCTCGGAAGGGGTCGGGTAATCAACAACAACAACAACAGCTTCTAAGTTGCTGCTTAACTTAAGTGGTCTCATCCTACTTGAAAAAGCCATTGCAGAAAATACAGTAGCCCCAACGAGTACAGTGGATGCTCGGATCTTTTGTAGAAAGCCGCCGCCACTAATGCAAAAATGTGAGATTGGAGAAAAATACCCTCGCCACGTTTTAGGTACTGCAGATTGCGCTGGAAATTCAAATTTTCAAATTATTCAATTTTTCATTTTATGAAAGCAGCGAGAGCATGAGCACCCTAACCCTAATTACTAATAGCGGGCTTTTTTTTGGCAGGTGCTTTCTACAAAAAATCCGAATGCTCTTGCCATGACATATTGGCCTAGAATATCATTATAACAGGAAGTAGCTGATATCAAAACAGAAACGTTTATTTACATCTGCAGAGAGCAAAATAAAGTGTAGTGGGATTCTTGTTGAAAAATGAGCACGAATTAGCAAGAAACTTGAGTTGATTTGCACCCTGCTGATTGTTCAACGAGGAAATTATTATCATACGATGGTGTAGCGGTTAGAGCGTTCGCTTCGCAGTTGGTAGACCAGGGGTTCACTTTCCTTGTTGAGTCATACCAAACGACTTTAAAGAGTGGTATTCACAGCTTCCGTGCTTGGCGCTCGGTATTTAAAGAATGTTGTGGAAAACAAGCCGGCAAGTTCGCTTGTTGTGTCCTTGGGCAAGGCACTTAATGGGACGCCTCCGCCTTTATGTGGAAGACAGGTGCCCCAGACGCCTCTGAAATGGCAACTCCCAAACGAGTGCGGACATTGAGTCTAAAATATAGCGATACAATTTGCTTTCTCGTGAATGGAGGATAAATATCGACAATACAATACAAAAAAATACAATACAATTCTACAGACAATGAAAAAAACAAAATATGCAATATCAATGTAAACCCCGCAACTTAAAGGATCAGTAATTGCAACAAGAGCAGTAACACCATCAATGATCTAATAAAAATGCTAGGTAACATTGCAAGCACAGTGACAATGAAAGCAGCAAGTCGAGTCTTCGAAAAATTGTGGAACTTCGTACATATGAATGGCCCGTGGCCAATGACGACATAGGCTTCACATTCATGCACCAAAACAAATTCTTCGGCTGGTAAATCGATCAATGACATTTCAAACCAGGGCACAGACAAAACTGCGCTCAGACTTCATTGCTCGTGCGCGCCGTCTAGCGGCTTCAACATACACTTCGCGATTAAATTTTCCACAATATAATGTGCTTAATCTAAACAATATTTTATGATTAAATTGTTATAACGACTTCACGGCATCACATCACAATAATCAGTCGGACTACACTACAGCATACACAGACGTAACAATAAGGGGCTGAAGCCTTGAAATTTTTTACTCTCCCCCAAGAAATTAAAAAAATAGCAAAAATGAAAATCAAGTCTGTAAAAAATTTGATCTTCAAAATAAAAAGATCAGTACCTTTTTAGACAAACCTCCCTCACCCTCTTCAAACAAAACAAAGCGTCACACCTATAATGACACACTTGCACAAAACGATTAATAACCCTGCATAGCAAAGCGAATCAATTCTGCCGATTTTATGGTGATAAGAATTTACAGAATGCTGTGTTCGTTGGGTGGAAGACGAAAGACACAGTGAGCGTGACGAGGAAGCACACTTTCATTAACTGATACTGAGGAGACACGTTGGCCGAAAAAGTTTTCATGAGACAGTACGCCTCCAGTGCGAAAAAAGAGTGGATACGAGTAGAAAATAAGCTCGTGGAAAAGAGCAAGGTGCCTTGCCGAATTAAAGGCCTTGAAAAAGTAGAGTGGCAAAAATCATCAGAGCTCGGCTTTGGCTTTTTAAACCCATCCCATGTTGGATTCCTGGATACATACAAGATCTACAAGATTGAGCAAGATAAGTGGAAAAGTTCAGCGCTTCTGGCTTAAAGACCTTCGGCATTCCATTGAAGAACCCTGAGTAAGTCAGGGAAAAAAGATGAAGCAGAAGGTGAAGAAAACAGCCAGAAACATAAGAGGGTGGGAAAGGTACAGATTGAGGATTCAACTAAAATCGCCGTGTGTTCTTCCGTTGACACGCTGGTAGCAGGTGCCCACATTCCATTTCCTCGTCAGACAAGTTTCTGCTATGATCAGTACACTTTTAATCGCATTGCTTTTTTCTGTCTTGGCTCATCTCGCATAGATTTGATAAAGTCTTTCCAGCAAAAACAAGCTGGTGAATGGGACAAAATGTCAAACATAAGCCACTCAAAGACAATAGAAAAACTATTTGCGAAAATTGTCTTAGAACCAGGCTTGGTTTTGTGAACTTCATCCGAAATTTAACTGAAAAAAGAATTTCATAGGATCCATATCAAATGGATTTTACAAACCCCGACAAAGAACTACGATAATTCCTGGTAATGTTAGGTTTTGTAAGCCTATCGCGTCCCTGCTGTGAAGTATCCCGCCCCACAAGCTTTTTGTCGCTAACCTTTCTCTCTCATTAGCGCGCTAGCGTATTCTTGCAGAAGCACAATGCAGTTCTTCAAGTTCGCCACATTTATTCGCGAAGACATTTTGAGCTTTCTGAGCTCCGCCGAGCCACGTGCTCGAAGGAGTCTCACTCGTCCTTTTGCTATCCTTTCTCACTTGCTGAATTTCTTGCGGTTGCCTCCAACCTCTCCTCGTCCACCGCCACTGGTCCAGACAAAGTTGCCTATCCCATGCTAAAGCACCTTCCTTGCTCTGGCATGGATTTTCTTCTTTACATCTTCGATCTTTCCTGGTCTTCACATTCCTTTCCTTCCATCTGGAAGACATCTTCCATTATTCCCATACACAAGATGGGAAAGCCTCTCGACTCTCCTACTTC
Source organism: Trididemnum clinides (assembly GCA_963675345.1). Lineage (NCBI taxonomy): Eukaryota > Metazoa > Chordata > Ascidiacea > Aplousobranchia > Didemnidae > Trididemnum > Trididemnum clinides. Next base: position 35,181,597 of record OY776296.1, read on the forward strand.
CTTCCGGCCTATCTCTCTCACCTCCTACGTATCAAAGCTGTTTGAACGCATCATTCTATCCCGTCTACTCTTCTTTCTGGAGTCTAATTCCATTCTCTCTCCCCGCCAGGCCGGTGATCCTGTCTACTATCGATTTCTCCAAAGCTTTTGACTCTGGGCTACCTCTCTGAGCTCCGCCGAGCCACGTGCCCTGTGGAGTCTCACTCGTCCTTTTGCTCTTCTTTCACTCTCGCTGAATTTCATGCGGCTGCCTCCAACCTCTCCTCCTCCACTGCCACTGGCCCAGACAAAGTTGCCTATCCCATGCTAAAGCACCTTCCTCGCTCTGGCATGGATTTTCTTCTGTACATCTTCGATCTCTCCTGGACCTCGCATTCCTTTCCTTCCATCTGGAAGACATCTTCCATTATTCCCATACACAAGATGGGAAAGCCTCTCGACTCTCCTGCTTACTTCAGGCCATCTCTCTCACCTCCTGCGTATCAAAGCTGTTTGAACGCATCATTCTATCCCGTCTACTCTTCTTTCTGGAGTCTAATTCCATTCTCTCTCCCCACCAGGCCGGTTTCCGCCCTGGACGATCTACACTTGATCAAATTCTGTTCCTTTCTCAGTCCATTTCGGATGGGTTTAACAAACCCAGGCCGGGCTCTTGCACGATCCTGTCTACTATCGATTTCTCTAAAGCTTTTGACTCTGTCTGGCATCCCACCCTATTCCACAAACTTATTTTCGCTGGCCTCCCTCCTTGCTTTGCTCGTTGGACTCAATCTTTCCTTTCTGATAGGCGTGCTTCTGTGGTTTTTCAAAATCACGAAAGTCGTTCATTTCGAGTCCGTCGAGGTGTTCCGCAAGGATCCGTTCTTGGCCCTGTACTTTTTTCTCTCTTCATTAATGATCTTCCGGCCTCTCTGCCTTTTTCCATCAGCTGCTCTCTTTACGCTGACGATCTGGCCATTTGGTCCTCTTCTCCCTCGGTCCCCACTGCGGTGGAGGCCACACAAGGAGCTCTGTTTCGATTGGAGCGCTGGTCTGAGTACTGGTGTCTTCCTCTCAATCCGAGCAAATGTGAGGCCTCCTTCTTCTCAGTGGATCCCCACCAAGCTAACTTCTTCCTACTTAGCTCCCACCTCCGTTTCAATCCCACTCCAACTTTTCTTGGGGTCACCTTCGACCGCACTCTTTCCTTTTCTAAACATGTATCTTCGCTGAAGGCCAAATTTTTCCCACCTATTAAGATCTCACTCTGTATCTCTGCTTCCTCATGGGGCCCCTCTAAAGGGTCCCTCTCTCTTCTGTATAAATCTTTTCTTCGGTCCCTTCTCACTTACGCTTCACCCGGATGGTTTCCTTTTCCTAAGCGCTACCAATCTTACCAAATTGGAATGCCTCGATTGAGCGGCTAGTTGCGCCATCACCGGCTACCTCTCGTCCTCCCCTATCCCTCTGCTTCTCTCCAAGGCTTCTCTACTTCCCCTACGAGTCACCCTGACTCATTTCACCCACCTTGACTCTCTCCCCCCTCATGATCTGGTGCTCTGGACAGATGGCTCTGTTCCTTTTCCTTTTTGGCAAGGGCGGCTCCAGCGTTCTTGCCAACTGCTCTCTCTGTGTCCGTTCTTTCCTTTTTGGCAAGCCCAGTATGCTCAAGTTTTTCCGCTGAAGCCTGCGCCATTCTGCACGCTCTTTGCTGGTCTCGGCAGCACCAACAAGTCTGCCATTTCTCTTCTCTTCTCCTATTATCTCGTTCTGTCCTCTCCTCCATCTTTCCTCTCATGTCAAACTCTGTGGCGGATCTGGCTGGAACTGTCTTCTCTCTCCTTCCGTTCTATCAGGCTACAATGGGTGCTCGGACACTCACTTCTACTGGGAAACGACGCGGCTAATGAGCTGGCCATACGGGGAGCGCCACTTGTGCCCTCCGCTATCCGTTGTAGTCTCTCTCCTCTTATCTCTCGTATCCACTCTCGTCTTATCTCGGACTGGAGGCGTACTGTCTCATCTAAATTCTTTGACACACAGATTCCCTCAATTTCCACCGAGGAACTTGTGCTCCCTCGTCATGCTCGCTGTGTCCTCTCTCGTCTTCGCTGCAACGGACACAGCCTTTTCTTAGGTTCTTATCTCTCTAGGATTGGCAGAATCGAGAATCCTTCCTGCAGCACCTGTGGACACTCGTCCCAGGACACCTCTGATCTCATTCTGCATTGTCCAGCTACGGACTCTTTGCGCCGCTCACTCTTTGGCGACTCTCTATCTCTTTACGACCTCTGGTCCAGACCCTGGGGAGTTGCCCGGCTTCTGGGGCTCCATGGTGTTCCGTCATGCCCCCATCCCTCGGAAGGGGTCGGGTAAACAACAACAAGACATTTTCTTGACCCTGTTCTTCTCTCTTTGCAACAACGACTTTCCAGCTTTTTTTCTTCTTCCGTCAGCTGCTCTCTTTATGCTGACAGCTATTGATCTTTCGATTTCTGCCACTGTAGAGTCCAAAAAGAAAGCCTAGATTGAATTAGACAGCTGGTGCATTCTTTTCAACTTAGACATTTGTGAAGCTTACTTCTTTTCTTTGTACCCCCACTGGGCTAATCTTCACAGTTTCATCTTCCTTAGATCAAGTCCCTCTTCGCTTTAACCACACTTCTACCGTTTGTAAGGTCACTATTAAAAGCACTCTCTCGTTTTCCAAACATTTGTTCTCCCTTAATCACATTACTTTGGTTGAGGGGGTATGTTCTTTCCTCGTTGCAAGGCATTATGCTGCATCTCTGCTTTCTCGATAAGATGCTCAAAAGAGTGTCTGTCTTTAGTTTAACTTTTCTTCAGTCCATTCTCATGCACACTTTTCTCAGACATTTTCTTTTTTCTATCGTACCAACATAACAAAACTGAAGCACCTTTATGGAGCGGTCTGTCATGCAATCAGGAGCCATCACTAGTCCTTTGTTTTCTCTCGAGCTTCGCATGCGGGCCACACCCACTTACTCCTTTTCTATCTTGGGACTGGCTAGGGTCATCAGAAGTAGACCAAAACCAAGGGTCATCAGAAGTATTGCAGAGCTTTGCTTTCATTAACTCGCAGATGCCCATTTCCTTTTATCTTAGAAAAAATCTATCTGCTGGTAGGAACTCTCCAACCTTTTAGATACAATGGCGAGTTTAGACGAACCAAGCAGCAAGCGTCACCTTCCTTTGTTCTAATGTAGCCGGCCAATACAGCCACTTCTGCGGCTCATGGCATTTCTGCTCCGCTCCACCCAACTAGACTGCAATATGTTTGTGCAGAGAAAAAAGCGAGGGTCATCGAGTGAAGTTCAGCGTCAGGTCAAGGACCAGCGGCCATTTTACAGCGAATGGCATTGTACTTTTGAAATCTATTTTACCGTTGAACACTTGTGACTGGTCAATTTTGAGGACGTATACAAAACGTAACTTGACCAAAATTTAGCCATCACTGTACACCCCATTCAATTACACATCCTGCCTGCCTCCTAGATAAAAGTAAACTGCCTACGAAAAATCGAACAAGTAAACACCACATTCAAACGAAGCAGTACTATCCACTACGCCACATCATCAGTCTGTTCTCGATAGCAAATGTGCTTATTTAAAGACACAATAATCATGCAAGGCAAAATTGATTGAAAGGGTCAGATGCTGTAGACGGCAAAATAGCCACTTCCTTTTTTAAACTATGGGTCGCGAGTACAGGTAGCCAACGCTCCCTCTAATTTTTTTATAGTGTGCACGAAATGGAACAACGCGTGAGCAGCAAATTTTGGTGTCTGAGTACTTGTAACATATTCATTTCAAAAGTCATACGGCTCAATTATGGCCATTTGTAAGATACGGCCGGCTTTGTCGCATAGTAATGCCTTTTTCTAACGGGCCGATGGAATTGATTTCAAGCAGTGACCAAACTAGACCACGACGGAGCCAGTCTGAGAGTATATCTAGAGAGAGAGAGAGAGAGAGAGAGAGAGAGAGAGAGAGAGAGAGAGAGAGAGAGAGAGAGAGAGAGAGAGAGAGAGAGAGAGAGAGAGAGAGAGAGAGAGAGAGAGAGAGAGAGAGAGAGAGAGAGAGAGAGAGAGAGAGAGAGAGAGAGAGAGAGAGAGAGAGAGAGAGAGAGATTAGCCGCGGCAGGCAATTAAAACTTGTTCAGTTCGTAGTTACATTTAGCACTCAGCTCGCTGTTGCCAATATCACATAATTTAAAGCTTAAACTTTAAATTTATTCTCACAGGCTTACCTGGTGAAGTTAGGCAGTACCAGTTCAGGAATACAAAAGCAGTCAAGTTTTGCTAAGCCAAACAGCTGTGCTGATAAACTATTGGTTAAAACTAACTCCTGCGCATAGAGACTAAGTGACATTAAGCTGCACTTGTACAGAAACAAGAAGCAACTTTTTTGCTTGGCTAATATCGGTAAGCAGGAATTGAATCATTGAGTAGTCTAAGAATACTGCCGATATTACGCATGATAGATAAAATTTATAGTTTCGCTGGAATGCTCAGAACAATTGTTAAGCTGAAAGTGTACAAGTGTAGCTAGCAGTTGTTTTACGTCCTCGCCAGTAAAAAAGTGATAGTTTCTGCTCCCTTTAACTAACTTGTAATGTGCCTAGTACCCCTGGATCTCCTTACAGTCTAGACTCTACTTGAGTAAAATAATACATAGTAGGCCATGGCCTTTTAGGAGTAATACTTTATTGTTTAAAGTTTTGTATCCAGGATAATTATCATTATGCCAAACAAATGTGTTGCTTTCGATATAAATTGAGCTATCTTACTGCCCGTTGAGCTATCTTACTGCCCGTATTCATGTGTCAAAATTAGCTTTTCCTTTGAACAATTTTCTTTGCTTAAACGGCTAAAAAGAATGGATTTGGTGCTATGAAAGCTTTTAAAATCCTGCTGGACAAGGATAAAATATCAAGAGATGTAGTGTTAATGGTTGACGAGATGTACTGTATTTGAAGGAAGTACAATATAATTCTGGGGAGAATGTTGGTGCTGATGGGAGTTTATATAAAGGTATGGTTGTGCTCATGGTGCAAGGTCTTCAAGAATCTTCAGTATTTGTTATAAAAGCTTTTTCGGAAGTGAAAGTGGATGGTCACTGGCTCCTAAACCAAATTTCAACATCTATATCGGGCTGAAAATGAGTTTCAAGTTAGAATAGTAGTCACAGACAACCATAGCGCCAATGTTAGTGCATTGAAGGATTTCATCAAAATGCATACTTCAAGCAGTTCACCATTGTACTGTATTGAAGTGCCAAAAATTTGACAAAAACGTATCTTTTGTTTGACAGTGTGCACACTGTCAAAAATATACGCAATAACTTGCTTAATGCAAAGAAGCAAGCTTTCCCATTTATTTCCATTACTATTCAAGGCTGACATTCATTTTCTGTTCGATCAGGACTTGAAGTTACATAAAAAAAAGCTCCGAAATTAACCTACAAGATTTTGCATTCTGGTAACAATGAACAAAATGTTAATTTAGCGCTTGCAATATTTCATGAAACTACAATAGCTACATGCAAAAGCTATTTTCTGAAAGACAAGATATTCAGATTTTCTCACTCTTGTAAACAAGCGGTGGACAATTTGCAAATGCCAATAAGCGCTTTGTACCAAACGCCTTAGGAATGCCACCTCGGCGGGAAACGGCAAAATGGATTTTTTTTAAAGGTTTTGCCGGATGGCTGGAAAAATGGTCTCTAAACAGCTCAATAAAATGTTCCTCTCAACAGCTTTTGCATTGACTAAGCAAACATCTAGCGCACTGGTACAAGCACTTCATGACCAATGTCCATTGGTAAAAGAACTTTTACTTGATGGATTTGATTACGTGAGACTTTGAAAGCTGCTGAATGACCCTCTGGAAAAAAAGATTTTCTCGGTATAGACAAATGAGCGGTGGAAGATTCTTTTTTGGTTTTGAGAGAGATGATAGTCTCTGAAAGAATATTAGCTAGCAAATCTTTACTGAAGCGCAATATTCTATTTTGGAATGAGGACATTGGAAAAGACTTAATCAAATGCAAATCCGCTTTTAAGGCGTTTGAAAATGAAATTGATTTGTTTGTAACTGAAATTCAAGCGGCAACTCTTGACCCTGAAAGTGAAGAAGTCGGTGCAACTATTGCTGGTTACATAACAAAAAAACTTGCTAAATGGTCCAAATCTTCAGCTTGCAAGATGTTCCTTGCCACGAATTCTGAAATAGAATGCCAATATTTTCAACTGTTATCTAGGGGTGGCTTAACTGTTCCCTCAGAGACACTTGCACAATTTGTTTGCAGTGGTTTTGCTTTATTAGATGTAACGAAAGACATTATGCACCTTAACTTGCCGAAAAGCTCCAGAAATGGTTTTGCAGAGGTACTTATGCTATGTGTTGACTTCGTATGTGAAGTACATTTAAATTGGGGAGTTCAATTAGTTATAAGATTACTGTAAATGTTCACTATAACAATGGTTAAAAGATTGTAAACTCTATTAGAAAGGATGGCCTATGTCTTTTAAAAAAGGCATAGATATAGTATATTAACTTTTCATCACAATTTAATGCATGCTTGAAGCAATTAAACAAAAGTTGGGAATGCGTTGTTTGTATTTTACCGTTAACAGCTTTTATTTGATCGGCCCGTTAGCAATAGGCTTGAAAATAAGACATGGACTGGCCGTATCTTATAGGTGGCCATGCCTCAACTAATTCCTTAAAGCCAAAATTTTATCAAAATCAATTCAACAACATTTTAAGTCATATTTAGTTATACTTGCTAAACCAACATTTAAAACTTTGTATAGCCTACAGTATTTCTACGTCTATTCTTCTGCGATGACCACTGCCGGTAAACACTATCTAGATCAATTTGCGCTTCCGAAGACTAAAAACATTTCACTCGCATCAGTATGTCGATATGATCAGTCTCTAATCACTAGCGCGTTTTGGTTTTTATGGAGTTCATCAGGCTAAAACTTTTTTGCAATCCGCATTTGATGCTTGGAACGTAGCCAAAATGTCCCAACAGATGTGCCAGTATGGCAAACTGTTCATCCTTAAGCCCAAACTGAACAACATCACCGAATATCTGTGTTAATCCACACTTAATTTTCTCAGAAACAAAAATCGTATTACTGTGTGGTGATGCTTCTGCAGACTTCCTCGGAAACCTCAAAAACTGTTGGTACTGAATAATCTGAAAAGATGAGAAGTGGTACCAAATTTTAATAAAGCTTTTGTTATCGACCATTTCATTGTACTCTTTTAAAAAGAATGAGTGAAAACTCTATCGTTTACGTCTAGCTCTCTTCAGGAGTTCTGTTGTTGTTGTTGTTTACCTGATCCCTTCCGAGGGATGGGGGCATGACGGAACACCATGGAGCCCCAGAAGCTGGGCAACTCCCCAGGGTCTGGACCAGAGGTCGTAAAGAGATAGAGAGTCGCCAAAGAGTGAGCGGCGCAAAGAGTCCGTAGCTGGACAATGCACAATGAGATCAGAGGTGTCCTGGGACGAGTGTCCACAGGCGCTGCAGGAAGGATTCTCGATTCTGCCAATCCTAGAGAGATAAGAACCTAAGAAAAGGCTGTGTCCGTTGCATCGAAGACGAGAGAGGACACAGCGAGCATGACGAGGGAGCACAAGTTCCTCGGTGGAAATTGAGGGAATCTGTGTGTCAACGAATTTAGATGAGACAGTACGCCTCCAGTCCGAGATAAGACGAGAGTGGATACGAGAGATAAGAGGAGAGAGACTACAAGGGATAGCGGAGGGCACAAGTAGCGCTCCCCGTATGGCCAGCTCATTAGCCGCGTTGTTTCCCAGTAGAAGTGAGTGTCCGGGCACCCATTGTAGCCTGATAGAACGCAAGGAGAGAGAAGACAGTTCCGGCCAGATCCGCCACAGAGTTTGACATGAGAGGAAAGATGGAGGAGAGGACAGAACGAGATAATAGGAGAAGAGAAGAGAAATGGCAGACTTGTTGGTGCTGCCGAGACCAGCAAAGAGCGTGCAGAATGGCGCAGGCTTCAGCGGAAAAACTTGAGCATACTGGGCTTGCCAAAAAGGAAAGAAGAGCCACAGAGAGAGCAGTTGGCAAGAACGCCGGAGCCGCCCTTGCCAAAAGGAAAAGGAACAGAGCCATCGGTCCAGAGCACCAGATCATGAGGGGGGAGAGAGTCAAGGTGGGCGAGAGCCGCACCTTGGCGAGAGAGAGGAGAATCATAGCGAGAGGAAAGGGTGGACTCCACTGTGAACGAAGGCAGATTCCATGGAGGAAAGGGAAGGGCAAACAAGAAAAGCCTCCCTAGAAGAAGTAGAAGGAAGCATGAGCGGGTGAGTGGACGCAAAAGCTCTCCAGGACGATCTGCAGAGTCTTGGTTTCACTCCAAGTCTGGCCAAACCTGAAATAGGAAAGGAGGTTGGGAGACGAAGAGCCCGCTCATAAGACGAAAGGGTGAAATGAGTCAGGGTGACTCGTAGGGGAAGTAGAGAAGCCTTGGAGAGAATCAGAGGGATAGGGGAAGACAAGAGGTAGCCGGTGATGGCGCGACTAGCCGCTCGGTGGAGGCATTCCAATTTGGTAAGATTGGTAACGCTTAGGAAAAGGAAACCATCCGGGTGAAGCGTAAGTGAGAAGGGACCGAAGAAAAGATTTATACAGAAGAGAGAGGGACCCTTTAGAGGGGCCCCCACGAGGAAGCAGAGATACAGAGTGAGATCTTGATAGGTGGGAAAAAGTTGGCCTTCAGCGAAGATACATGTTTAGAAAAGGAAAGAGTGCGGTCGGAGGTGACTCCAAGAAAAGTTGGAGTGGGATTGAAACGGAGGTGGGAGCTAAGTAGGAAGAGGTTAGCTTGGTGGGGATCCACCGAGAAGAAGGAGGCCTCACATTTGCTCGGATTGAGAGGAAGACACCAGTATTCAGACCAGCACTCTAATCGAAACAGAGCCCCTTGTGTGGCCTCCACCGCAGTGGGGACCGAGGGAGAAGAGGACCAAATGGCCAGATCGTCAGCGTAAAGAGAGCAGCTGATGGAAAAAGGCAGAGAGGCCGGAAGATCATTAATGAAGAGAGAAAAAAGTACAGGGCCAAGAACGGATCCTTGCAGAACACCTCGACGGACTCGAAATGAACGACTTTTGTGATTTTGAAAAACCACACAAGCACGCCTATCAGAAAGGAAAGATTGAGCCCAATGAGCAAAGCAAGGAGGAAAGCCAGTCGAAATGAGTTTATGGAAAAGGGTAGGATGCCAGACAGAGTCAAAAGCTTTGGAGAAATCGATAGTAGACAGGATCACCGGCCTGGCGGGGAGAGAGAATGGAATTAGACTCCAGAAAGAAGAGTAGACGGGATAGAATGATGCGTTCAAACAGCTTTGATACGCAGGAGGTGAGAGAGATAGGCCGGAAGGAAGTAGGAGAGTCGAGAGGCTTTCCCATTTGGTGTATGGGAATAATGGAAGATGTCTTCCAGATGGAAGGAAAGGAATGCGAAGACCAGGAGAGATCGAAGATGTAAAGAAGAAAATCCATGCCAGAGCAAGGAAGGTGCCTTAGCATGGGATAGGCAACTTTGTCTGGACCAGTGGCAGTGGACGAGGATAGGTTGGAGGCAACCGCAAGAAATTCAGCAAGTGAGAAAGGAGAGCAAAAGGACGAGTGAAACTCCTTCGAGCACGTGGCTCGGCGGAGCTCAGAGAGGTAGCCTCTGGCTCTGCTGCGCAGAGCCTTTGACTGAGAAACGGAAAAGTGAGACCTCAGGTAAGCGGCATAGACTAAAGCCGATTCCCTGGGAGAAGAACAGTTAGGAGAGGAAGAAGATGAGGAAGGAGAGCCAGCGATAGAGCGAAGGAGAGAGTGTGCAGATTGCACAAAATCAACAGCCGCCTTAACGTGGTGGTGCGGTTTCTGACGCCGTTTGGGTTGGGTCGAAATGGCTGTTGGTCTTCCCGAGGGTTCCAGTTACCCAGGGCACTCCCCTTCAGGAGTTGTCGCTAGAATGAAGCCTGGTGTTGATGGCGAGGTATTTATAGGGATTGAAGTTGATAAAAATGTCGGAACGTTCTGATTGGTAGACAATCAGACATTTCGTCGAGTCCAAATTAATGATGTAATTTTAGTGTGTAGACGAATTACTTTTGGCGACAAAGCTCTGGTTTAAGTATTTTGATTAAAGTTGCTTCCAAGGATGATAAATGAAAAAGTGTTCTTCCTGTAGCCAAAATAGAAAATTGGTGGTCATCGCAATAAGAGGTGCATTTTTCATTGTTGAGGAAGTGTTGTCCAATCGCCGAGGTAAAAGTTGTTTTGGGGTTCTGCCACTTACACCCAAGTGGCTAAACACCCCCAAAAATTTTGGTTTCCCCAAATTTATGAAAATCTCATAACTTAAAAACTAGCTAAGCTAGAAAGTTGCTTTTGGGCTAAAATGCTCAGAAGGCCCGAGTTTGTATCTGCTCCAGTACAACTTTTTGTTCTAACTACATCACACAAGCCACAAATTGGCAAAAATGATGTTTTTGCTAATGGCGAAGTAAAACTTTTACCTATAACGTAAATCGGCTTGTTTATTCACTTTGTATTTTATATATACATTATTGTTTTTGCAGTCCTTAGCTGGTTTTGATTAACTACTGTATTACTAGTCAAAATTAATTAGGTATCACAAGTTCAAAATGTTTTTTAGGAGATTAATAAAATAGAGAAAATGTTTCTTATTCTCAAAAATATCTTGCAAACTTGGTACTCTTTCTGTGTAAAGTGTTATCATTTTGGAATGCTTACAAGAAAAGCTGTTGCTAGAGTTTGTGAGCGTCAAGGAAAATATATTTTTAAAAGCTGTGACTCCTTTCCAAATGGTGTTCTTCCAACCAAAAGAGATGTTTTGCAAAGATTGCTTCATGAAAGAAATTGGCGAACAAGAGCTGCAGCTGTCATTGTTGCAAATGAACTATATGAACATTGGATCTACTGTAATGTTTATTGCGTAAGGGGTGATGGCATTTTGTTTAGGATTTTAACTCTTGTCAAAGATTTTTGACAGATTAAATCTCAGCAAAAAAAAGGGAAAAAAGGATTCAACACCAGTGCATCATTTATTTATAATATGATGGAATTTTTACGTGATATTTAATTGTTCGATATTTTTTGTAATGACCAGAAACAGCAACAAAAACTTGAAGAAACTATAAGTTGAAAATGAATGAAGATGACTTTGCATTTTATAAAGATCAAATAGGTCCTAGAAAAAGAAAATGTTTGGATGCTGTTGAACCAATCGACCAATCTGATATAAATTTTCTTCAAAAAATGTCTAAAAACAATCCAATTCTAATAATAGTTTCAACAAGCTTAGCAAATATTGATATTCTAATTGGTTTTGAATTTGATACAAGTACTAGTGAAAATTCAGAAATACAGTATCGTTTGATTCAGCATTACCTTGCTCTTCCAAATCTATTTTGCAGCAGAATCAAGTTACGTTAAAAGAACTTGCAATGGTTTGTGAGCGATATGAAGTGTCTGAAAGAGCTGGTGCAGCTATAGCTTCGACTACATTAAAAGCTTTTGGAATTGTTACTGAAGCGGATAAAAGATATGTGGTGGATAGAAGCAAGTTGCAAAGAGAAAGGCAAAAATACAGAGAAAAAATCAGAAACAAGGAGCAAGAATTATTTGAATAAGTGGATTTCATTTTTGTAGATGGAAGGAAAGATGCAACAATGACAATGGTTGAAGTAAATGGAAATTATCATCGCCAAACAGTCATTGAAGAACATTATGTAATTGTTGGAGAGCCTAATGGTTTTTATCTCTTACATGTAATCCAGAAGATGGGAATGGATATAAAATAGCAACATCGGTTTATTCTGCAATCACAGCTATGGAACAAAAATTGAAGATTGTTGGATCTGATGGAACCCCTGTAATGACTGGCAAAAGCAAAGGATTTATTGCATCATTAGAAACTTTAATAGGAAGACCATTGCAATGGGTTATATGCTTGCTCCATTTAAATGAGCTTCCTCTCAGACATGTTTTCCAAAAATTAGATGGCGTAATTTCTGAACCAGACTCTTTTTCAGGACCTATTGGTGGGTAGTTGAATGGTGCTGTTTTTGAGTGGAAAGTAGTGAAGTTCAAATCTATCTCAAACCCAAAAATTCCTGTTATTTCAAACTCTTTGATGGATGATTTAAGCAGTGATCAATATTATGCTTACAGGATTTGCTCTGCCGTCATGTTGGGATCAGTTGATACTAATCTTGAGTTTCTTGAAGTAAGAGGGTTAAATCATTCACACTGGTTGACACTTGGATGTCGTATCCTTCGATTTTATGTTGCCCAAGAAAAGCCGACATCTAATTAAAGCACTTTAACAGAATTTTTAATTAAAGTTTACTTTCGGGGTTGGTTTCAAATCAAATTCAATAACAAGATTACTGATGGACCAAAGAACCATCTCAATATCCTTACACAAGTAATGGGATTTCCAAACAAAATTATTCAGGATATTGCTGTAGCGGTTTTGCAACGAAATGCTTATTTTGCTCACCATGAAAATATATTACTTGTGATGTTGGCTGATAATAATCACAATGTCAGTCTTCTTGCAGTCAACAAAATACTTCGCATCAGAGTATCTTAAAAAAATTTGGATAATGTTGGTCGTGATGAAAAAGTAGATTAAGAAAATTCATAATATCCAAAATCGATACAAATCCAAAAACTTATTATTCCTTGGAGTTTAAAAGACATGCATGAACCACCTGCATTAAAACACTTATTGAATAAAGAAATTGAGGCTTTTTAACAAGATAATCTCAACCTGGAACATCCTTGCCACAATCAAGCTGTTGAAAGGCATACAAAACTGGTTTCTGAAGCTTCAGCAGCTGTTACTGGATTCAAAAATAGAGATGGACTTATCAGACAGAAAATACGATTAAGAAAACTAATGAAAACTTTTAACACCAAAAAGCAATTTAATGCCTAAAAAACTTGAAAATTAGTAAATTGGGCAACATTTTGTTATTCTACATAATGTGTGACCATTGTTGAGTATATAGTGTTGGTAGCATTTTTTGTCAATTTTTCTTGCTTCAAAGACTGCTAGATTAAAATGCTATGTGAAAATTTTTTTATTTGTGCAAGTAGCTAAGAAAAGACTTTAGTTAAAACATGGACTTTACAACAATTTCTTAATAATAAATAATTTTCATCAAAAACATCATTTTTGCCAATTTGTGGCTTGTGTGATGTAGTTAGAACAAAAAGTTGTACTGGAGCAGATACAAACTCGGGCCTTCTGAGCATTTTAGCCCAAAAGCAACTTTCTAGCTTAGCTAGTTTTTAAGTTATGAGATTTTCATAAATTTGGGGAAACGCAAAATTTTTGGGGGTGTTTAGCCACTTGGGTGTAAGTGGCAGAACCCCAAAACAACTTTGGAAGGTGTTTTTCGACCTAACCACCTACTTTAATAAACCTGGTTTTTTGATGTAAAAAAAAAATTTTTTCACTCCATCCTAATATACACTAATTAATGCAAATTACTCACCTTTCTTTACCAGGCTTTACCATCACGTCGTATACTGCATAGACAGGACGATGATCAGATTTTCGCAGGGTTGTAACACTATTGTATGTCTTGTTATAAATTGCATCACGAGACTTGCATTTGTGTAAAATACGATCCTGTAAAAAGCAATTGTCTAGCAGTACAAGAAAAATTCACTAGAGAAACTGATATACTATGCATGTTTAGCAGTTTCTGACTGCAGCGGTTTCAGCGTCATAGCATGCTGTTGAACACCAATTATATCATTTTCTATGTTGTTCCTAAGCGAGATCTATAAAACAAACCTTTGATATGATTTAACTAGATTCTATGAATAACTACACGAATGGTCTATCTATTGAAACATACTGCATAATGAAGTTGGCAATAAGGGACACAACAATTAAGTTTTCATCAAACATTAAGGAGATAACGTAGAGCCAACCAAGGTGGAGGCCATGAATAGTTAATAAGAAACAACTTGTTTGATTAAATTATCTCCCAACCACGCAAGCATTCAACTTCAAATACAGTAGAACTCCGATTATCCAAACTAATTAAAACCAGGGGTGGTTTGGATAAGTTAATCGTTCGGATAATCAAACAACATGCAATACACATGAAATTAGATCATATACAATACATTACAAAGTACAGTACACAAGAGGTACATGGTTATTTATTGTATATTACTAGCAGTGGCAGTAAAGTAATCATTCATTTTTTTTGTTTTAAATTTGCCACTCTTTTGGTTGCTGCCAAGTCTCTCATTTTTTTCAAGAACAACAGCTGTGTTGAACAACACTCATTCTGTTGTTCACACCATGCCATGGCAGTTTCAAATGCATCAAATGCTTCAGCATCTGTAGGACCCTTGATTTCTGATTCATCACACTCTTCTTCATCTGTTAAAACTTCATCATTTCTCTTAAAACGCAATTGACGTTCTAATGCTTCTTGTCAGGTTTTAATTTCTTTTATTAAAGTCGCGTTCGGATAATAGGCGTTTCGGATAATAGGCGTTTGGATAACCGGAGTTCTACTGTATCAAAAGTCAATTGTAGGATCGCAGTTTTGCAATAATATGCCTGTATCAACTAATGTGCTAGCTTCAAGCAAACAACAAATGCACAAAGAGCAAAGAACATTTTTTGATATCATTTACTTGGATGCGACACTCGGTATTTGTATGGTTTCTTTACAGTTACTTAGCATTGTGTGTAAAAATATCTCGTGTCAATGCTCTTTTTCGGCTAATCTTTCTCTGCCTGGAAGCTAACCGAAGCTTACAACTAAGGACATGCTTTTAACTCTTCACTTCTTTAAACGACTAAATATTACGAGAATCAGCCACAAAATAAGCAATTTTTATTTTTCAAGAGACGCATTTTTTGATTGAAACTTGTTAAAATTTGATATGAATGTCAAGATACATGTTTTGTTTTTTTAATTACGAATAGGACCTATGATTGCCGAGCTGACAGCATAATAGCTGCTCCGTTAGAAATTGTCTCAAGAGTAGTAATCGACTTTATTGTTGCTAAATAGGAAACTCTGAAAACATTAACAAGAGATTGCAAAGTGCACACATAAGGTAAAACGTTAGACTACAGCAATCTTTGAAGACGATTTCACCGCCTAATGACGAATTCGAAATATTTCCAAAAATTGAGAAATGTCTGCTTTAAAAGACATACCCCATACTATTTGCTTTGCAACTTCTGTTTGCCCTGTCGATAGCACAAGCCGACACTCTAATCAGCCTCCATGTAAATTACGGCTGTGCCCAGATTATTGTCGAGTCGCTGGATATTCAAAAGTGTGTGCCCGCTGGGTCCCCATACAACAGAAAGATGATCACAAAGCTGAAAGAGTAAATTGTTTATCATCTTTTTTTTTCCGAAAACTCATAACTTCATTTCTAATCACCACAACAGGACCTGGAAAGTCTAGGTTTCACTCTAAGTAAGGCAAAACCAGAATTGGAAAAGATTGGAAAACGAAGAGTCCGCTTATAAGTTGACAGAGCAAAATGAGTCAGAAAGGATGCCTTTAAGATAGGTGGGTAGAAGAGAACGAGAGGCAACTGATGATGGTGCGACAGGCTGCTTGGTAATGTTGTAATGATGAGAAATAAAAATAATCTGGATGAAGCTTAAGTGAGAACAGGCAGAAGAAAAGATTTGCAAAGAGTAAGGGACTCCTTGTAGGGGCCCATCAGGAAGCGGAGATACAGCTTAAGGCTTTGAGATGTGGGAAGACCTTGGCCTGAAGCACAGATGGATGTGCAGAAAAGGAGAGTGCAGTCAAAGGTAACCCCACAAAAAGTTGCAGTGGGATTAAAACAAAGTGGGAAGTGGATAAGAAAATGTGGGACTAGAGATTGGCTTGATGTGGATCCAACGAAAAAAAACCCTCACAATTGCTCAGATTGAGAAGATACCATATCTCAAACCAACGCTCCAGTCAAGTCACAGCTCCTTGTGTAGCCTCCACTGCAGCAGGGACTAAACGTCGGTGTACACAGAGAACGTTTTTTGCCCAAAAGCACTTTTGTACGAAAACTTCCATCCAGGTAAATATTTACAAATTTTACATAATGCAACACAGCGTGTGTTGTTGTTTGAATAGCGAATTTGTCTGCTAAGTACAAGATGGGCTAAAAGTAGGGTTACAATTAACACTTATACATTCTACACTTATTAGACACTAGCCAGCATCACCCGGCAGGACTACCGGTCAACTATTTGCAGTTAGCAATATCAGTTCTGCCAGCTTCAACTAAATTGTTTTAAGAACATAAGTGATAAATTGGTACTAATGGGGTATCACCCCTGTCCCCCTATCTCGATAGTAGAACGATTGCTTTCAATTAGGAGAAACTCTCAATTAAAAAGAAACTATTAGAAACGGTCCATTACTTTGCAAAGTAAATGGGTGGCGCAGTGGCTTTTGTTTTACAATAACACAAATCAGTTAGCCTATTTGGTGGTATGCAAATTTTACGACTTAGTAAAACCTTCCTACCATAAATGTTGTCCCAAATCCAGATCTTCCTATGCGGCACGTTCTTGAGAGAATTGCTAGTGTTAGATATTAGGACCACTACTTACTACTTTTTCGTAATTGTATGCCTATTTGTACCACCTAAAGCCTCTGGCTGGGCACAAGTTACTTGGTCCTGCCATAAACGCAGAATTTAAATTTCAGAAGGGATGTAACTTTTAGAATCCATAAAATGGTACTACATAGCAAATAAAAAGTGGTTTCGTGTTGCTATGTAGTATAGTTTTATCCATAGTTTAAATGTTGTGAAGTAGAGGGAGGATTTAGATGAATCTTTTTGAAAACTTTGGCAGATGATGTCAACGAACCATGATTTGAAGAAAGAATAGTCAATATGTTCCAAAGGAATTGAGTTTTTATAGAAACTATAATTTTGTGAGGTCAAGACACCAAAATTCTGAAAGTTTTTGACCGGTAGGCTATATTTTAAAGTTTTGAGACTTTATTTTTTGATGATCTACATGAAAATTAAGATAAATAATGGCTTTTGACGGAAAATAGTCAATATGTACCAAAGAACTTTTTATAAAAATTGCTAGTTACTTAGGTATAGTAGGAAATTTTTTAACAAAAAATGAAAAATCATAAATAGCAATCAATTTTTTGATCAGCCACTATAAACTATTTCTTGGCCCTAAGTAATTAGAGTTACATATTGAAATTTCCTAAGCTGCTTTCAAACCATATTAATTATTAGTATCTTATTGTAATCTATTTGTATTAATCTTATCTGTTTTTACTCAGGTTACCACTTTCTGAAAAGGGGGTATAAAGATACACTACAGGTGTTAAAGTTCAGTTTTTTAGAAAAAAACTAATAGTAAATGTACAAATCATACCTTAACAGAATTGCCTTAAAATATCCTTTGTTAAAAAAGTTTGAAAATCGATTGAAAAATAAGGTCACAAATCAGTTTTTAAGTAAACTGCTTCTGTAAAATGTTACAATTTTTAAAAAAATCACCACATGGTGATCTGTGTGTAGCAAAAGATTGTACCAGACGTATTATGACATCATAGAGCGAGTTTGAAGCGAGCAGAAAAAACAAAGAGATAAGCTTACAAAGCTTGAATTGCTTAAGAATGTACACAGTATACATTTTTGTACGTTTTTTGCTCTCAAGCATTTTGGAATAGAAATTTTTATCTGCTTCGATATTCATATATTGTCATATATTATACCATGCAGTGTGAGCTACCGGCTTTGTCGACAAACATCTTTTGTATTCGCTTTTGCAGTTTTTGTCTGCAAAAACGAATACGCCCTTGAGACATACAAGGTGGGCCAAAAATACGGTTACAGTTACTTTACTATCTGTTTAAAAATAGGGTTGTATTCATTTATTATCTGTTTCACTTTTACAATCACGTTTGAGATAAAAATGATACAAATTAGTACCAAACTTTTATTCTATGCTCCTTACTGAAGTCTTAAAAACGTTATGCTTTTTATAAATTTTTATTTGCAGGCTTTTACAAAATTGTTTTTTGTGTTTACTATGGCAAACAATTACAGTAGAAACCAAAGTGAATGAATGCTAAAGCAGTATTGGAAGTTGGAAAATGCGAAGCATGTGCTTGTAGCTTGACAAGCAGACTTTCATACTCCTCCACCTTCACAAATAGCAAGTTATCGCATAATGGATAAATTTGAAACTTTAGGGTTAGTATTTAATGCTCAAAATCTTGACACCCTAAGACTTCCGCGTCTGAAGAAAATGAGATGTTGGTAGCTTCGACATTTGTGAACAGTCCAAAGAAGTTTACACAACGTGCTTTGAAAGAACTACACATACAAAGAACATCGTGACGCCTAATGGATAAGCTGATATTGAAACTCAGTGACTGGTACATGATCTTTTGGAGGACAACCCAAATCGCCAGCTGCATTTCTGTGAACTGATCTGTGACCATATCACTAATAAGCAACCAGACCTAGATAAGATAATCTGGTCTGATAAACTTGTTTCAAATTGTCTGACAGTGTGAACAGGCATAACTGTGTGTACTGGGCTGATAAGAATCTACATTTGACTATTGAGTCCCAACTGCACCAACCTGGCTTTACGACGTGGGGTGCATTATCCAGCGAAGGTGTTATCAGACCCGTGTTCTTTGATGGCAATGTTACTGGAAACAACTATTTCAAAATGCTTTGTGATGTGGTAGTACCACAACTCAGAATCAAAGCTAGCTCTGATGAACTGTATTTCTAGTAAGATGAAGCACTTCTGCAGCGTTGGTTTCAAAAAAGGGGCAGTATTGAATGGCCACCACATTCACCTGACCTGACACCAATAAATTTCTTTTTTTTGTGTAATCAAGAACAAGGTTTATGAGAGAAATCCCCCAAGCTAAATGAATAAAAAGATTACATTTTAGATGCATTTACTGAAACGTGACGTCATGTTGACGTCACAATCAAAAATAATTTTTTAATTTGCATTTTTAAACCAAGGAATGCAGTTTTTGATTTAGACGAAAGCCAGCACCCGACTAACCAACTTCATCAAATTTCACTTCTTTAGCATCTCACATAACGTCATAATTAACAACTGTAAAATATGTTTTCTTAATTTACTCAAGAAGTACTCATTGCACAAATGCGATTGAACAGTTTTTTTTGGGAAATATTAACAAAAAGTACTCATTGTAGAAACGTGATTAAACGTTTTTTTGGGAGATAACAGCTCCTGAATCGATGCCATAAGCCACAAGAAGTCCAAATACCGTCAAATTCATTGCTTACCCGAAGTAACAGTGTGGCATTCGCAGTAAAACAAAGTACAGTACTGTAACACTACAAGTGCCGGTAAAATTTAGTACAGTGTGTAACAATGTGTTGAAAAAGCAAAGTTATAAGTGCGTGGCGGGAAAAAATACTGTACTGTAACAAGAAAGATGGAGAAAATGTTGGTCATATTATCCGAAATTTGGTCATATTCAACGGAGAATTTTAAATGGAGAAATTCCGGACCGTACCAAATTGGTCATAAGCAGCTGGTAATATTACCCGTGGTCATAATAAGTGACGCCTACTGTACTGGTAAATTTATTTCAGGGACACATAATGAAATAGCATGACTCAGACCTTAAACTCCCAAACTATGTGCCTGGCTGCAACTAAAAAGGATTATCCTACGCTGCATGTTTATAATAGAATAGAGAGGTGGTTACTTGAGCCATAAAAAATTTACCCTACTAAGACTCACTTTAGATAGGTAATAGAGGACTATTTCTTTAAAACGAAAAATTAACCTTTGCAAAATACATTTGAACGACAAGTTTAGACAAGGGAGAGCTTAACAAGTAAGATTATTTTCACAGAGAAAAAACCTCAATCATTGAACATTGATTATTGAACAACATTACGATGATGAATAATTTATAGGCAATCTAAATCCAGCCTACTTTTAGTACCATAAGGGTACACAAAATGTTGGTCACCGACTCATCATTAAGAATTATCGTTTTAAATACTGCAAAACATTGATTACTAAAAGCAGTAAAACAAAACTTACCGTGTATGAAGGCACACGAAGTTTATGAGAAGTATCATATTCATCTGATTCAGGATCAAATTTGTAAGTGGGAAGAAAATGAATAAACGGTTCCTGAAATCCCTTAAACACTTTGCCTAAAACATAAATGCATTATTGTTAGATCATGCAATAAACCAAAAAAAGTAAATCACCCTTTTATGCGAAAGAAATTTAATCTGATTATTTACACATCAACACGTCATAAAGATTACCTTTATTCATGAACCGCTTTAGTTGATCACATTTCAGTGCTTCATCAATGTTATAGGTCAATGGGTCACTGACCTCGTTTTTCATGTGTTGTTGAGGCTGACTGATTCGAAAATTCAAGTCACCAAACCAAAACACATGATCAAATCTGAAGTAACCATTAAAATAATGTTTATGTGATCCCTACAGTAAAATCACAAGAATTTACCTTTCTGTGCAGTCAATAGAGGGCCCTTGATATTTTCGTGGCAGTTGCATCTTTTCAGTGATACGTTGATAATTTTCAATTCGTTCTTTGCTGTTTGTTTCACCAGCTGCACAAACATAAAGCTGGTTAAAAGTGCACTTTCCAATATTTTCACTGGCATACAACTGTCCCTGTTCATCCGCATTTCCTCTCAGAACACGTAACTTTTTTTGAATAATAGCACAATTGAAACTTTTCAAGTCAGCTCAGAATGCACCTCAAGTTTCTCCCAAACAAATGAAAAGTATGTTTGCATTGTCTAACATAGCCAAAGCTTCCACTAAATACAAGTTGTGATATAGCAATATCTAATTTAGTTGATCAATAAATGCAATGCATTTATTTTTTTGTTAAATACATTTTGCAGCTTTCAAGACATAAAATTTAAACTTTTTTTACATGCAACAACTTCATTATTTTTTACCACTTTAAAATTAAAGGCACATTATAAACATGAAATAAATGAAAAACTTACAAGAGAAATGTGCACAAACAAATAAAAATGAAGAACCAAAACACTGAAATGATACACCGATTGCTCCTTTTGTTTTAACTCGTGATACAATTCTTGTTGTTACCAACTCATCTTCGAAATCTAATTTTTAACAAAAGCATGACAGTATATTACATGAGCTTATTCCATCTAACTTGTAATGATGTAACTTAACTTGTTTTATGACTATTCAAATCAAAAGTATATGACATTTTGACTATTTGATGTGGGTTAAAAAGTAGTAAATTAAGAAAGTCAATTGTAAAGCCCAAACTCTATATCCAGACATCATTTTAAGATCTTGTATTATCATCTCATATGGTAAAATCTGCACTAGGAAATTTCTTTTTAAATAGATAGAATTTTTCATCATAAAAAAAGGTGCAAGAGTCTGATCAACCTGCATGCAGAGGATCAAAAATTTCAAATAATTGCAAATTACACTTTTGCTTCAAACATTACCACTCAGAAGGCTCTTACATAAAAGTAAAGACATGAAGTTCATAGTTTGGAAACCGCTATTACTTAATACCTACGTCACAAACTGTTATTAATTAGTCATGTAGAAAATTGTATATTTGATTAGTTTAGATATTTTTAAATTCGGTAATAAAACAATCACATTTTTTATTTGAACACAGCAAAATTCTAAACCTGTATCCTGTAGTCAAATCAGTTCATTTGTGGAACTGTAACTGCTTATATTGTTTCAATTGCCTTTGGCAAGTCAGTTACACGTACTTAAGAAACCCTTTGACATTATGGCTTTGACCTTTATTTAAATTGATACTTAATGCAATAAAAGAAATGTTTTATTTAAAAAGTTAATGTCATGAAAACCTATTTTATATTTTAGGGATTGACCACCTTTTGTCATGATATCTTGGGATATATTTTCAAGATTGGCAGCTATGTTCCAAATTCATTACAGAATTCTTTATGAATGTAGCTTTGCAAAACCCCTGATCTTGCTTTGTGATGTTACATTTGACAAAGTTAATGTCATGAAGACCTTTTTTTGGAGATCAACCACCTTTTGACATGCAATCTTGGGATATACTTGCACGATTGGCAGCTATGTTCAGAATTCACTGCAGAATTCTTTACAAATGTACCAGTAGCTCTACAGAGCCTCTGACCTTGCTTCATGGAACTACTTTGTGAATCACTGGTGTAGACTGACTGATGTCTTTTTTTGATGTCATTCTTGGTTTTAAAGTTGACTGGCTGAATGTACTTCTGGAATATATTCTCATGGACTATTGATGTTTCATGAAAGAGATTTTTAATGTTGTGCGTTCCTAGTTCAGTGAGGAAACTTTTTACATACAAACAATAGTTCTATAGTGTTTTTCGATCAACTAAGTCTCTGTTGCAATTCTAATTGATTGTAACAAAGACTTAATTGATCAAAAAACACTATTAATTTTCAAACAAAATATTCTCTAAATTTAGTTTTATACTGCAATTACAGTGTTTTTTTATCGATTAAGCCTCTGTTGCAATCAATTAAAATTGCAACAGAGACTTAATCTGTCAAAAAACACTATATCTAAATCATTTCTGTCCTATAGTGTAATAAATTCCAATTCTGACTTAAACTCATGCCATACGCTTATTAAGCATTACAGCTTATACTTGCTATGAATCTATTCATGCCTATATGTGACTATTTATGCCAATTACCTATACGAGGTGTGTTTGAAAAATATCGGGACTGTATGCTTTGCACAAACAACACTTGCAACAGTGATAAAAGCTTTGTTTTTTTAAGATGGCGCGATATCTTGTGGTAGTTTCAGCATTCTGTGACAACCATATGCTTTTTTACAGGCTTTTCTTGAAAGGTGCTTTACTGTAGTTCGTTTTGGGATAATTTATTTAGTAAATATTTTTTTCTTCTTTTGTTAACAAATAATGAGCATTGAACAAAGAATCAACTTGAAGTTTTTCGTTCGACTTGGAAAAACTCCAACTGAAACATTCAATTCACTACAAGAAGTTTACAAAGATGCTACGATGTCAAGAACTCAGATTTTTG
Source organism: Trididemnum clinides (assembly GCA_963675345.1). Taxonomy (NCBI): domain Eukaryota; kingdom Metazoa; phylum Chordata; class Ascidiacea; order Aplousobranchia; family Didemnidae; genus Trididemnum; species Trididemnum clinides. The sequence continues at coordinate 35,204,770 of OY776296.1, forward strand.
AGGGGCACAAGGGGTTCAGAGAGGGAAGAGAGAATGTGGAAGATGATCCTAGGAATGGAAGACCAACAACAAGCAGAACAAATGAAAATGTTGAGCGTGTGAGAGAAAAAGAGCGCAGTGACTGCCGCCTTACTGTTAGAATGATAGCAGATGAGTTGAACATGAATAGTGAGAGGGTGTGGAGGATCATCACAGAAGATCTGGGGATGAGGAAGGTTTGTGCAAAAATGATACCAAAGTTGCTAAATGATGGGCAAAAGGAAAATCGTGTGCAAGTGTGTCAAGACATCCTGAAACAACTTGAAATTACACCAGATCTGCTGAATAGAGTTGTTACTGGTGATGAGTCGTGGATCTTCGAGTGCGATCCACTCACCAAACGGCAGAGCCTTGAATGGAAGAGTGCATCCTCACCAAGACCCAAGAAAGCAAGGCTGTTCAAGTCCAAAATTAAGGTGATGCTGATTGTTTTCTTTGATGTTCATGGAATTGTTCATCTAGAATTCTTGCCACAGGGCCAAACCATTAATCAAAATGTTTACAAAGACATCTTGCGACGTTTGTGTGCATTCGGTAAGGGAGAAAAGAAGAGAATTGTGAGAGACAAAGTCATGGCTGCTTCATTATGACAATGCTCCTGCTCACAATGCCTTAAGCATATGACAATTTCTTGCAAAAAATAACATTGCCCTGCTGGAGCAACCACCCTACTCGCCAGATCTGGCTCCCTGTGATTTTTTCTTGTTTCCCAAGCTCAAAGGAGTCATTAAAGGAACCCGTTTTCAAGACTCAAAAACCATAACAACAGCGGTAACGAAGGAACTATGAGCGATCCCAATGGAATCTTTCCAGAAGTGCATAGAAGCATGGCGGCAGAGATTAGAAAAGTGCATTCGAGCTCAAGGAGATTACTTTGAAGGGGACAACTTGTAATTTTTACGCGGCATTTCAAATAAAATAATTATTTACACAGTCCCGTTACTTTTCAAACATCCCTCGTATGTATATCCAGTGTGCTACCAGTATGTATTTCTCATTGTGTCTGTTTGTGTACTGTATATATGTAGCTTGTTTGTTAGTAGTTATTCAGTTTTTATCTGGTGTTTTCCCTTTAGCAGAGATGGCCGGATTTACCCCATTCCTTCTTGCAATTTCTTGCACTCCGTCCCTCCACTTGTCTCGTCTCAGGGCATCCTCCTTCTTCAAACCAATCTTCTCTGTCTCCTCTTCCACTTGCTTCTTCCAGGTCTTCTTTGGTCATCCTCGCTTTCTCTTGCCAGTCACTTCAAGATTCAGAGCAACCCTCAAAACACTATCGTCATCCCTCCTCAGTACATGTCCATACCACCTAACTCCATTTGCTGTTGCTAACTGGTCTATCGTTTCCTTCAACCCTAACATATCCATCTGTTCTTCAGTCGTCTTTCTGTCTACGATTTTCTGACCACACATGGCTCTCACCATAGCTCTCTCTGTTCTCCTTAAAATTGCGTTAGTGATATGTATTTTCAGAAAACCACTTCTTGCCTTCCCTCTTGTTACACATTGTTGGCTATAACTTGGTCTTGAATTTGAGGAAAAAGTAACAAGAGTATATACTTTGACTAAAAACCTTTCAGTCATCAGGGCCAATGAAATTTTTAATGCCATCAAATACCACAAAATTATTTAAAAGTGTTGAGAATAAAAGCAATGAAACATCAAAAAGTTTTTAATGCAAAGATGTAATTATTAAGCATGAAATTGATTACACACTGACTTGAACAATACCAAATGATATCCCGACGAACAAATATTGCCATATGAAGCACACCATGTGAGACTGAGTGAGCAAGAACATGTTTTGTTCCCAGTGTTTCTTGAAGTTTGACTTCCCAATTTCGCCTGCACATAAAACCTTTACCAGTAATGTGAAAAAATGCAGCTCAGTGGTACGACCACCTGTTTAGAGAAGAAATTGTGGTATGGTGCTCATGTTTATGATATACTGATTTTTTGAAATTTGCTCCACACAATATGAGTTGAAAAGTATCTGCTGTCAATAAACAGTAATAAAATCAGCTTAGACATTTAGCTGTTATGAAAAAATCAATTTTGCTAATGTATTCTCAGTTTCTGCAAAAAATAAAAATTGCACAAAAAACATTAAATATTCTTTCAAATAAACAAAAATAATTACCAATGAAAAAACAAGTCTATAAATTATGTAGACTTGTTTTTTTATTAGGGTAATTATTTTTTATTTATTAAAGCAAAATTTTATTAAACCGAAATTTTATTAAAGCGAAAAAGTAGAAAAAAAGAAGTTAAAGGAGAAAAAAGCTTATTGTAAGTATGAAAAACCTTAAAGTTTGGATGACCAGCATATAACAAACTACAAAAAGGCCCATGGAACAAAAAAAATGAATACTCAGGGTGTGCCATAAGTAACTATATATTTTCACTTGCTTGTAAATTTATTTATACTTATTCAATTTTTTTGTTTCCTATGTTATTTAAAGCTGAAACCTTACAATAATATATAATTATGTTCTGTAGCTGTTCAAATAGAAATATATATATATTTCTATTTGAACAGCTACAGAATAGACATTAAAACCACAGCAGTCTGTTTCACCTAGTGGCTCATCACTCGCTCAACACTAGTGGCTCAACACAAAGCTGACCGCTACAGTAATGGAAAAGGTCAACTTCAACTATTGGAGCACTGTTCCTCAAAAAGCTGACCACTACAGCAATGGAAAAGGTCAACTTCAACTATTTATAATGTCTATTCTATAATGTCTATTCTGTAGCTGTTCAAATAGAAATATAATGCGACTCTGGCAAGTTTGCTGTTGAGCACTGTGAAGCTAAGCGACTATTTTATATGTATATATGTAAATATACAACTATCAACCTTATCTTCTGCACCTCATTCACACCCTTAATCATGGCTACCAGGACAAGCAAGTTGAGTTTTGTGAGCAGTTTCTTCAGATGGTCCACTGTGGAGAGCTGGATATCAACTATTTTGTAGCCCAATGAAGTGATTTTTAAACTCAACAGCTGCATAAATCGTCATAACTGTGTCTAACGGGCATCCAAAAACTTTGAGGTCACAATTAATCAAACAGGCATATGTGTTTGGTGTGCAATTTCAACAGAAGGTATCATTGGTCCATTCTTTTTTAATGAAACAGTAACTGCACTTAGTTACCAGGCCATGCTACACCAGCAGCTTTTACCATTATTACAACAGCTGGGTGGAGCAGAGGATTTGTACTCTCAGTAGGACAGGGCACCAGCCCATTATGCTAAGCTTATGTCAGACGACTGGCTGGATGCCAACTTGCCTAATTGATGGATTGGCAGGTGAGGACCACTTGAGTGGCCATCTCATTTGTTTGTTTGTTTACCCCTCCTCTTCCTCGGGATGGAGGTACGGCATGAACGGCAATTCGGATTCATGTCGTCAACCTAATTGGAATTAGTCTAGGGGAAAGATGGCAGCCCATTTTGAACCAGTCTTGAGTGACTGGTAGCCCCACCACCAACAAGGCGGACTGTCACTGGTGGGTACCCAAGAGTCGTCTGACATACTGAGTGAGCAACTTCACAATTATAATCCGGTGATTTGTCCCCACCTAACTTTTTTCTGCAGGGCATTCTCAAAAGAGAAAGTCTACTCAGCAATTGCTGAACTTAACACATTGCTGAACTTAAGGAACAAATTCGAGCTGCAATTGCTGAAATGCTGTTGGAGATGTGCATTGAAACATATCACTCAGTCCCTGAAAGAATAGCAAAGTGCATTGAGCGTCACGGAGAGCACACGGGCATTTAATAAACATCATGTTATATATTAAAACAAACTTTAGTGTAGCTTTTGTTGTTTTCTGTATAGCATTACCTTATTTCTTTGATATTTCATTTATCATGTTGAAATAAAAATGCATATCATAAATCCTGGCCTATAAGCCAACCTAATTTTTTATAGATAAAAAATTTATGATTTAAGCCTAAACCTGCCACATAAGTCAGCCCAACTTTTTTGTAAAAAAATCATTAGGCTAGTCTTAGCTATTTTGTATCAAAAGTATTGACCTAGCTATATTTGTAACCTATTACATCTTTATTTAAAAGGAGAGGACAGTTGCAAACAAACAACTTTTTTCTAATGTTCTTTAAAACCTAGTTAAATCCTATAGTTTAAGAATCTTAAGTTTACACTCGATAGCCTAGATGTTGGAAGTCTGAAAACTAGACCTGGAAAATAAGTCGATTAGTGATTTTTCTAGACAATTTATTAGGCTTGAAACGTCAACTTCTAGGTCGGGATTTATGGTAGTTACTTATGGCAGACCCTGTATATGTATATATATCAATTTTAGTCCATAGTTAAGTGGCTAGTGATACGTCAAAACTAACCTCGTTCAAAAGTAAATGGCACATAAGTCTTGTGCTTTGTGTTAGTTTGTTTTATAAAAGTTAATGCAAATGCTGTTGGGGGGATCTCTTGGCCCTTGGCAAGCCCTGCTGATGAGTCCAAAAGGACAAAACGCATCCAGGGATGGCTTTGTAAATTTGAAAATATCTCTTAATAGCATTGCTTCCTTCAGAAGCCTCGTTCCTGCAGCACTCACTTTGTTTTGTTTCTTGCTTATAAGATGCTCTCTATTGATCGTAACCTTTTGGAACTAGCAATATATATATATTTCTAGCAATATTTGAACAGCTACAGAATATGAGTTGATCTATAGCTGTTCAAATAGAAATATACTACCACTCTGGCAAGTTTGCTGTTGAGCACTGTGAAGCTAAGTGACTATTTTATATGCATATACATATATTTTTCTATTATACAGCTACAGAATTGACATTAAAACGTTACTACAACAGTCTGTTTCGCCAAGGGACTCATCATGTGGTGGTCTGCAAAATACATATAAAACAGTATAAAACGCTATAAAAACTGGCATAAAAATATATATAAATTAACCAACATTTGAAAATTCAGCAACTAATGTGACTCGTCTGAGAAGTTAGAAAAGGTATCCATTAAGCCACCGGTGGTACAGGGTAATACAACTTTGGCAAAGGTTGATTGCCAAACTCAAAGCTCTAGAGAGGGAGGAGATTGAAAACAGTGTTGGTACAAGAAATTTATATATATATATAAATTTTATAAATATAATGAACTCAGTAAAATATATAAGAGTGCTCAATAACAACAGTTCGAGCAAATTGATATATCTTTATTAGCAAAAATACAACAGCCTGTTTCGCCATTAAGGCTCCTCAGGTATTTCTGCAAAAATAAAACGAAAAACGAACCCAAAACAAACTAAGAATGCAGTATTACTTACGATTGTTTGAGGGGAATAAGCAGAGGTAGTATGGTAGCCAACCGAAACCTATCAAACTAAGTAAAAACTAATACTAAAAAATAATCTTTTTGCTAGTTCTCCTGCAAATAGCAATCTCATCTGGTCAACTAAAACTGTGAAGGTTAGTATGAGAGTTACAGTGACACAACAATGGGAGCCGGTATATACTTAATATGGTAAACAATAATTTGGGAAAAATAGATGAAAAAGAAATAATGAAAAACTGCAAAAGTAAAGGAATCAAAACACATAAACCTACAACAAACCGTCCAATCTGATACTTTTTAGTTTAAATTTCTTCCTGTGGCAGCATGTATTCACTATTTCGGATCGTTTGTTGAGCATTATTTTTCTGTCGCTGCTTAAGATGGCAAGTTTTTCAGTCAGGCACAGGTTACATTTGCTCTCTCCACTATTATATGATGATGCTGCAGAAACAATGGACCATTTTATAGATGGCTCAACACCATCATCCTTTGCTCGCCAGACTTCTTTTGATAGCTCAGTTGCATTTCTTTTATTACAGTGGGTAAATGAATGTTTGTGATTACTAAATCTTGTTTTGAAATCAGTGGAACAGGATTCGTAATATAATTTGGTAGTATTGTTAGAGGATATTTCTGCTTTATATACAATTGACTTCTGTTTGCATTCACCGTTAAGTAGGCAAGCGGTTTTTATTCTGCAATTACATTTTGGATCGGCGGTGGGAGGTCTATTGGCCTTTGGAAAGGTGGAAAGAAGCTTTTTGTTGTGGTGTAAGATGACCACAGACATATTTGGCATACAGCTATAACTAATTTTAATATTGTTTTTATTGCATATCTTGTAGAGCCGGTGATGTTTAGGGAAATGCTTTGTGATTAAATTTAGGAATTCATGGCCAATATTTGTTTCAATGCTTTCACTATATGGAGGGTTAAACCAAACTATGCTTCTTCTTCTGCTGCTGATTGTCTTTGTTGCTTTCGCTTCTTTCCGGTAATTTTAAGTAAATTTCATATCCACTTTCATGGAGAGCTTTATTGTACATCAGAGCTGCTCTATCAAACTCATCCTTAGATGATGACAGTTGGGTAAGGCGATCATTGACCATAGATGGAATCTGTTTTTTTATCAAAGGAGGGTGGTTGGAAATTTTGTTTATGTAAAGTGGATTGTTGTTCGGTTTTCTATATGGCTAAAATTTTCCAGAGTTAAGGTTTAAAGTTGTGTCCAAAAAGTTGGTTTGAGTCAGGTTTAATTCCACCAATATTTTCATATCATAATCCTGAAAGAGCTTAATCAGTTGTTTTTGGGTGCAGTCAGTTTTTGGTCCAGAAATATTGAGAACAGCTAACCCATCATCTCTATACAAACCAACACAATTACAGCCAAATAGATGTTTCATTTTATGCAGCAGAAACAAACCTACTAACTCGCAAACTTCAGCTCCATCAAATGATCTCATAGTAACATCAAATATATGGTTGCCTTTTTTGATCCAGGTGTTACCATCACAAAAAAGAAGCAATTTGCGTAAATGCATTACAATGCGTAGTGATTCTTCATTTATCACAGTGAATTTTTGGCTAATTGTGGTGCTTTCCATAAGAGACTCTGAAATGGATGAGTAAAAATCTACAATATCAAACTTCATAAACTTGGAATGGCGCTTGTTTGGTATTACTTGAAACCTAGAAATTGCTGAAGTGTTACGCCATTAAGATCAGAATTGACCTGAATGCTGCTGTTAACATTGTCCAGTATAATTTTGCTGATTTTACCAATTTCAGATTTGGTGCGGCTTATAAGCCTGCATTTTGGGCTGTTTGGAAAATTTGGTTTGTGATCTTTATTTTTTTGGTATGAGTTTTTACTTAGTTTGATAGGTTTCGGTTGGCTACCATACTACTTCTGCTTATTCCCTTCAAACAATCGTAAGTAATACTGCATTCTTTGTTTGTTTTGAGTTCATTTTTTGTTTTATTTTTGCAGAAATACCTGAGGAGCCTTAACGGCAATACAGGCTGTTGTATTTTTGCTAATAAAGATATATATGTATACATATAATCAAAAAAAACAGTAAATATAATGGTAATCTTAATTCCAAACTACTAATAAATAAACAATCACTCTAAAAAATACCACAAAACATCACAGGATTAAAAATAATGTATAATATTAAACAATGACAATACTGAAAACTAAAGAACGTTGCCAAGAATAAACCCAAATCTACCCCAATTTCAAGAGACCATACATATAAAAAGTACTTGCATGAAAATTTAAACACAAAAAACATAAAACTTAAGGCTCAAGTAGAATAGTGCCAGCACCATTCAAAATTCCAACTGCAGGAAGACGGCTGTGTTAAGTATTAAAATCTGCAAAACTTTTTAGCAAAAAAATTTTTCAGAGTGAGGTCTATAATAACAGCAATTTAAACTACAAGCCAAAAAACTAGCTCCTATTCCTCTTAAATTACATTCAAAACAATATAAGTAAAATCATGGTATCAGATAAATAAGACATATTATTACTAAACAAACAAAGAGCTGTATTACATAATAATAACTAAAAGGGCCTTACCTATAGAAACCATGACATATGTGGTAAAATAATGCACTCAAATATAAGAGGAAAAAAAGCCAAAACAGTACACAAAACCAAAATAGCTATAACATTACTAAATTGAGGGCAAGAGCAACCTATTTGTATTAATTGTAGCATTTAATATGTCTACCCATATGTTTTTGGATATTAATAAAAGCTATTTAGGTGGTTGTTCTACATACATCTTAAAAAAAAGTACAAATGTCTCACTTCATTTGTAATCAAGTTCTATGAAAGATGGCTTGATGGTGTAATAATGCAGCTTTATCATCAATATTGTCATATTTAAATTAATTCCAAATAAATTTTAAAAATTGGTCTATTTTGACCAACATATTTTTTGTGATATAAATGGCATGTAGACGTGTATATGCTATACTTTGTACAATCTAAGGTTTGGTTCAATGGAAAAATTTTTCCATTTATTTGCTTAAAAGAATATTTGATGTTTTTTGTGTGATTTTTAATTTTGCAGAAACTGAAGATGTGCTAGTAAAATCAATTTTTCTTATAACAACTAAATGACTAAGCTGACTTTACTACTGTATATTGATAGCTGATGCTTTTCAATACTTGCTGATACAAAGTAAAGTTGCTTAGATAGACTATCCTGCTAGGGTTTAATTACTGTTTTCCAGTTTAAATTTTGCCTGTGCGCAATATTAAGTCTAAGGCACCATAGCCGTCCACAAAAGATAGCTTGCACACTATTCACTGAGCATATTTATCTACTTTGCATGAGACCTGACTGATTAGCAGCCTGCATAATCAGTGGTCACAGTAACAAAGAGAATCTGCACTAACCTTGCTTAAGCGTAGATGAAAGTAACCTATTTATCATAAGTATGATAAAAAAAGTTGTAAGCTGGACACAAGTAAAAATAATTATTAATTTTGTGAGCAAGATTTTAAGAGTTAATGTTTTTTAAGTGAGGAATAGCAATAAAGAATCAAAATGTTACCAAGCTTGAACATACAAATCAGGTGCAGCTTCTTGTATGCCAATTACATAAATTTCTTGTAGAAACTCCTCGGAATTTGGTAACAAGAAGTCATTGATATTTTCAGGAACTTTGCACCTATGCATATTCCAAGTTCCTAAAAATGATCAATTAAAAAACATATTTTAATTGTAATTTCTTGCTTGACATTTTCTGATAGTTACATTTGCTATTTGACACACAACTTTCAAAAAGCATATATAGCATAAAGATCACTCTTACAAGCAATATACTTTGGCTTAATAATGCCACAATAAGCCAGCATATCAAAAAATTTTCTTGCTTATCATCTTCTTCAACTGCTGACACATAAAAGCTTACAAAATTCACATTAAATCATGCAAACTTAGACAAAAACAGCATGCATCAGTAAAAAATCTTCACAAAAATCTTGTTAGTGGTACAAAATTTTAATATCTGTTTGAGCCATAAGCTTTTCATGATGCTCTTATCAGTGGCAGTATTGCATCAAAACAGAAGATCTAGAGTGAGTAAGTGTTTTATGTGATTAATTTGGACATTAAGCAATCAAGACAAGCCAATGATAGTGCTAGTACTGTAAAGCACACCAAAGACAAATTTTGTAATAGCAAAATGCTAAAGAAAGCACAGCAAGAGGCCAAATAAGAACTCCACGATTATTGAAAGAGTTTTAGAGTGTAAACAACTCTTTCTGTCTGCACAACACCGGGCAACGTGTCTTGATATAAGCAGCCTCTAAGAGATTAAGATGGAAAGAACTGCATGCTGCAGCAAGGATGGAAAACCGCTTGTTATCATAGCATAATGCACATTGATCATTATCTAACAGATGCTGACCAACGGCAGAGTCACAATCTGGTTCAGTGCTGTTTCGTTTGCTCAATCTGTGTAGTTGAGATTAACGTAAACAAGCCAATTGTTGTCTTAACCATTGCAAAACATGTTGCTTAATGCGATCCTGTAGTCATTGAGAGGTTTGCCCTACGTACCGACTATCACAGTGGCACTTATATTCATATATGACAAAAGTTTTCTGAGTGGTAGGTAGAACTTTCTTGTGGGCCACTGGCAGCATGTGCTTTGAATAAGGACCAAGCGGGTGCTGACAGAACCATAGCAGCTTTCCTTGACAGTTTTAACTTGTTTTTCCAAGTTTGTGGAGGGCTTACCTATTCAAGGGACCATCAAGTACACAGGGCACTTTTCTGGGCCAAATCGCTTAAGGGTGGAGAACTGAGCAATTTTCTTGGCAATCTGAGCATTGATGACATTTTTAGAATAGCCATTGTCCAGTAATATTTTCTTGATTTGCTCTATTTCTTCATTGAGTCTATATTTGGTGCAAATCATTTGGGCTCAATGCACCAATATAGACATTAGACTTATTTTACATTTGAGAGGACTAAAGGACCCCCAACGTAAATACTGGCTGGTGAAAGTGAGTTTCCGATATACAGAGTTCCCTCGCTATTTCACAGTTCAGGTTCTGCAGTTTTAGTGCATCACGGCATTTTTTTTTAAATTTTTTTGATTGGCTGCATATCACATTGCTGATTGTCTGTGCATAATCACACATAGTAGTAGGTGAAGTAGAGTGCCTGCTTCGTGTGTTTTTGGCAAACCATACATTTGAAGTCTTTGTGATCTAGTTGGTCATATATCATATTTTTCGAACCATAGGGTGCACTTATAATCCTTAAATTTTCTCAAAAATGGAACATGCGCCTTATAGTCTAGTGCACCTAATGTGTGGATTAGGTTGCGCTTTGTCACCAAGCTCTGAATAAATTTTATGTTGTACTGTATTTTTCGAACCATAAGGTGCACTTATAATCCTTTAATTTTCTCAAAAATGAAATATGCACCTTATAGTCCAGTGCTTCTAATGTGTGGATCAGATTGCAATTTGTCACCAAGCTCTGAACAAATTTATGTTGTAATAAGCGCTATCAATGCAATTGTATCTACCGCAACTTGTTCTTTGAGAGCAAACTTCTTACTTCTTTCTTGCAATCAAATTATTTACTCTCATTCCCTTTACGAGTGTGTTTTTTTCTTCATCTACTCCCATTCCCCTAAGAGTGTATTTTTCTCTTCACCTTACGTGCATAAACACACACGTGCATCACGCATGTATTGCAACATGTACAAAGCAACTAGCCGTAAACTTCTCGAGGTACAGATAAAATGCATTGAGTTTTTGTTTTATTAAATGCACCTTATAGTCCAGAGCGCCTTTATGTATGAAAATAAACGAGTTGGAAAACGTTTATTGATACTGCGCCTTATAGTCCAGTGCATTCTATGGTCCAAAAAATTCGGTAATAAATGCTACCAATTAATAATACCTACCTCAACTCGTTCTTTCTTGAGAGCAAACTTCTTCTTTCTTTCTTGCCATCATACTACCTACACTCATTCCTTTTATGAGTGTGTTTTTTCCCTTCACTTACTTCTCGTTCCTTCATTTACTCTCGTCTCTTTTCTGTGCACGAACATACATGTACATTGCACATGCATTGCAACGTGTACCTAGCTACTACATGTTTTTATTTGATCATAAAATAAAAGTATGGTACTGATGAAATGCGTTGAGTTTTTGTTCCATCAAATACTCCTTATAGTCCAGAGTGCCTTAGGTATGAAAATAAATGCGTTAGAAGAAGTTTATTGATATTGTGCTTTACAGTCCTGTGCACCCTATGGTCCGAAAAATATGGTAGTGTCATATATCCACTTCAGCATAAGATCGTCTTTGACTAAGTCAAGCACCAGCTTCTGAAGGTGCAATTGTGACTCAACCATTGGTCAGCATCTGTTAGATAATGATCAATGTGCATTATGCTATGACAAGAGATTTTCAATCCTCACTGCAGCACACAGTTCTTTCCATCTTAATCTCTTAGAGGCTGCTTATATCAAGACACGGTGCCCGGTGTTGTGCAGACAGAAAGAGTTGTTTACACTCTAAAACTCTTTCGATAATCGTGGAGTTCTTATTTGGCCTCTTGCTGTGCTTTCTTTAGCATTTCGTTATCGCAAAATTTGTCTTTGGTGTGCTTTACAGTACTAGCACTATCATTGGCTTGTCTTGATTGCTTAATGTCCAAATTAATCACATAAAACACTTACTCACTCTAGATCTTCTGTTTTGATGCAATACTGCCACTGATAAGAGCATCATGAAAAGCTTATGGCTCAAACAGCTTTTTTCAAAGCTATATTAGAAAATCTTTAGTTTAAAGCTATTTCAAAATGTGTAAACTATTTCAAGACCATCTTGAAATAGTTCATCAATCTTGAAATAGCTTTCTTGAACTAGTTCATACATGTTAAGATACCTTTCAACAGAATGCTGTTTTTGTCCAAGTCTACTGGTAAAGACAAGGGTAAAAAAATACTGGTCAAGAAACTATAGTAGTATACTAGTAAAGAAACTATAATTACCACAAGTCAAATTACATTATGAGCATGATTTTTGTTGTAATTAGGTGCAACAACCATGCAGTAACTTATGGTAAAATGTTTTGCTGTCATTATCTTTGCACCAGCTATTCTAATTTACTTTTTTTAATGCTATGTGGAATGTAAATAAAAATAATTTGTATTCTTTTATTTTCTTAAATTATCTTTATGGTACTACTCACCAACGAACAAATGCAGTAATCCATCAGGAAAGCAGTGGTGAAAATCTTCTACACACAGTGATGATGGCTTGAACACATTACCAACGAGAAAATTTCTGGAATAATGAGCACATGTATACATATTTATTAGAGATGTCCAAAAAATTAAGCATTTTAACAAACTGAGTGTTTTGCACATTTTTCCGATGCATCAAGCCAGTGGTTCCCCCTTTTTTAAAGAATTCGTTTTTGGCACATTTTTCAAACCTTTCACTCTTCCTTTTCTCAAAACAAAAACACAACACTTGATTTTTTTATACCTCATACCTTTTGCACAACTCAAAAAATTAATAAATTACATTTAAAACAGGCTTTTTACTAATATTGTGTTTTGCTTTCTATTCTATTTGAATAAGCAAACTGATAAAGATAAACATGTGTTGTCTTTTGAGATAAATTAAGTTATAAAGGTAACAGCGAGCATTCTCAGTTCCTGTTGGTCAGGATTGTTTTCCAACTTTAAGCAACTATATCCTTTGTAAGAGCATAAAAACCTCAAAATGGCTCATCTACTCAAAAAAGTTCTCTTAAACTCAAGCAAAGTTGCAAAATCTTCACCCTTTTACGCCATGTGAGTAGGCTATATTGTGGTGCAGAATTAAAGATTTGTCTTGCTGATCAATTTTGTTTTCATAACAAAGTTTAAATTTAGTGTAATTTCTGGACTGCAGTATTTACTTTAAACTTCCAAAACTAATTATTAAACATACATACTGAATAAGTATACATACAGGGCGTTCTATATTTACCATTACATTTTATTTAAAATTAAAAATTTTCTGTGTGGTGTTCAATATTTAGCGCTACAGTTTATTTGTGTTCAATATTTAGAGTTACAGTATATTTAAAATTGAAAATTTTATATGTGTTGCTCAATGTAACTTACTATTGATACTTTATAATGAATCTTAAATCTTTCAGGTAAATAAATTCAACTATGGCTAAATATTTAGATAAACGAATTGCAATTGTTGAGCTTTTTAAGGCAGGGAAATCTCATAAAGAAATTTGTAAGGATCTAAAAGTGAACAGAATGCTAGTCTGGAGGACTTTTAAAAGGCATAAAGAAAGTGGTAATGTGCAAAATCAACCAGGACAAGGCCATCCTCAAAGTGCTAGGACCACAAAATTGGTAAAAGCTACCAGGGAGAAAGTCAGGAGAAATCCCAAGAGATCCATCCGGGAAATGGCAAAAGAAGTGAAAGTGTCATAGGGGACCATGTTTACAAATCTTTGTAAAGATCTGCAGATGTCCCCATACAATCATGTGAAGAAGCAGTTACTATCAGCCAAAACTGCAGAGAAACGCCTTGCCAGAGCAAAAATTCTGTTATCCTGCATTGAGGCAGGCATGCTTCTAAACGTTGTTTTCAGCAATGAAAAGAAATTTGATGTTCAACACCATGTGAATCCCCTGAATGATCGTGTTTGGTCACATGATGGTGAGATGGGACCTCGAACAGTCACTCAGGCCCAAGGAGCAACGTCTGTAATGGTCTGGGACGCCGTTACTGAATCTGGAAGAAGTCCTTTGGTTTTCGTCAAACAAGGAGTCAAACTAAACCAAGAGAATTACAGCAATGACATTCTTGTTGTTTCATTGTTGCCATGGGCAAAAGAACACTTCAAAAAATGACCTTGGACGTTTCAACAAGATTTGGCACACTGTCACGGGGCTAAAAAGACTCAGGAGTGGCTGTCATCCAATGTTCTCAACTTCATTTCTAAAAATGAATGGCCCCCTTCATCACCCGATTTAAATCCTCTTGACTTTGGTATCTGGGGATATCTCGAGAGCAAGGTCTCAGGAATACATCATACAAGTTTGGAGGCACTGAAGTCGAAACTATGGAAGGAATAGTTGGAAATGCCTCAGAATGTCATTCATGACTTTTGCAAGTCCTTTTCAAAATGCCTCCAGCTTGTAATTGATTCGGATAGAAAGCATATTGAATAAATTGTCTTTGTACTGAATCTATACACTTTCTGTAACAATTTTTCACATGAGCAATTCTAACTGGATGTTTCATTTCCCAAATACAGATACAGTATTTGAAGTTGTAATGATAAATACTGAACACCCTGTATAGGTGGTTATCTGCACTTGCTAGCTCCACCAAACACATAGCATGAACCTCAATTATGAAGTAGGCTCTAGTTCTGCATTGTCAACGTGATAGAAAATGCCAAATTAAAATGTGCACATGAAACAATTAATTCATTACATATATTGTTTTTATACAAAGATGTTTTTAATGAATCCATAGCACGTGCTCTGATGCATTACGGTACGACACCTCTATGAGATACAAACTTTGGATCAATGTTTTGTTGAAATCGACATTGTGGGTGATTCATAAACAAAGGAAATTTTTCTCTTATTAAAATCTACTGGATTTCCTCTGACTAAATGGAATGTTTGTTGCAAGGAGATACTCAAGGATGTATGTGAGAAGGATCTTGCTATCTCAATAAAAAAGTATCCAGAAAAAGGAACCTGGGCAATTTTTAGTGCAAAAGACATTGGGAGTCGTCTGAGATACGACATTTGATGAAATGTTAATTAAAAAACCTGACTTCAGTTTAAGAATGGGGAAAATTCCTACAAAACGACAAATTGTTAGCACACAACATCAAATATTTGACCCGCTTTGCTGGTGGGCACCATTTTATGTGAAGATGAATCTATGTTGCTCAAAAATTGTTTTCCAAGTTGATGGTTGGGATTCTAAAGTTCCACCAGAGCTTGTGAAAGATTGAACACTGGCAGTACACAATCTGGCCCAGCTCAAAACCGTTGCTTTCCCAAGGTGTCAAGCGCCTTTTATCATCTTCAAGAATGAATATTTTGAATATCATGTGTTCGCTGATAGCAGCAAGGAGGTGGCTGCTGCTGCAGTTTATCTACAGACAGTATCAGATGATGAGTGTAGCTTGAACCTTGTTGCTGCAAAAACCTTACTGCTTTCACAATCCAAAGTGACAAGACATTTGATGCCACAAAAAGAGATAATTACCATGGACCTGGAAGCACAATTGCTTAAAGAGTGTCTCGATTTAACTGCTTTAACTATTTGAAATTTTGAACTTTGATCTGATTCTCAAACAGTAATTCAATGGGGTTCACAGAAATCTCTTGAGCTAAGGGTTTTTGAGCAAAATAGAGTGGATCTTATTCTAAAAAGCAGTGGCAGAAAGCCACCCCAATATGTGGTTTCTGAATGCAACCCTGCTGATGTTGCTACAAGACCATTTCATATTGGTCAAGTAGAGAGATGGAAACTCTGGATGAGGGGACCAGCATTCTTGTGGGACAGCCATCTTGATTTAAACTCAATGGGAAAGTTTTCAAACAGCAAAACTGTTAAACATGCAAATATTGCCTCACTTTGCATTGCATCAATTACTGGAGATGCCAAGAAAACTAGATCTGATGGGTTTCTGCAGCACACCTTGGATCGAACAAACAAACTTTCCAAGGTGCTACAAATGGTGTGCAACGTTGCAAAATGCTTTTGGACTTGGAAAGAGCAATTGAAAAATAGATCTCATTTGGACTCAGGTCCTACCAAGAATTTGACTGATCTACGTGTGGCTAAGTTAGCTATGATTCATGGTGCTCAGA
Organism: Trididemnum clinides; assembly: GCA_963675345.1. NCBI lineage: Eukaryota > Metazoa > Chordata > Ascidiacea > Aplousobranchia > Didemnidae > Trididemnum > Trididemnum clinides. The sequence goes on from OY776296.1 coordinate 35,221,028, forward strand.
AGGAATTGTTTGGAGAAATCCTCAAGTACATGCAGCCAGGACATACATTTGATGATGCCCTTGCTACTTCCAAAGAGGAATGTAGTCTTTCTCCACATCACATCAAAAAGTACATTCTGTTTATTGATCCTGAAGGAATCCTGCATGTTGGTGGGCAGATGAAATATGCTGAAGGAATAGAAGACAAAGCAAGACATCCAGCTTATCTTCCTCAAGAACACAGGGCAATGAGACTCTTTATAATAAATCACCATAAAAAACTGGGGCATAGAGCAGGGGAGACGGTTTTGGTATCTTTGTGTCCAGATGAAGGTATTCAGCCCACAGGTGGAATCTGAACTGTGCGACACTACTGATCAATTGCTTCACCTGCAAATTGCTCCATAAATCAAGAGCTCAACAATTGATGGCACCCTTCCTTCTTTCCGAGTACATCTGAAGCAACAAGTTTTCACTTGATATTAATTGATTATGCCAGCCCGTATGAGGTCAAGTATGACTGAAATGTTGAGAAGCGATGGCTTTGTCTGTTCACATGCAACATAACATTAGCCATGCGCATTGAAGTGGTTGAATCAATGGACCGTGCTCTAGTACACTGTAACACCAGAAGTGACATATGTGTGTGTATCTTGCACTAAGGTTGATGCTCTGCTGATCAATAAAGGAAAAGTTACAGGAAGAGATTGGCTGCATATGTCTGCTCTCTAGCAGTCTCAATAGGATCCGGTTTATCTGTGCATAAACCATTACAATACCTCATCTAGACCAAAAAAAGTGAAAAAAAAGCTCCGTTTATCTGAGGTGAAATAAAAAGTTGTTTGGAAACTAGTTTTAGTGTGAATATAAAAAATGAGAGATTACTAAGATATTCTTAGTTGACTTCAAATGTCATGCTATTTGGGTAGCTTATCTAAATGAAGAAGTTTTGATGAAATGATCCCATGTTCTCATGCATTTGCCTGTGGTTGTATGCTCATTACTCATTAGTTTCTGTTGTTGTACTCTTGTAAGTAAAACATTTTTTTAGAGATATGATGATTTTTTTATTCAACTAAAAGTTGTTTATCAAAACACTGCAGATTGAGAACAACTCCTTCAAATTCTTACCTTACCCCATTTGGTATAGAAAAAACAATGAATTTTTTTGATGCAATAAATTATATGGAGAAGTTAATTCATAAGATAAAAGCTGCAAATGGTGTTTTGCCTGAAGTTCCTGCATTTAGTAAAGTTATATCACAAGAAATGAAGAGAACCCTAAGAACCTTTTATGAATCTGATGAAATAAGCCAGCAATGTCCAGGAAAAAAGATTAAGAAAGGAAATGAAATTCAAGTTCAAAAGCACCAAATACTCTGCAATCTCGCAGAAGCTTTTCTAAAATTTAAGCAAGAACCCAACACCATCGAATTTTCTACCTTTTGTTCTTTGCAACCAAAACATTGCATTCCAGCAGGATCAGCAGGTACACACTTAATGTGTGTATGTACTCATCACTGAAATCCTAAATTAATGTTAAATAAAATTGGACAAAAAAAGTTGATCCTCAATGATTTAATGGCTAAAGCTGTGTGCGAGTTGGAAAGAAAAGATTGTATGATGAAAGAGTGCAAACAATGCCTTGGGAAAATAGAGTCATATAATATCTTCAAAAACTGCCAGCTTTGGAAGAAAAGCGTAATTAAACATAGTGTCACAAAAAATGCTATAATAAAAATTGCCTCTCATTCTGCTATGCATTGTAGACCTGAGCTTGAATTTCTTTTGATGTAATTTGAGAGCAATCCATTGAGTATGAAGCTTACAGATGAGGAAAAATCAAAATTGATGTAATTTTACTTTAATACCAAATCTATTGCAAAAGCTCAACAAGCACATCAGCATGATTTTGACATGAAAGCAGCTCTGGACCGAAAGGCAAGGTGAGGAATTGCAAAGAAGGTTTAAACTAATGGAAGTGTTCATAATCTCAACCAAGGAAGATCTGGTAGATGAAGAAATGTCACAACTCTAGAGAACATTAATGCTGTCCCCTGCTCTGCCATTCAACATCCAAAAAATTCTTTTTAGATGCGCTTTCAAGAGTTGGGTGTAAATCAAATGAGCATTGCCCATATTTTAAAACTGGATTTGAAACTTTTTTCACATCACATTCAGATTCAACACCAACTAACAGCAAATGAGGAAAAGACACGAGTTGACATAACCAATTGGTTTAATGACAAAATGAAGGAAAATCAGGACTGCATAGACAAAGTCTGGTTTAGTGATGAGACGCACTTTCATCTTGATGGTTACATTAACTTGAAGAACAATATTATTTGGGAATTGTACTATTGTTGATTGTAGCTATCTTTAAAGGAAAGGGTGATGTGATGAACTGTGGATCATACAGAGGAGTGAAACTGCTAGAACATGCCATGAAAATTGTTGAAAGGATACTAGAGAGGCGAATACGAACACTAGTCAATTTGAATGAAATGCAGTTTAGATTTATTCCAGGAAAAACAACAGTGGATGCGATATTCATTGTGAGGAGAATGCAGGAAGAATATCAAAAGAAGGACAAGAACTTGTATATGTGTTTTGTTGACATGGAAAAAGCTTTTGATAGAGTGCCAAGAAAAGTGATGGAGTGGGCCATGAGAAAAAAGGGTTTATCAGAAGTAATAGTTTGGGCAGTTATGAGCCTGTATGATGGTGCAAAGACAAGAGTGAGGGTGGGATCTGCATATTCAGAGGAATTTGAAGTAAAAGTTGGTGTACATCAAGGATCTGTGCTGTCACCACTATTGTTTGCAATAGTGGTGGACGTTATTACAGAAAATGCAAGAAGGGGTGTGGTTAATGAATTGCCATATGCAGATGACCTTGTTATCATGAGCAAAGACATGGAAGACTTGAAGAAAAGGTTTTGGAATTGGAAGGATGCACTGGAAGGTAAAGGTTTGAAGGTCAACACCAGAAAAACAAAAGTGATAGTAAGCAGGTCAGAAGGCAAACTATACAAAAGATAGATCTGTGTGGAGTTTGTGGAAGGAGAGTCATGGCCAATTCAGTGTTGTGCACAAAATCTGAAAACTATGTCCATGGCAAATGTGAAAAAAAAAGAGAGTTACCGCTAGTTTGGCAATGCATTTTGTTTGCTCGAAATGTAAAGGAATAATGGAAGGGATGATGGATTCGATCAAGAAGTTGTGAGATGAAATGGAGACAGTGAATGGATTTTGTTATTTGGGAGACAGACTAAATGCTAGTGGTGGTTGTGAAGCGGTAGTTACAGCAAGAGTAAGAATCAGTTGGGTAAGATTCAGGGAATGTGGAGAATTGTTGCTTGGGAATAGGTTTCCTATGAAGATGAAAGGTAAAGTCTATCGTTATTGTGTAAGATCAGCAATACTGTATGGAAGTGAGACATGGTGTCTAAAAGAAAATGAAAAAACAATTTTGAGGAGAAAGAAGAGAGCTAGCTATGGTGAGAGCCATGTGTGGTCAGAAAGTGGTAGACAGGAAGACGACTGAAGAACAGATGGATATGTTGGTGTTGAAGGAAACTATAAACCGGTTAGCAATAGCGAATGGAGTTAGATGGTATGGACATGTGCTGAGGAGGGATGACAATAGTCTTTTGAGGGTTGCTCTGAATCTTGAAGTGACTGGCAAGAGAAAGTGAGGACGACCAGAGAAGACCTGGAAGAAGCAAGTGGAAGAGGAGACAGAGAAGATTGGTTTGAAGAAGGAGGATGCCCTGAGACGAGACAAGTGGAGGGACGAAGTGCAAGCAATTGCAGATGGAATGGGGTAAATCCCATTCTGCTGATAGTCTGCTTCACAAGAGTGTTAGCTGTTTTTAAATGTTTGAAGAATGTAACAGCTATTGTTTACACATTTCTTTAGGACTCAATTTCTCACATCAAGATCAATTATACCCAAGTAAAAAAGATAATTTACTTCAGTAATGACTACCCTGGACAGTACAAAAATTGATGCAACTTCATTAAACTCTTGCACCATGAATAAGACTTTGAGCTCCAGGCTGAATGGAACATTTGTGTCATCTCCCACGGTAAACCTGCATACCATGGAATTGGAGGAACACTCAAAAGATCAGCAGCAAAGACAAGCTTAGAATACCCAGTAGACAACAAAAATTTAACTCCTACATTTTTTCAATTACCATAATACAAATATAAAAAGCATTAAAATGCTTTACAAATTAAAAGTGATTTTTTTTATGAATTTGAAAATTTTTTGGTTCATTTTTTACACCCATCAGGGATGCAAAAAATTAGGGGCGTATCGGCTGAGCTTTGCCGATTAGGAGCAACACTCTCCCTGGCATATCGTGGCAGTCTGGACCCTGGCCATATTCTCTAAGAATTATTGGCTGGGTCCCCAGACAGCTACACAGAGAGACTAAAATCTAGACGCCCCTTTGTGCCCGCTGCACGGAAGTTACTGCAAAATCTAACTGAATTGGATATTTGCGCAGCTCAATGGACTGACTTTAAATGAAGCACGGAATACTCGGAGTGTTCATCTCATCTCCGTGCTTTCATTCCTAGGACAAGCACTAGGCCAATGAGGATGGGCCTGCCCAGATCATCATGGGTCAGGCTCAACCACTTGCGGGCTGGTGTTGGGTGTTTTCAGTCATTCATGCACAAATGGGGCCTTGCTCCTACATCGAATTGCGAGTGTGGCGCTGCAGAACAAACCGCAGAACACATCATTCTGACATGCCCCATACATTGGGCACCTACAGGAATACGTAGACTGACAGTTTTGGATGTCGACACACAATGCTGGCTGAGTACCATCACTACCAGCATCTGAAAATGTGGATCCCTTCCAAAAGAAGGGGCATATCCAGGGGGCTGCTGGGACCCACCCCCCCTGCTGAATCAGTGTATAATAAATTTCTTTGTAAAAAATTTTTTAACTTTTCATAACTCACGATTTGTCGTTAACTATTTATGACTTTGATGTAACTAACGAAAACAAGCATGCTAGGATAGAAATAAATGAACAAACCAGTCACAGTTTCAATTTTGTAATCTTGGTACAGATTTACCAAAGTTAATGCAAAAACTTAGCATACAACCCAGTAGCATTAAGATGGAACAATTAGGTGATAGTTCAAGCTAGTTGTTCAAAAATGGACTTCAGGCAAGTTGTTTATCACAGGAACTTTAGAACAGTAGAAAGTACAAAGGGCCTAAGCTACTGTATAACCGGGCGTTAGCTTAGGCTAGAAGCTATAGCCTAGCTGCTAGCAATCAAATATATAGCCGGCAAGCCAATTTACTAAGCTACTAGACCAATATTTAACCTAGGATACCGGTATCAGATTGGTGAGGCAGCAAACTGAAACAAGTTCCCTACAAAATCTAAAAATATTTTTCTTTGCAAGTTGTAAACACAAGAAACAGGTTGTTTACATGCCTTTAAGAGGACTGGAGAATCTTTAAAAGAAGCATTAAGGCATATTTAAAACCTAATCAGCGTCAAAGTATGCATATGCTGATGACTTAGCATTGCTGTATGCATCTCGAGATTGGAAGGCTGTGGAGGACACTCTTAGCCAAGACATGACTACACTTTCAGCTTATCTCCAGACTTGGAGGCTGAAGCTCAGCAATATGAAAATGGTGACTGCGGCCTTTCATCTTAACAACAGAGAGGCCAAACATGAGCTTAATGTTTATACCAATGGCAACCTATTGCCACCCTGTCCAGGCCCAACGTATCTTGGGGTAGAGCTGGATAGGTCGCTCACTTTCCGTCACCACTTTGAGGCTTTGCGCAAGAAGCTCTCCACCACAGTTGTGCTGTTGAGGCGACTTGCAGGGTCTGGATGTGATGCAGGTGCCAAGACATTTCGCATCTCTGCTTTATCCTTGGTTTACTCTACCGCTGAGTACTGCGCACCAGTTTGATGTCGTAGTATGGCTACTTGCCTCATTGACAGCATTCTCAATGGTGCTTTGCGCATTATCACTCGATGCATGCGTCCCACACCAACAGAGGACTTGCCTGTCCTCACAGGTATCTAGCCAGCTGAGCTCCGCCAATTAGGAGCAATGCTTTTCTTGGCAAATCATGCTATCCATGATCCCGACCATGTACTGCATGGACAGTTTGTTGGGCAGCAGAATGCGCACCTGGGGAGACTTAGATCAAGATGCCCATTTGTACCTGCTGCGTGGAACTTGTTAGGTAGTTTGTCCAAACTGGATATCCGCATGAAGCAGTGGACAAAACATAAATGAAATGCTGACTACTTGGAGAGTACTTCAAGGGTCCGTGCTTTCATTCCCAGGGTCAGTTCAAGGCCACTTGAAACGAGTCTGCCCAGAACATCTTGGGTAAGGCTCAATCGTCTGCGAACTGGTGTAGGAGGTTTTCACTTGTCCATGAACAAAAGGGATCTCGCTTCATCACCGTATTGCAAATGTGGTGCCACTGAGCAAACTGCAGATCACGTCACATCTTCATGTCTCATACATCATGTACCAAGAGGAACACAAGGTCTGCAGGTTTTGGATGACACAACTCGATGTTGGCTTAACACCACCACTGCCAGCATATAATCTGGGCAGCGCAGCAGCCCAGGGTGGTGAAAGAATAGACCCTTGGCCCTGGCCTTGATTTGTGCTGGCCCAGATTGAGTTTTAGTGCCTGACCAAACAATGACGATGTTTTTGACTAAATAAAGATAATAATAATAAGGTTGTAGCCAGTTGCCACTTGATGAGCTGCATGGCAAAATAGCTGTAGTGGTTTTATTATTTTATCCTGATGAGTAGTGTTTTCAATTACATATGTATAGCTCTAACCTTGGGTATTGATTTGGATATTTAATAACGGACTAGTTGTTATAATGACTAACTTGTTTTCATATTAGTACCTAAAAATAGCCATTGTTAAAAGTATTTTCTACTGCACAGCAACTTTTTGGACATCCTGCATTTTTATAGGCTGTTTGGTTAAACATTTTTTGCAAAAGGCAAATTGAAGTTGTGCGATTTTGGCTGTGCCTCCACAACATTGTTTCAGACACAAGTTACATACAACATCATAATTCACAACAAACTTCAATTTGAAGATATTGTTGCTTTAGCAGCCTATAGTTGACTAAACCAAAAGTACAAGCGTATTGAAAGGTCACCAAAATGTAAAATTGTAGGTGTAGCTTAGCAGCTTTAGTTCATTATTTTCTTCATAATTGAATAAGTGGGAATAAAACAGTATTTGAATAAGCTTAATGCACGATATTGGTATAATGTAAGACAATATAATTCCTTCACACAAGAATAATGTGCTTTTAGCTTGCTTTTAAGTTAATATTGATGTTAGTGACCATTCTACTGTAGTAGTAAGAGTATGGGGCTAAACGAGTTTTGTGTGATTGCACTCGCTGCCGTGCTATAGCAAAATGACAGTCTACTATGCTAATTTTTTTGAAAAAAGCAGTCGTAGCAAGTGCCTGATTATTTGTATCCTAATTCGTTGCATTTTTTTAGACTGCTTGTCAAGTAGGCCTGTGCCTGCTGCCTACAGTCGCTCATCTCCAATGCAATACCTCAAAAATTCTAGGCATATAGCACATCTTTAAATTCCTTTTTCATATAATTGTTGGGAGTTATCATATAATGCCACTGTACAGATTTATTAAGCTAATGCTGGTTGCACCAATTGATTTTTTCAGCGGGAGGAAACTATATGAGTGTAATTGATTGTTTGTGTGTGTGTGTTTTGTTTTGACGTTTTTTGTAATATGGACTATTGGAGTTCAAGATAAATAAAGTGTAGCATTAAACTGCAGCACTGAGCAAACACAGAAAACTACCAAAGACCTTGATACACAAATATAAAGAAAATCAAAGTATTAAATTGTGAAATGTAGTGAAACGCACAGGTTGGAAGGTGAAGCCCTGCATAAGCTGACACAAGCAAAAGAGTTTCAACTGTCTAAGTTCTAAATTGCGGCTCCCCTCTTTGAAATTTCTGGATATGCCCCTGAAAATGTATTGGTTTCCATAAGAGCATGAATAATGTTTCAAAATTTTTGAACAAATTTTGGGTGTTCTTTTGCATCCAAAACTGATTGATGGATCTCATTTGCAATATATGCTTGAGGCCAATTCACTAATTGATTGTTTTGGTGTACTAACCTATGAGAGTTTCTTTTAGGATTTTACAACAATTTTATTTTATTTCAACTGTCGTTTTGAGAGTTGCATTGCTTTTAGAATTGAAAATTTTTGAATAGCATTCCATAATTTAAATATGTCTCGATAGTCAAAATATCATAGATGCAGAGGCATAAAGTGAACTTTGAAGTAAAATTAGTCAATGAAGGAATCAATTGATTAATGAATTCACTGTTTTGTGGGTTCGTATACATAAATTTTATTTCACAATATCAAACCACATGCCCAAATTAATATTTCTTAAAAAATTGATTTTGAGTTTTTGTCTAGCATTTGAGATACTATAAAAACAAAAAAATTAATAATTTTGTTTTCACAAAGCCATATAACGTGATAGTTGAAATGGGGAGTCTGTTTAAAGCAAATTGAGCAACACTAAAGTTAGCTGAATCAGACCACATCTGACCAGGATATCAAGGTTTGAAAGTAGTACACTATGCGAGCCTTTTCCATTTTAAAAAAGTTTGACTACCATAAAATGCCACCTAGTGATGGCAGGTCCACACAACTTGATATTTTTAAATCACTTAACAAGGTCTATCTGTAAACCAAATTTTATAAAAATCAGAAAGGGTGAGATTTCTACCTTGGATAAATTGTCATGAAATTACCCAACTTCCAAATTACTAAGGCCAACATTGATCTTTAGGAAGTGGCTATTTTGCCATCAACCGCATTTTACCTATGGTGGCTATTTTGCTCTCACTACTCATGTGTTGATACAGCCATAATTGCTATGACACTGCTGGCTACCCTGTGGTAAATGGTTAGTGCAGCTGCCTTAAAATGCAATGGTTATGGGTTGGAATTTTGGCTGGCAGTGCACTTAGACAAAAGCAGTGTGCACAGGAGAGGGGCCCAATATGTGATTGCAATGCATAGAGTACTTTGCAAGAGAGTGTACAGTGTGGGGGAGTGTGGACTGAGGGTGCAAATTATTTCAGATTAATCATTAAAATTGATCAATCAGAATTGACCAAATTTCATTAAAATTGACCAATTACAAATGTCTCAAAATAACTTCCAAAGGCAAAATGCTGTTGACAACAAAATAGTCACTGCCTAATCTTTATTACTGCAATATCACCTCATATTAAACAACAGGATAGCATAGTGGTTAGAGCATCGACTTTGTAGTCAGTAAATCTGGAGTTCATTTTCCTAGTTTAGTTGTACCAAAAGACTTTAGAAATGGTATTCACAGCTTCCCTACTTGGCACTCAGTATAAAAGAGATGCTGGGAAAAACAAGCTACCAAGCTCATTTGTTGTGACCTTGGCCAAGACATTTAATAGGAAGCCTCCATGTTTATGTGGCAGGCAGGTGGCTGGCCCAAGCAGTCTACCCATTGTGCTCATCCAGTCCAACCGAAAACTGGCAAAAAGGGTTAATGAAAATCTTATCTGAGTAGCTTCTACAAAAATATTTTACTCACATAAAGAAGAAAGAGACTATCATATTTCTTACCGTTCCTTGGCAAATACAGTAGGGATTGTAGGAAAGCAGGTTGCTGTTGTTGCATATGATTGTGAATCACTACTCTGCTGTTCAAAAGTGCTGCAGTTATCAATGGCAGCACAAGAAGACACTTTTGAACCACCAACACTGACATAAGCCATATTTAAACCAATCCAGCATCAATAACTGCATTCACCAGGCTTAGTGCAAAAGCAAGACCACTTAAAATTACAAATCAGCAGCAATGTATAACTGTATAGTAATCAACAAATCATGCTTTTGGGCCTATACATAAATTATAACAACTAAGCCATGCATAGTATAAGATGTTTATGCAACAACATAACCTGTGTGCTAATTGAGTAAATGATAGGCGTAAACAATGAGAATTTATTCAACTTATCAAGCATAAGATGAACAAAGAGCTATGTAAACTTCAAAAAAACTTTGATATTACCCACACATCTCTGCAGTAGATGCAAGCCATAGTTTGAGCCCAAAATGTGAGCTTAATGAATAGACAGTGACTAGTTAACAACACTTACCCTACAAATTTATTTGGAAGTAGCTAACTAACTAACTAACTAAAGCCCCGATTGATCCACGGAAACCATATCAAACTAAGTCTCTGGTAACATTGTTACACTTGGGGTCCTGCATAACATACAAGGTCCAATGGTTGGTAACCTCACATTGCATATAGGATCAGACGATTGGTAACTTCACATTACATATAGGGTCTGACCATTGGTAACCTCACATTACATATAGGGTCCAACCATGGGTAACCTCACATTACAGCATTACATATAAGGTCTGACTGTTAATAACCTCACATTACATATTGGATCAAACTATTTGTTACCTCACGTTGCATATAGGGGCTGTTGATAACCTCACATTACATGTAGGGTCCTACAATTGGTAACCTCACGTTACATATATAGGGTCCGACCATTCATAACCTCACATTACATATTGGGGTTAACCGTTGGTAACCTCACAATAGGCTACATATAAAGTCCGACCATTGGTAACCTCACAATACAAATAGGCCAACCACTGGCAATTCACATTTTATGCCGTATATGGGATCCGACCGTTGGTGATTTCATATTACATATAGCAGGGGTTACCAACCTTTTTGAGGCCGAGAGCTACTTCATGAGCATGGAGTAACATGAAGGGCACACGACCTGTTTGCTACAAACTTCTTAAATAACAAAACTGCATGGATATTAAATGTTATAATGATGATATTTAAATAGCAGTAATCATAATGCTATTTAAATATCATCATAATTGCTCCATGGCAATTTCCTTTATCACCCTATTGTGTGTGTGTGTGTGTGTGTGTGTGTGTGTGTGTGTGTGTGTGTGTGTGTGTGTGTGTGTGTGTGTGTGTGTGTGTGTGTGTGTGTGTGTGTGTGTGTGTGTGTGCGTGTGTGTTTAGTTTTTACAGAGAGTCACAATTCCAACAACGTTAGTATGGCAAAATAGGCGGTAGCATTTCTCAAATACGGGTAATGAAGACGCATTGCTGTCACTAAGTCTCATGCCAAGTATAAGATACTTTACATGGCCCAATATCCTACATATAACTACAGGGTGGTCGCTAGAAAAGCAGAAAATTTGAAGGTCAGATGAGATCATGAATAAAATGCGTGCTTACTCATTTCTATTTCGATATGTTTTTATTTCTTTTAGATTCTAGGTTGTTTTAATTTGACACCTTTTAGGTTCTATTTGATTTCTATTTTGACACCGACATCATGCAAGGAGGCAGGAAACAGCTTTCAGACTTTGAAAGGCAAGTGATTATTCTTTTCAAAAGTGAAAATCCGACTTGGGGACTGACAAAATGTCTAGTTGTGTTACCAAATTTTTTACAACGATTGCAAAGAATCAGTTTAATAATGTTGTTGCTACTTTGTAACGAGAAGGACCTGAAACAGCTAGTAGGCCTACACACAAAAAAGGAACGGGTCCAAAGAAACGAATTTCAGATGAGGAACGTGCCACAGTAAAAGATTTAGCTGTTTCACCTGTGCTTGGAACGATATCCCACAAGTTACCCTTCAAAACGCTAAACGAGCTTGGATTTCTAGGTCAAGACACTGCTCTCAAGTGCACGGACGACATTTTGAGCATCTATGAGTGTAATATAACATATGCCTTTAAAAAACTTTGTAAAAGTTATTCTTTGTAAAACAAATAGCTGTTTGACAAATTTTCTGCTTTTCTAGCGACCACCTTGTATATACGAAACAAACCCAAACAATCCAACCCAAAGCACAAGACTTAAGTACCGTTTACTCTTAAACCAAGTTCCTTTTGACGTTACTGCTAACCGTGCTAGTATAAACTAAAACTGATATTCTTACATGAAATTGATCGCACAAGAGGTAATTAGGCGCAAAAAACCTTTCGAAGATTGTACACTAAATGTAGTGCTTTAAGACAATACTTCTCAACCTTTTTGATGTCATGGACCACTTTTCGCCGAGACTTTGTTTTGGGGCCCACCTCATGAAAAATTTGTTTCAGAACAATCATTTATTCCAGGAAGGAAGTTGCTACAAAACGAAAGAGTGTTAAGTTTATAGTACATTTTTAGCTTTCGTAATTCATAATTTTTTCCAAAAAATTTCTAATTTACGGCAGAACGTTTCACGGCCCATTGGTTGAGAAGCGCTGCTTTAAGGCATACATAGCAGTACGTAATTACATGACAACAAGCCTCACCACGAGCGTAAGAGCAACTCGAAAGACTCAGGTTTGAGTCTCACAAGAACCAGACACGAAGCAATCACCTCCGGGCAAAAATTAGTTTTTACGAAAGGTTGCGATCCGAACAACGTTATTATAGCGAGAACGGGACCATAATGTCGGCGGGATCATCCCTCGACCCAGGTTTCGGCCTCATCAGCAAGGACTCGTCCCACCCTATGCAGCGCCCCGGAAGGGGTGCTGTGCACATAGAATTAGAAATTAATGTTTCCCCTACATTGCAGGTGGACACGATGCGTGACTAGAGAATGAATAGATGCGGTATCGAGGTTGCGCGATGAGGAGTCACGAGCCATAACAGCGTACAATACTGACTAACGTTATAGTGTTAAAAGTGCGAACCGCGGCGCTAGTGAAAGCGAACCAATCCCAATAAACATTGATTATGGGTAAATTGTTGGCAAGTTGCAGGTAACGTTGGCGCTGTGTTGGCAAAGTTGCCAGCATTTTGCCAACAATGCCAACGTCATGCCAGTAGTTCTTTGATAATGTATTTTGGGTATTTATTTTGCTTTTCAATGCATGAAATCTCTTTCAGATGTTACAAAAATCTTATCTTAGGGATTTAAACATAAAACATTTTTGCAAATAATTTTTTCACACTGTTACATAACTAATGCTTTTTGGTTGATCAAAAGTGTAGTGATTTGGTACCCAAACACTACACGTTATACTAAATCCTTTAGGAGCGTCATGCTCCGCCGTCCACAATTTTACATGTGCATTTGAGTTCGATTAGTTGTAATGACAAGTAAGGTCTAAGCCTACAAACAGTAGCTAGATTGAGTGTTTTTCTCGCTAACGATTCTATTTGAATAAGGGTTTTGTTGTAATTTGTTTAAGATTTGTGCAAATATATATTACAATTGGCTTTAATTTGTGCATTTGCTGAGGAATTCCTACAAGTGGTGACCCCGTCTAGCCTACAACATGCAATCTCCAATTTATGATCTTCGCAATAGAACAGTAAATTCTAAGCTGCCATCAGTGAGAGACAACTTTCTTCAATCAAGCTCTTCATCACCTTGTCATCAAACATCCGTGGCCACTCCGACTACTTTTGAAAGACCTTCCACTACTGGTGTAACAGGTACAAGCGTTTCCCATGTTTTTTATCATTCTCAACCATGCTTAAAATTTTCTACTGATGATGTTTCTCTATAGTTTACCCGATTTGAAGCAAAATATCACAACAGCAACCTAGATGACCAGCAATTATATTTTGAACTGATTAACTGCTTAAATGATTATCAACTGCAGAAGGTTTCTGCTTTATCTCGCCACCCTCCTTCTTACCAATCTTTAAAGTCCGCATTATTGCAAGCATTCGTTTTATCTCCATTGCAAGGAATTCAAAATTTGCACTCTGCACCACAGTTGGGAGACAGAAAACCTTCAGAATTGCTTTCACACTTAAGGCTTTTGCTAAAGCAAGATGATCTTACCAATGAAACTGCAAAAGCACTTTTGCTCCAAGCATTCATGGAACGCATGCCTTCCACTATTCGACAAATTTTATCTGCATTTGTGAGTGAATTCTTTGATAATATTGCCAGCAAAGCGGATGCTCTTGTTTTGAATGATCGACAATATTCAGTCTTACAACGACATAATGATTCTCCTGATACTCTTTTTCCAGTGGTCAGCAAATTGGCTGCTCAGGTTGAGAAACTGTCTCTGCAGGTAGAATCTTTAACACTAAAGTCTAATCACTACAAACCTGCCCCTTCTATCTTTTTCTCACCGTCTCCCAACCGTCATACCTTTCCTGCTTATTCCCAATCCGCTAAACATCCTTCAGCATCTTCAAAAACTTCTCGTAATTCTATTATTAATGGTAAATGCTTCTATCACACCTACTACCCTAATTCCCCTCACTTCTGTGCTCCTGGTTGTAAGTATTTTTCTGGTTCTTTAAACTCGCAGCCCGGCACGTCAATGTGAATACTGTGCCTTCTTTTCGCATAGGTACAGTGGACGTGTCGGTGACCAATTCACAATTTATTCGCCTGTATGACAGTCACAATGGCATTGATTTTATTATTGACACGGCAAGTCCAACATCGATTGTTCCTATCCATATGTTTCCATCTCTTCAAAACAACAACATTTCGTGTGAACTTCTTTCAGCAGACGGCAATCCTTTACAGCAAGCAGGCGGTATTGATTTAACCTTGCGTTTTGATGATTTTCCAAGTAAACAATTTGTGCATACATTCATTCTAGCTAACATTTACAACCCTATTCTTGGACTTGACTTTTTAAAGAAGTATCAAATTACTATAGATACTAATCAGTTGAAAGTGAGCATTGCTGATACTGTTTTAACTGAAAAGCACATACCTGACTTACAAGAAATTGATTATGACAGCCATTCACTTGATAATATTCTTGCATTGTTTCCGGATTTAATTTCTGGTGAAATACGTAGCAGTGTCAAAATACATCCATTTGAACATCAACTTGACGTGTCTGGTTCATTTAGACCCAGGAGGCTCAATCCGGAAAAAACAAAAGAACTCAATTCGCAGATAGATGAACCGCTCCGACTAAATATTATCCAATCATCCACTAGCCCTTGTGCTAGTCCTGTACATCTTGTTAAAAAGAAAGATGACTCTTATAGATTAGTTATTGATTATCGGGCAATTAACCAAAAAACTGCAAAAATGAATTATCCATTGCCTCGTTTACAAGACTTTACTGCTTATGTAAATGGTTGCACTGTATTTTCGTGCCTTGATTTAAAATCAGCCTTTTGGCAGCTTGATGTCAGAGCTACTCATCGCAAATATACAGCATTCTGTACGCACAGAGGTAATTTTGATTTCAACAAAATGCCTTTTGGCCTGACTTACGCTTCAAGCTCCTTTCAGCACTTTATTAACAATGTTTTTATAGGTAATGACAGCTATTGCTTTGCATTCGTAGATGACATTTTTATTTTTTCCAAAACTTTGAATGCACACAAACGTCATTTGCATGACATTGCTAACAGACTTAATGCTTTTGGATTGACCCTGAATATTAAAAAGTGTATTTTAGGTGTAAATAAAATTGATGTACTTGGTTACAGACTTTCGGCTAATGGCATACTGCCCTTACCGGACAAAATCTCTGCCATCAAAAACTTTCCGCAACCTACTACTATCAAAGAACTCAGACGTATTTTAGAGTTGATTGCTTATCAACGCAGATTTATTAAAAATGCAGCATTTATTTTGGATCCACTGAACTTCCTTTTAAAGGGTCATGTAAAAAATAATGATCGACTCCAATGGACTGACAAGGCCAATGAAGCCTTTATTGCAATCAAGCGTAAACTTGTTGATATAACATATCTGGCTCACCCCAAAGAGGGTGCAGTATTGCAACTTAAATGTGATGCGAGTAATGTTTCACTTGGTGCTTGTTTGAAGCAGGTTTATGATAAGAAAACTGAAGTCCTGGGATATTTTGCCAGAAGTCTGCAAGATGCTCAACGAAGATATTCTACCTATGATCTCGAACTGCTTAGTGTCTATAACAGCGTCAAATACTTTGAGCATATGTTATTAAACAAACATTTTATTATTTTCACAGATAATAAAAGCTTGGTAAACAGCTTTTGCAAACCATCTGAAAGCCACACTCCGCGTCAGGTGCGGCAACTTAGCTATTTGTCTCAATTTGATTGTGAAATTCGACACTTGCCAGGCCATCTCAATGTTGTAGCCGATTGCTTATCACGAGTTATTATTCAAAATCTTTTTTGGGCAGAGAAACCTCCCTTTACGCTTGAAGAACTTGTAAAAGCACAGCAGCAGTATCAAGTTCACCAAGATATTCCTTCCAATTCAAATATTCATCTAAAATATCTTTCTCTTCCCAATTCAAACAAGACAATATTGATTGATTGTAACACCGGAACAAATAGACCGCTTGTTCCTCCATCCCTGCAATCACAGTTAATCAAACATTATCATAACATGGCCCATGTTGGCATAAGAGCTACGCGTCGGCTTATTCAAAGTCGCTATGTTTTTCCGTCCATGAAAAAGAAAATTCGTGATTATGTGAAAACTTGTATCGGATGCCAACGCTCAAAAGTAACCCGTCATATCGTTTCTCCTTTAACACCGATTCCTGTGTCTAATGAACGTTTCCACACCATACATGTGATTATATATGTGGACCTTTTCCTCCATCACAAACTTGTACCCATTTGCTTGTATGTGTTGATCGTTTTAGTCGTTGGGTAAAAGCATACCCTATGCCTGACCAAACTACTAATTCTGTTATCTGTGCATTCAATAAGCATCTTCAAACCTTCGGTGCATGTTCAGTAATTCACACTGAATCTGGTTGTCAATTTACATCTGCTATGTTTCGTGATTATTGTCAGTTTATAGGCGCTAACCATCACATTAGCAGTGTTCGTTACCCGCAGTCTAATGGCCTAGCTGAACGTATGATTCGCAGTATTAAAACTGCTTTTACTGCTAAACTAGATAAAAATCATTGGACATACCATCTCCCATTTATTATCCTTTCCTTAAATTCCATGTATAAAGAAGATTTGAAATGTTGCAGTGCTGAACTGGTGTATGGACAAAGCTTGCGTTTACCAGGCGATTTATGCGTCGACATAACGCCTTCGGAACATGTTTTTCGTGATGACATGGTTGCAAAAATGCGACAGTTTGCACGTGAATGCCGAACTTCTGAAACCAGAGTTGCTCAAAGCCCTGAAGTTTATTTGCCACGTTCACTTCAAACTTGCACACATGTTTTCATTAAAAATGATCCCATCAAGTCTAATCTCACACCAATTTATGACGGCCCCTTTGAAGTACGTTCGAGAACTGATAAAACTTTTTCTGTGATTCGCCGAGATAAGCTTCAATCAGTTTCCATTAATAATGTTAAGCCGGCTTGTATTTTATCTCCGCTACCTAATTGTGTAAATCTGAATACGAGTGACCTTAGCGCGAACCTGCGGCAAAATCACCGATTCAATCTCAGACCGACATGTCATCGCCCTTCGCGATATAATGATTAAATGCCTTGCAATCATTAGTTTTCACAGTAGCCTATACAGTTCTTCTGTATAATGTGTGTGTGCTTATTGCGAAGCGAGTTGCAAGTCAGTGTTTGTTTTTCCAACTGTTTCGCGCTTTTCTTTTTCTTTTGGTGGGGGTAATCTGTAGTGATTTGGTACCCAAACACTACACGTTATACTAAATCCTTTAGGAGCGTCATGCTCCGCCGTCCACAATTTTACATGTGCATTTGAGTTCGATTAGTTGTAATGACAAGTAAGGTCTAAGCCTACAAACAGTAGCTAGATTGAGTGTTTTTCTCGCTAACGATTCTATTTGAATAAGGGTTTTGTTGTAATTTGTTTAAGATTTGTGCAAATATATATTACAATTGGCTTTAATTTGTGCATTTGCTGAGGAATTCCTACAAGAGTATGATTAACGTAGGCGATCTGCATTCATATGCTGTTTCCCAATGCATTGCCTATGTTTTGTCAGGGATGGTAAAATAAAATAAAGCATTCGCAATTTATCTTTGGAAATTCTTGTAAACTTCAACTAATTGCACGATTTTATTCTATCTTCGTAATCTTTTGAATTGCACTGAACGTTTAGGTTTTACTGGTGAAAAGAGCTTGCAATAGCCACATAAACACTTTTCACAACTTAAGGACACTTAGATTCAGGAAATGCCATCAAGCATTCCTTCACTATCTCACCATCAGCAAATGGCTTTTGGTTTTTGCTGAGAATCCTTGCTACTTTGAAGCGTACAGCAGTATTATCAAAATCAGTCATAGATGTTCTGGTTAATACTTGGTGTTGTGCTTGCAGGCCCCTGGCTAACTTGTCTGAAAGCTGTTTTCTCTCCTCTACGGTGTACTTGCCATACTTTTCACCATGATTTTTTCAAAATGTCTTTTATTGTACTCTTTAGTTTGAGCTAATGAGTTCTGGCAGATTGAGCATACTGCTTTGCTTTTTACTGAAGTAAACAAATATTTACCTCTCCATCATTAAATTTTCTGTTCTCTTCTGCCACTGTTCTTTGTCTTTTAGTAGCCATAATAGCCAGGCGTAACAAGTAACTGCCCAGCACTTAGGCTGAGGCTCATTCACACCAACTGCAACCGCTGCAGTGACGCCAGGTTATTTTATAAAACAAGCCTAAAAGTAAGCGAATTAACACAAAACCACGCAACAGCTTCAATCAGAGTTGCCAGACCAGAAAAAGCACAAAAGGCCAAAACAATATAAATGATTATAAAAAAACGGCCAAATTACAATTTTTATATCTATTTATACCAAATGGAAAAATAAGAAAAAAATACTTAAATTTAATCATTCTTCAAGAATTTCTTCAATATAATCAGCTTCTTCATACTTTCTGTTCTCTTCCTCTGTTCGTCCGTGCAGGTTGTCACTATTATCCAGTTTTAGCATATGCGCAGAGCACACAAATTCTTTCCAGCAAATTCCAGTATCTGGCAAGCGTGAACGGATTCTTACTAATGCATCAAGTAACTCAATTTGAGGTTTGTTGCGAGGCTTCGTTTTGACGGCAGTGACTAAAGAAAATATTCGTTCAACAGTTGCGTTACTTGCAGGTGTTATCAATGATGTTAGAGCATACAATGGCAGTTCTTGGAAGTTGTTAAGAATAAAGAGTCTCAGAGGAACGCTGAGACCTTCACTGCTGTCCTTCCAAAGCTTGTACAAAGAATCCACTAATTCAGCAAAATTTCTTTAATATACAAACTTTAAAGCAAATGACCGATAGTGAAAGCAGTAAAAACTAATCAAGGGTTATCCACGTCGTAATTCTAGACAATAAAATTTTTAACTACATCGTTGCTTAGTGACAATTCACCAAAAACAAAAGTTTTTATTGTGTCGGCGTTAATTAGCAAAATCGCGAGAAAAGAAAAAAGGTAATAACGATGATGGAACATTGCCTTCATCCATCCCTCGGATTCACCTTCGAAAAAGAGAAAGAAAAATTTCTGTCGTTTCTTGACGTTTACGTCGAAAGAACAGATGTTGGCTTTGAGACCAATGCATACCGGAAACCCACTTTTACTGGCCAGTATTTGCGTTGGGAGTTCTTTAGTTCTCTCAAACGTAAAATAAGTCTAATATCTACATTGGTGCATCGAGCTCTAATGATTTGCACCAAGCGTAGACTCAATGAAGAAATAGAACGGATCAAGAAAATATTACTGGACAATGGCTTTCCTAAAAACGTCATCAACACTCAGATTGCCAAAAAGATTGCTCAGTTCTCCACTCTTAAGCGATTCGACCCAGAAAAGTGCTCTGTCTACTTGAGGGTCCCTTGGATGAGTAAGCCCTCCACAATCTTGGAAAAAGAAGTCAAAATCGCCGTGGAAAGCTACTATGGTTCCGTCAGCACTCGCTTAGTCTATAAGTCTAAGCGCATGCTGCCTGTGGCCCGCAAGGATGTTCTACCTACCACTCAGAAAAGTTTTGTCATATATGAATACAAGTGCCACTGTGATAGCCAGTACGTAGGGCAAATATCTCAACGACTGCAGGATCGCTATAAGCAACATGTTCCGCAATGGTTAAGACAGCAATTGACCCAGCCACACCTATCTCAACCACAGAAATTGTGCAAACGAACCGACGCCAAACCGGATTGTGACTCTGCCATTGGTCAGCATCTTTTAAATAATAATCAATGTGCATTAAACTATGATAACAAGCGGTTTTCAATCCTCGCTGCAGCACGCAGCTCTTTCCATCGTAATTTTTTAGATGCTGCTTATATCAAGACCTGGCGCCCGGTTTTATGCAGACAGAAAGAGTTTGTTTACACTCTCAAACTCTCGATAATCGCGGCGTTCTTATTTGGCCTCCTGCTGCGCTTTCTTTGACATTTCGCTATTGCGAAATCTTTCTTGGCGCGCTTTACAATACTAGCGCTATTATTGGCTGGTCTTGATTGCCTAACGTCCAAATTATTCACATAAAACACTTAGTTACTCTAAATCTTCCCTTTTGACGCGATACCGACACTAATGAGAGCGTCGCGAAAAGCTTATGGCTCAAACAGCTTTTTTTCAAAGCTAAAAGTGATGAGTCTTGACCATGATCCTGCATCCCTATTAGGGCTTACCGATGTGACTTGTTGTCCATGTCATGTGTGTGTGTCCTTAAATGTGACCCCTACGATATAGGTAATGCTGTATCATATTGTTTTGTTTTGCATTTTTTTTTGCACCCAATGGCAAGTTTGTTTTTTCGGCAGGTTTATTATTGAATGTTTTTGACATCCGCCTGATGAGACCCAATAAGGTCGAAACCGGTCGCGGGTTATTGACATGATATAATGGATTGCTGTATGATGCTGGCGATCATTTTTGAGCAAATTTTTCTTTTTTTCTTTGATGCTGGAGGCAGATCCCTCTTGATAGGAGATCGCCTTGAAAATTGCTAACTAGCAACTTGCAACTTCTGTATTTTCATTTTACTGTGGTTTATTTCATAGTGTAAGGCAGCAAGGTAATTTGAGCTTTGGTACTTGCAACCATTGACATGCTTTCTTGATTGTTTGTTCATAAATATAGCACTATTAGGTCAGTTTTGATATTGTAATATGCAATAATGTCAAACGTTGTCATTGAATTTATAAATGAATGAAGAAGTCCGTTGGAGGTTGTACTAAAAATATGGTGCAACTGTGAAGAAAGCACAGTGCGATGGCTTCCATGCACAAACACGCAATGATTTTGCGAATTGCTTAAATCTGCTAGGTCACCAAGTGACAACTGGTCCATTCACAAAATGATCGCTTTGTATACATCAGGTAAAGCAATAGTTTAATCCACCTTAGGAGATTAGTTAATTAGAACAAGGTTTCACCATTTCTGTGTTTATGACCCACCACAAAAATATCAAGTTTCCCACCGTGCGTAATGGTTTTGTTGCCACTTTGATTTGATGGTTTTTCAAAAGACGTTTCAATCTCAGTTATTTCAGGCATTGAAAAACCATCAAATCAAAGTGGCAACAAAACCATTACTCACCGTGGGAAACATGCTGCCAAGTTTAAAAGAAAAAATCAACAAATTTGATCAACACAGTGCTGTACATAAAATTCCATGTTTAGATTGTACAGGTGTTTATATTGGTAAAATTGGTCGATCATTTAAATCACGACGCAAAGAACATCAAAGGGACGTCAAACCTGATATAATTGCCCAACTAACAAATGAAGATTTAAAAAAGAAATCTACACTGGTGAAACACGTTTGCTTAAATGGAAACCGGATTGATTGGGAAAGCTCTGCAATTTTAGCTATTGAAAGTGACTATAAGAAAAGACCGTTTTTGGAATCATTTTTCTTTTAACGATAAAATTAATAGTTTTTATCGGATTGTTAGAAATTTATAAATTTTTGACCGCCAGTTGTCACTGCTGCACTTGTTTATTGCCATGATTTTCTTTTTCTCCTTTTGGTTCTGTTGATTACGTAGCCGTTGTCTGTGTTTGAACTTTAGTCACTCCTGACGAAGAAAAAACTGATTTTAGTTTTTCGAAACGTTGAGTTTTTATGAATTTTATGTGATTTTAAATCCAAATAAAGATCATTTTAACTTTCAGTTACACCAGAAGAGCTATATTGAGAAGTTAAACTTATTTCTATGCTTTTTTCAGTTGTACAAGGCAAGCGTGTGAGTAAAAATGGCATTGTTATGTTAGCATTAAACCAACGCGTCGGACAACTTGTATTTATTTACTGACTTTGGTGAAAACGATACACTTTTGATTCAGAAGTTTAACAAACGATTACGAAACCCCTTAAAAACGAAAGATAAAGTAAGTTTGACACTAGTAACTCTTTTCAAAATCCTTGCCCTAATATTCACATTATATTTTTGTGTTGGTTGGATGTTTATCCATAACAAATTGTAGATTTCTTTCAAATGGCGCCAAGGTAGCTATAAGTTACAATCATTGTAGTTGTGATTTTCTGCTGGTTGGCATTGTTTTGCTTGGTGTAGTCATGCGATTTTTGGCTTAGAGTTGCTTTTATTTGTTTTTATCTGTGCCATTAAAGACAGCATGTCAATCTGTAGACGACTGAGTTACGTGCAGACCACACGCTACATTTCAGCCCAATTTTCTTTTCATCCGGAGTAGTGTTCCTTTTAAACGCGAAAAAAGTGCGAATTTGCGAACTTATGTCCGGCGGATTCGCAGTTGAAAATCAACAGCGTTTCAAAAAAAGTGCAGCTGTTTTTGGGAACTTTTTCAGTTTGTTAGAATTTTTGCTATTTGGCTAGCAAAATCTTCAGCCAATGGTGTAATATCTGGGAGACAGTGGAAAGGAATATTGTCAACTCCGGATATAAGAGACACGTCGGGACCAGCTCAATCAGTCCCTTGTATCCGGATATCCCTTATAACCGAATGTACACAGTTTGATCCGATACCGTAAGATCGCAAGTTTTAAATGCTCAAAACACCCTTTTTAAAGCTTTTCATACATTCCCCGCATACAAACGTCGCAATGGGCATTAGACTGCTACCGTAGTTGAAAGCCGAAAGGCAGCTACGGAAGTACGATTAGCCTATAAAGCTGAATTTGACATCTCGCAGACAGAAATCCCTTGGCAGAATGGGTTATCACTTATAATCGACTGAAATTACTATAGAAAATTGTAATTGGAACATTGAAATTTGTTCCTTATAAGCGAAAATCCCTTATATTCGCATCCCTTATAAGCGAATAATTTTTGTATTATTTCAAATTGAAAATGATCGGGACCATTTACAACGATTCCTTATAAGCGAAAATCCCTTATATTCGCATCCCATATATCCGAAGTTGACAGTACAAGTTTGGACCGACGCATTTTTTGGGCAGTTCGACGTCTCACGTAAACATTGAGCGTCTGTGAAAAATAGTGAGTGACGGCGACTTAAAATACTTCGCACGCCATTGCCACACTTCTTTTCCATCACAAATTATTTCCCAAGCAATTAACACGTAGGAAGATCAAAAAGTTTTTTTTTTATTTCCCCGGCGAATTTCAGTCGTAGCTAAAGGGCAATAATATCAAATAGCTCTCAAACTTCACTTTAACACAAAACTTCAGTTTTCGAGGGAAGTTTGAAACTAGAATTGGTTAACATCTTTATGTTTTCTTTTCGTTTCAAAGCTAATTTTAAGGGTTCTTATTAAGATAAAAAAGAAGATTGCTCTCGATTTTAGTTTAGCATAAAAACACCATTTTTTGAAGAAACGTTCAGTTTTTGTAAATTACTAATAAATAACCAGGGGGAGGCCGCTGGGACCGCCCCCACCCCCTTCCCACTGAATCAGTGTATAATAAATTTTTTTGTGCAAAACTTATAAATTTTTTATAGCTCACGATTTGCCGTTAACTTCAATATTTTGTGAGATTTATGTACTCAAATTGATAACTTTGACGTAACTAACGAAAACAAGCATGTTAGGATAGAAATAAATGAACAAACCAGTCACGGTTGAAAGTTCTGCAGTGTTGGTGTCGATTTACCGAAGCTACAGCTTAGCTGCTAGCAGTCAAATGTATAGCCAGCGAGCCAGTTTACTAAGCTACTAGACCAGTATTTAGCCTAGGATACCGGTATCAGATTGGTGAGGTAGCAAACTGAAATAAATTCCCTGCAAAATTAAAAAATATTTTTCTTTGCAAGTTTTAAGCCAAAGAAACCGGTTGTTTACATGCTTAAGGGGATTGCAGAATTTTTAAAAGAAGCGTTAAGGCATATTTGAAACCTATTCTGCGTCGAAGTGCATACGAGAAATATTTTTGTTCTTGAGTAAATAAAGATAATAATAAGGTTATAGCCAGTTGCCATTTGATGAGGCGCTTGGCGAAATAGCTGCAGTGGTTTTATTATTTTATCCTGACGTCTAGTGTTTTCAATTGTACACGTATAGCTCTAACCTTGGTCGTTATCGAGCACTGTGGCGGCAACGTCAGACTTACTCTACATAATAGCAAGGTTATACAGGGTGTCCGAAAAGTTACTGTGCAGTATGGGTACATAAAAATGTAATGTATTTACAGTAAAGTTTATTAGAAAACTTTTAATCAATACAATTTTTGTTTATTTGAGGCTACATTTGTTTACAATACTACAGTTTGTTTGTAATGTATGCAAAATATAACTTTTTTCGTAGGGCCTGTTGGGATACAATGCTTCCTCGATTATCCGGTCTAGTCGGGATAATACTTTCAGAAATCTTAACGAATAAGAAAAAAAACGAATAACTTAATTCTTAACGTTTAAGTCAAGGGAACAAAAACACAACACATTCATGGTTTAAAAAATGATAGAAGTTCAACATTACAATATTCTAAGAAATTTCCAGCTTAACTATCATTTGCAACACTAGATCTACTAAAATAGGAATCAATTTTAGATTGTTTGCGGGAAGATTCGCGTTTTTCAGCAGCAAACTCGCGAAGTCGTACAAATGTGGAAGTGTTTGAAACTGTTGCTTCCAGCTGAATACGGAGCCACGTTAGGCAATGGTCAAACATTTACATTGCCTCTGCAAGAGAAAAAGAGCATTGTGCTTTTTGCATTGAATGTTGTGTATTCTTGTCTGCATCTTCTTCTTCATCCCATTCGTTCCCTTCTGCTACTAAAACAAGATTAACTATTCCTTGCTCATCCAAATATTCATAACCTGGCCCATCAGCACGAAACCAGCCATCAATATCAGAGGTCGTCAATTCAATGTTTAGCGCGGCAAATCGTACTACGAAATCGTCATTCAGCCCTCTCTTTAAACTGATTGCGCTTTCTTCCACAGAAAATTTGCCGACAATACAGCATTTTAGCTTTTTTATTGGGATTTAGCGCAAAATTTTCCGGAAACTATTCCTGCAACATCTAGTTAAAAGCAATCTAATTTTGAAATGTTGTAGCAAAATAGAGCGATCGGATAATTGAATGTCGGTTAAACGAGGTACGGATAATCGAGGAAGCATTGTAATCGTCTTACAGGCTTCTTTGCATTCTTTAATATTATTTCCTGGATCTCTATAGCTTTCTCATTTGTGGTTGAAGGCCTACCAGTTCAAGGAGCGTCTTTTACATCGCCAGTTTGGCGAAATTTCTTTATCAAACGTCCCACAGCATTACTGTGAGGCGCCTCTGCATCTGGAAGTTGCTTGAAAAATCTTTTTTTGCACAGTATTTATGTATTTTCCACCATTACGGAACACATGCTCAACTAAAAATGCTCGCTGCTTAATTGCCAGTACCATTAATGTATAAAGTTATTGTAATGTAAAAGCTTGTCCCACCAAAAAAATTTCAACCGTCTAGGTTTTAAATTGCGGCCCCCTTTGAAATTTCTGGATACGCCCCTGAATAACCTTTCACGTGCCATCAATAAAAACTAAAAATATCGTTGAATGTGATTTCTAATCAATTTCAGTTTTAAATCTCATTCATAATTTTTTTTTTAATAAAATGTAGCTAACAGATATGTGCTGTGAACGCTCACCAGTCATGATTTAAATAAGCCTTAAAACGTGAAGAAAAACATGTAAATATTAGTTTCGATTTCTTAAAAAACGTTTTATGTGAAATCTAGCCTGTTATATTTATATTCTAATTACTTGAAAGGTGATTTTTATACAGTGAAACTTGCCCATAAGTTTATGGGATTTTAAAAATTTCCGTTCACTATGTACCATTTCAAAATTGTCTTTTGATTTAACATTAAAGCGTATTATCTAATCTGTTTCACCAGTGTAATAAAAAATTGCTAAATAGTAGAAACTGAAAGTTCTGCATTGCTTAAAGAAAACTTTTTCTAACGTTTAATCGTGCACGCGCGGCTATTGCAGTCTCTTACATCTATCTGTGTAGAGTGGCGCACGATAAAGGAGGCGGGGTCTCCCGAACGCTTTTTCCGGGAAGGCAGCCATCTACAGTTTCATATAGTCTCTCTCTTACCTTTTGCCTCCACTCATCTCTTATTGTGGGCTAAAAGCCTACTGCCTCATTAAAGTTCGACCCACAGGTCCACTGAGTGGCTGGTGCTTTCTCATCACGCTTGATGCATCATCTCTTTCTTTCTTCTTCGCTGCAACGGACACAGCCTACTAGCAAATCCTCATTTTTGTAGAATTGGCCGAAGCGAGAATCCTTGTTGTAGCGCTAATCATCCACCTCTAAATTCTTTTGATTTCATTCTGTTCTGTCCTTCTGCAAACTCTACTGCCCTCGCTCTTCGGCTCCTCCTTTTCTATCTACCACCTCTGCTCGAGGCCTTCTGGGACTTCATAATTTTTTATCATGTGTCCGTCCCCCGAAACTGCTTGCTGCTGGATTTTATCTTCTTTTTCCTGCCTTTTGGCAAGCTTAGACGAGCTGATTCAGTGTGTATCTAACACTCCACATCCACTTTCGAACCATACGTTTTGTTGGAACAGCACAGCTTTTGAAATCCGAAAGTATTTCCTGCCGAATACGAATGACACTCTCGTGGAGTTTCAAACTCCTGACCTTCCTAAGTCCGAAGCGATGACCACGATCCCTCCTTCTGTCAACCCAAGCATTATGAACAAACGACACAACGGCGATTAAAATTTCGCTTTTTTTTTTCATCCTATTTTTTGGTGTTTAGAAAATGTTACCACGCATGTAAAGGATGTCACCGAACAAAATATTAACAAGTCTAGAAAATTGGTTTCGTAATTGGAGAGGTCGGCAAGGTGGCAGTACGCGTCGTATTGAAGGTATGCATCTTTGCAGTTACGTACTAGCATATTAGACATAATAAACGGTTTGTAGAAGCTTTATAGTTAAGTCGCTGTGTTGTAATTACTAACGTTCAGACCTCGGTGTGAAAAATTTGCGTATGAAACGGAAAGCACCACTGGTATTCGACTGTAAATAGTATCCGAAATTTTAAGTGCTCATTACTCCAATCAAAAGTCTGGTTTGAAAGTAAGTGATAAAATGTTCTACTATCACTGAAACAGTAATAATTAAGATTCCAAGCGGGAAAAAATTGCATAAAAACCGGGTTTGTACTATTTATGGTATACTCTAAGCTCATAAAGACCTACATATCTGCCTGGATATACTACGTTATCTCAAAAGTTTGAAAGCATTGTTTTATCCGGTCGTTTTGGCACCTTGCCCGCTTTTTTTATTTTGTTTTGTTTTATTTGCCATTTTTATCCTCCATTCACGAGAAAGCGAATTGTATCGCTATACTTTGGACGGGAAGTCCGCACTCGCTTGGGAGTTGCCTTTTTTGAGGTTTATGGGCCACCTGTCTTCCACATAAAGGCGGGGGCATCCCGTTAAGTGCCTTGCCCAAGGACACAACAAGCGAACTTGCCGGCTTGTTCTCTACAACCTCCCATAAATGCCGAGCGCCAAGCAGGGAAGCTATAGATACCATTTTTTAAAGTCTTTTGGTATGACTCGACAAGGGGAATGAACCCCAGGTCTACCGACTGCGAAGCGGACGCTCTAACCACTACGCCATCGCGTCGGTTCAAATCGATTGGTTTACTTTTCACCTAAGCTTTTTTTTATTTTTAATGTCTTGTTTCTAGTTCTTTGTAGTTGAAGATTCAAAAAACTTTCCACTAGTATTTTATTTATCAGAAGCATTGAACGAATTCGGTACATCAAACTAATCTTATGGGTTGATTGCGGAGAAATTGCGAAAGCAATGGAATATAACAACTGGGAAAGGAATGGAGCCAATCCGGCCAAAATTGGATCAACGCTGAACAATTATATTGGTTTTATATATATTTGTGCTTTTTGTATTTGTGTTTGGTTGAAATTCTTGCAATTTAACATAAAAAAGCCCGTTTTATATTTTGTTTATTGACTGGTATTGTCGTGTAACGCTAGTTAGAGGCGACTATATGAAAAATCTAATGGTGTTTTTACCAGCAAATAAAAACATTTGCTCAGCGTTAACAAGGTGCATCTATTTGTCAATGACAAGAGCTGTATGCTGCAAACGTCACAAAAAAGCAGTACGACCAGCATTGGTAGAATGC
This sequence comes from Trididemnum clinides, assembly GCA_963675345.1. Taxonomy (NCBI): domain Eukaryota; kingdom Metazoa; phylum Chordata; class Ascidiacea; order Aplousobranchia; family Didemnidae; genus Trididemnum; species Trididemnum clinides. The sequence continues at coordinate 35,249,583 of OY776296.1, forward strand.
AGTATGCCAACGTTAGGTAGAGGTAGCATGCCAACGTTAGCTAGAGGCAGTATGCCGACGTCGGCAAGAGGTAGTATGCCACACATGGGCAAGAGGCAGATGCCAACGTTGACAAGAGGCAGTGTGCCAATGTCGGCAAAATGGTGCAAGATGCATCTGTTCAACATTGGACGCCAACAGCTGGCCCAGCTCAAATACCAACGTAGGCCAATCGCGGTAATGTTTATTGGGATCGACACATCCAAACCATGTCGTCAGAATCTAAGTAGCCCGGGATCGTCCCCATGGTGTTTAAAATTTTGGCGGCTGGGTGAAACAATGTCTTTTTGACCCACTTGAAAACGAGGATATAGTGTGTGCCTCGAGCGAAAGTGCAGCTTTTTTGTCAGTCCACTTATTCTTAAAATTTACGAGATTTTAATTAAAATTTTGGAGAGATTGCTATATAACTTGAAAAATATTAAAAATAGATGTATGATCTAAAACTACAACCGGAGACAGGGTTTAAATGCCTTGAGAGGTAAAAGAGCTGTTTTTTTTGCTGTCGTTCCTCCCAGTTTACCCTTGAGCAAGGTGAAGCACCTGATAGCGATCCTGTTAGATTTACAACATGACAGTTTTTTTACTTTTAATGTACTTTGCTGTACCATGTACATACTGTATATGCTTTTCTTAGAGTGCATTTTTATTTGGCTGCTACCTTACAAGTGAGATGGCCTTGTCACTATCTTCAAACTGAAACAAAATTAATTTCATGGACATGTATTTACTGATATCGTTTTGCCATCATCTCTTTTTTGTCCACTGCTGTCAAATTTTATTTTCTTTGTATGCTGATTTGGGCTAAAATAAAACGAATGATTGATTAAGTGATCGACTGACTGATTGATTGATTAAAATAGAACTTCAAAAATAGGTACTATTTCACAGCCAGTTGCTCCAATTGATGGTGTGTCCGCATATCTTTAATCAGTGACGTAGCAAGAGATATGTGGTCCGCATAGAGCGGCTATTTTTGACTGAATCTGAACACAGAATTCTAACTCATACATTTATGACTTGCTTAGTAGGAAATGGGGGAATATTTTTTGCTTCCCAACGATGCACCCAAAACCCTCGTTACGCCAATGTGTTTATTGTTTGCTTTATGTAGCATCCCAATTGTGTTTGATGTATCTTAACTACTTTAAGTTATACCTTTTACCTTTAAGTGCAAATGGAAAGCTATTAGCATCGTTGGTTATCTTAACAGTTTCTTATGATCTTGGCTGACGCATAGGCTAACCGGACAGAAACGAACGAAGTCCTGGAACGATGTTTAGATTCAATGCAAAAAAGTGTCAGTGAACTTTCTCAAAGCAAACACCGTTCCATAGCCAAGCCGTCTAATCCCACCCAAGTCTCATTTCACGACTCCCAATGCCACCACAACAGACCTTTTTATCGGAATTCGTCTCCCCAATTACGTCGGTCTGATCAACCACGGCTTTGCTACTGCCACAGCCGCTTTGGCGATCGCGCTCGCAAATGTGAAGAACCTGCCTGCTCCCGAGAAGCTGCTTCCCCTCCCCTTCGCATTTGCACGACATTTTCTCTCCCGCTACCCAATCCCCTAATCACAGCTTATTTTTCATCATTAACTGTCTTTCTAAAGCCCGCTTTCCGATCAATACCGATTTCAATTTCCCTTTAACGTGGGTGGATCATCATCGGCTGCAACCAGAAACAATACACTCCCTCCAAGCACAGGAAAATGCTTGCTCCTAGTTACTGGCTGCTTACACACATCACTTGACCTCGGTTTGGCACGCTTGTTTGGCCACAATTTTTGTGTCTGTGATTTAAGTTTGGCATCCTGGGCGCGGATTTTTCGTCACGTCACAAACTGATTGTCCATATAACCCATCGATGATTGACCGAGTCCATAGAGGTGAAGAGATGCTCCCTCCTTCCAATTTAGAACCAGATCCTAGCTTTGGAATCCAAACCAACAACAAGACGAGACCAAAAATATTAAACTTGCTTTAAAAAAGCTTTCCCGGAGTCTTTGACCCTTGCAGCCGTAATATAGAACCTAAACATTCAGTTGTGGCCTCAGTAGAATTGTAATAGTTCGAAAAAAATCAGGAAGGTGGGGACTTTGTGCCGACTTCACAAACTTAAACATAATACTACAAATGCAAAAGTATGTTTTTGCCTTATATCAATGACTTTACCGCATTACCACATGGGTGCTCTGTCTTTTCAAGCTTTGATATTTCCCATACCTATTACAACGTACCGATCAAGCCTAATGATAAACACAAACTTAACACACAAGCTCTTTGGGCAACTATTCCTACAACTACCTGCTCATGAGCACGACTACCAGCCCCACTTATTTTCAGCAGCTAATAAAAGAGACATTGGCGGGGATTCCCCAAGTGTCCTGCTACCTAGATGACGTAATAGTGATGTTCCGCAATCCCATTGATCACGAGAGTACCTCAAATCAATTGTTTACCCGACTGTGAGATCACAGCTTGGTGGCCCACCGAGATGTGTTTTCGGCGTAAACAGTTCATCGCTTTTGGGCTTAGTCAAGATGTCAAAACAGGGTTTTCTCCCTTGCCACAAACGTTTCACCCATAAATGATTTTCCTCTGCCTCGCGTCAAACGCCAATTGAAATTGTATCTCGGCATGTATCATTATTACAGCAAATTTGTACCGAACTACGCCAAGTTTCTCCAATCCTTCCGTCTTCTTTCCGCTTCGGCCCCCACTAATCAACCTTACGATTAGAGCGACGACCTCAAATCCCTTTTCAATAAAAGCTGCCCTCGCGGAATCGACTCTTTTGGCTTTTCCTAATCCCCTAGCTGTAGTGTTTTTTGTTGAACTTGACCTTGACTTAGGTCTCGCCCTAAGAACACTATATATTGACAGTGGCGCAGCCAGGATTTCTTGAAAAGGGGCCAATGTTTTTTGAACAACACAGCCCAGATGCAGTGAAAAAACCCTCAGGGTCTAGTCACAATAGGGATATCGAGGTTTTTCTCCCCAGGAAATGAGAGGTGTGTAGGGTTTTTAAACAGAACGTAAATAAATTTAATGCCATTGCACACACAAAAAAATTTTGCCCTTGCACAATTGCACTCAAAATATTTACTGTTACAAATTGATTGGTAATGGTGATCGGCGAACCAAAAAAATTTACTGTTGCTGTATCTCAAAATTTAACCTTAAGTAAAATTTAGCCTACGATTTTTACGTGAAAATTCATCAATCACATGTTTAAAATTAATGTTGAGGTCACGGTGAACAAACAACAATACCAATCCGATCAAACGAACTTTTTTTGTTGTGAACCGCAAATAGGTTTCCAAATATCTCAGAGCACTAAACGAACGCTCATTTGTTGGTGTAGCAACCTGACCAGTTGTCAATATTTGAAGAAGAACTTCCAAAGATGGATACGTATGTATTTCTATAGCAGACAGCAACACGCCTAAAGTGTTGTACGGTAAAGAATCACCGTCGTGGCGCAGCCAATATGAACGCCATCGCATAAATTCAACCTCCACAGCTTCAATGCTGTCATCCACAAAGGAAAGATAGAAGTTTACAGCATTTCTGATCAAAGCAAATGTCATGCTTTACACAGACAGATGATATCAAAAATTGGAGTTTTATGCAATCAACAAGATCAGAGCAAATATTTTAGTCCGTGGGCTAACTACGCCCACCGTGCACCCCCCCACCAATAAACGAAACTGTGTTTTTCTGGTAGTTTTTTATGTGCTTTTTGATATTAGATATGTTAACATTGAATAAACTCTTACGCACTACCGGTTTTGAGCCACTTTATTTGTTGCACCAACAAAAAATTTTTTCCGATTTTGAAGGGGGTAATAAAAACGTGAATGGCAATATTTTTTTATTGAAATATTACAAATACACAAATGACCACTCAAAATGTTGATACTGGAGAGCTCTACAATGTAAGTTTTGATTTAAGCAAGTTCGATAAAAAGTATGCCAACAAGGGCCATTATGTAATCACCAGTTTTAACCACAGTTTAAAAGTTTGATACGTGGTTTCTGTTTATGACAGTTTAACATACTATGGAGTGTGATTACATTAAAACAATCTTTACTGTAATGCTTTGTGTTGAAATTCACCGAGCTTGTTAACTTTCGTTTGACCGCTCAAAATGATAATAGTGACCACTCAAAATGATAATACTGGAGAGCTCTGCAATGTAAGTTTTGATTTATTCAAGGAAATATTCAAATTTGCAACTGAAATATATCAACTAAACGCCTATTAATCATTAACAGGTCCTCTTTTTATGTAAATTTTTTGTGTGCTTTGATTTTATTTTTAGTCACTATCATTGTCTGTTTTAGATTCAGGTTCTTCATCACTTTCATTGTCAGTGGATATTTTGTCTATGCTCCCATCAACTAGTCTATTCTCATTCTTAGTCTCAATTGCTTTGTCCGAAATGTCAGCGAGATGAGTTGGGAATATATTCCTATCAGACTATTTTGGCTCAATGACTTTGTTTACTAAAATCCATCCATTGTTCCCAGTTGGTAATGGAATAACTGGTTTGGAAATACGGAATCGTTTCCAAATTGCCTCTTGGTAGTTCACTCTTTTTAGATGTTCTATTAAGCAGGCTCTAGGGGGTGGAAGGGATGACCATTCGGCACTCTTCTTTAGATTCAGTTGATTTTCTTGGCCACAGCATTTTTTTAAAACCATTTTATAGCGAATATCATCAACAGTTAAATGGCTACTTCTGGGCTTGTACATGGAACACGTGAATTCTTCCAGTTGAAGAAAAAGACCTTTCGACACATCCCACAACTTTTTAGGGCTCTTGAAAACAGCCTAATAATGTGGCTTCTTTTGAAGGAGTTTTATCGGCTTCACTTTTCCAAATGCCATTAAAAACACTGGCCGTGTCACACCTTGAAAAAACATGCAGACTCAGCAGAGCATTTCAGTAAAGAGGCGTGAAGTCACGTGTCAGCTGAGAGATATTTAACAACCTTCTCTTGCACCTGGAGCCTGTGTCAAACAGGAGAGAGATGTTTATTTTTGGTGCACAATAAAGAAGAATGAAGAAAACATCTCTATCTGCGCTTCTGACTCAAACATAGTTAAATTCTTCATCGGCTGCATAAAGCAATATAGAACAATCCTTGTGTCTATTTCCTCTTGATCAGACTCCAACTTGGGAATCTCTGTCATCATCACTGATTCTCATTGTCTTTAAGTAGGTTGGCCTTCTCTTCACAGATAAATATAACCTATTTGTTTTGAAGTTTTCTCCCGAAATCATCACTGCTTCACACCTTTAGAAGCAATTCTACAAGCTGCTTTTTGTTGGAGTCATTGCTAAGAAATGACTTCTAGTTTTCAGGTCGTTTTGTACTATCGCCTTTAATTATGCGTTTTTGACCACTACCGCGGATTGTCCTTTCCAAGCTCTTGATAGAATTTTTCTGGTAACCAACATATCAGTGCTAAATAGGAGATCAGACTTTCCCATGATACTGACATCGTATATTTTTTGGCATATCTGTTTAAATGTTACTGGCACTCCTTTCATGCAGTAGAAAATTGCATTCCTATCTTTTGCATTCAACGATTTGGCATTTGACAGCATGGTAAAGTCATCTAATTCTTTTGTGAGATATGTAAATCCTTAGCTCTTATCTGTCTTCAAAAGGTAGCCGTCGGGCATTGGCATGAGTGGATATTTCATCAGTTCTTTCATATCAATCTTTTCTGATTGTTTTTGTGAAAGCACTAACAATTGAAATGCAACATTTGCTTGCTGCTTGTACTAAGCTTCACGATTGCTTAATGTCTTCAGAACTGATGCCTTCCCCATAACCGCTAATGTTTTTTAGTTCAGGTTTTTTTATTGGCTCAAGGAACTGCTCTTTCTTTCGCAACCTATTACATATGAAAGCTTTCTTTCCTACAGTACCAGACAATTCAGCATTCATGATACTGTATCAGATTCTATGTAAATGGTACTGCAGCAGCAGATGAAATGAGGTAAAGTTTATCATCCATCTCTACTTGGCATGGGTCCATGAAATTCTGAATTGCTTTCACTGTCCTACCAAATGTTGCTTTTTCACTTTTCTTTTACTTGCGATGGCCGAGTATCACGGTGTTTTCTGCCACTATCATCATTGTGTAGCGCCAGAGGCGTGGCGTGCTGTACCATGACCTACTGACCTACACTTAATTACTTAAATTCACAGGAGTTCTTGGACATCGAATTATATCCTTAAGTTTTCAGTTGACACGAATTCTCTCTGTTTTGTTTATTAAATCTTTTACCAAAAATTATCGTACAATTTCAAAATTTAGCGGCATCTACAGTCCAAAAGTTAATTCTGTTTTCTGTTTTATGATTTCTGATGTCTGATCCAAAGACCAAGAGATATTTATATCTCAAAAAAAATGTAAAAAAGGCACAAGGAATAATTTTTCATGGGGTGAAGACGAGGCAATGCATGAGTCACGTTTCTACGAAAAATAAAACGAAGCACGAGGATTAATATTCGGAAACACAAGGAATGCATGACTCACATATCTATGCAAACACAACGAAACGCGAGACAACAACATTTGAAAGAGATGCGCATAGGTGAAGTGAGGGCAAAGGTTACATAATCACTTTAGAAAAACGAAGGAATGCATGACTCACGCTTTTAGGAAAATGAAAAGAAAAAACGAGGAAGCAATGTACGAAAACAAACGCGCGCGGGGTAGGCATAAGGGCAAAGGTTACACGATCGCTACAATTGGATATATTTGCCATCTGGAGCATTACTTCAACATATCTCGATCTTTCGTGGGCTGTACGTGCCCAACGACGATAACCTTCAGAGTTAATCAGGAGACCTGAAATGTCCACACCCCGTTGGCTCGAGCCAGCTTGAGATTTGGCATGTTGCATAAATGTTTCTTCAATGGTTATATCTAATGTACACCTGTTCGCTGGTATGAATGACCTAGCCACACTTATTAGATCTCATTTCAGTAACTCCAGGTAAGTTTTCACTATGTTGACCAAGAACAACGAGAAGTAGTGGAGATATTTGGCATAATTTCGACCATCAAATCTGAAAAATAAATCCACTATCTTACTTAAACAAGCACCACACAAATAGTAATCATTGATTTTTACAGCATACAGCAAGGAAAGGGCCAACGAAACATGATTCATGTACGCTAGACCAAATAGGGCAGTTTTACTCTGGTCTCTGCCACGGACCTGTTGCCTGAACGAAGGATGTTCTTCAAGAAAATTAGCAAGTGCTTTGTTTTGCATAGCAGCATGCAAGTTTTCTGAAGTTTTCTCATTAATAACATGATTAATACTATAGCTGCTGCTCAGGCTATATGGTTTGGGATATGGGAAATTCACGACAAATAGCCGCAAACTCAGTCGCTAAATCAAGTGTCCACAAAGTGATGATGTTGAGATACGAAATTTTATTACAGCTCCGATATCCAAAATGACCACATGGTATATTTGATAGGGCGACAGGTTTTCTAAAACACAATGCAAGTGTAAACAAACAGCTACGATAGACGCTTAACTAACTTCATAATGTAAACATATTAAAAATAGGGATTTCGATGCAAATTCGAAGATCAAAAACGACGTTGCGACGGTGTAACATATGTTGTGATGGAAAATTTACAAATACTACGTCGCAAGCCAACAATTCACATTCAAACTTACTAAGTACATGCAAGATACATACAAACTTACTGAACTATTTGAGGTCCCACGCAAATTATTAATTTTCAAGATTGTCGTCAGCAGCAAAACACTGTTATTTCCTCTGGTTCAAACTTTTTACAGAACCGAAGAACTACGCTCTTAGGCCTTATATACGGTAGCAACAGCCAATCAAAATTCACGATACAGGCCACGTGTAGTAAATTTTCTAGAATAATCAAGCCGGAATTTCTCAGATCTTGTTCTATAGATTCCAATTGTCACATTTCGCAAGTTAAACAGTAGGATCACAGTTTCGAAATTAAGTGGTGCGTAGAGCGAAAAGTAAAGACACGATTAGATTGTCTGGTGGCAGAACAAAGCATTCAATTGTTACGTATGTCCAAATTTGATGAAGGCAGTTACGGGGGTTCGTCTTTGTGCAAATAAATACTCCTAAAACAAAGCGAACAGACAAACGGCGAAATAGTTAATTAGCACATTCGGTTTTTCTTTATAGTTAAAAACAAATATCCAACAGCTGGCAGACAGTTTTGGACCACATAAACTAAAGGTCTCCAGCAGAGTGAAAATCAAGCATTGAATTCGAGCAAAACAGCACATGAGCCAAAATAAAAATTTAAGAAATGTTCGATCCGTGACAAATACAATCGATTGCTTGTAGCAGATCACCTGGCAAGCCTTTTAAACATCTAGTTTCCAAATATCTGTCAAGAAGCAGTCTTTCCAGGCTTTTAGCCATAATTTTGTGGCAATTCATTGCGCGAATGTAGTTTTTGCCGGGTATTACACCATTGATGAAACCAACAGATGTAATCCCCGTTTCCAACAGCACCTCAGTTTATCCGGAAACATTCATTTTTTTACCGATCCTTTTTAGGTATGCACAGATCAAATAAAAGGATCCTATCATCACAATGTGTTCATCATAGAAGTCTGAACTCTTCCAAATAATAAGGTAAGCCTTCATGCACAAGTCTAAGTCAAATGTTGTGACGGCGTATTTCTGACCGACCTCTCGCGATACATTTTTTAATACTCTAAAGCAGGGGTGTCAAATTCCTGGGCTTCTGGGGGCCACATTGCATGTTGGCAATCATGCCGAGGGCTGCATGATGTTTTTCGATTTGGAGATCACCACTTCTCCGGGAAACGATCTTTATAGTGTGGCCTGCAGCGAGGTCGATCTCAAAAAAAAAGGTTATTACCTCTTCAGCATCTCCACACCATCGCCCTTCTTCAGGCTTCGTTAATCATAAATTGAGTTCTGTGCCACGAAGTGAAATTCATTAAGAATTTTAGAATCATCTCGCGAGCCGCCTTGAAAGGCTCCGATGGCAGTGAGTTTGACACCACTGCTCTAAGGCACTCTTGTACAGTGGAGTAGTCTGTTGTAAGGTGATCAATGATTGGGTGATAATCTATTGTGGTAAGGCGCTTTGGAGCTTGACCAGTTTCAGATATGAAGCCCGCCCACCCCACTATAAGCTGAGATACAGTACTGCTATACAAACGCCAGATGCACCACAGAAAATACTTCAACATCAACTTTGACAGAGCATTTCATATTCTACCAATGTTTGGTGAGAAATTGTCATTTTGGGGTTATCCTTCTTATTCATATGGCATGAAGGTAGGGTATCATTTGCCAAGGATTTCAGAGAGCGTACCCTGTCCTTGGCAGAGATAGCAGGCTTTCGCCTGGTTATCTGTCATGTTCTTATCAGCAGCAGGCTAAGAGGGAATATTTCGTAACAATATCCCGTGGCAGGTGTAAATTGAATCTGTACCAGAAATGTCATTAACAAGTTGATCAAAGTCGCTGCAAAATTATGATAGGTGATGAGTATTTCGTATTATTTTGAGTGTTAGTATGGTATGAGCCTCTTTAAGAGCCTCTGCAAGTGCGGTTTCAAGTTCTAATGAAAAGGAGTAACTCTCTGAATCACCCAGTTGGTTCATTAACATGCTCAGTTTGAGACTCCGGGAGAGGTGGCCTAATGTCATGCAAAGCAGAATGTGTTTTGATAGTGACCACTGGCCTTTAGTTGCTGCTCGACACAGGTCCTGACCAACGGATGAAACGAGAAGTTCTATTCTCTCTGATTCTGATCTCTCAGCTTTCCCATTATTGAGAATGCGCAAGAAAAGTTGCAAATCCTTTGGGGGAGGGTTTTCAGTTGTTAGGCTTGAAAAGATAAACTTTTGTTCAAAAACTAAACTCACAACATTCTTTCTATGCTTTAAATATAACTTAAGTAATTTGTTGTAAATGTTTAGAACGTTTAAAAGCAATAATTACGGTGTTGAATTGTCGTTACGTTTTAATCTTGTTCACCTAGAAAAACTCAGTTAGTCGTCCAAAATCCAACAAAATCACTCGAAACGACTTTCAATCACCACGAACTTAATTGAACCTGTGACCTAGCAGTTTGGCAACCGTTTAAAATTGCTCTAGTCTCCTAAACACCACTTCGATTAACACGAGACAAAGAAAAACAAAATATCCCGTGGAAGTGTTGCCAAGCAAAAAGTAGAGAAACGAAAGTTAACAAGCTCGGTGAATTTCAACACAAAGCATTACAGTAAAGATTGTTTTAATGTAATCACACTCCATTGTATGTTAAACTGTCATAAACAGAAACCACGTATCAAACTTTTGTTTGTTTTTGTTTTATTTGCCATATTTATCCTCCATTCACGAGAAAGCGAATTGTATCGCTATACTTTGGACGGGAAGTCCGCACTCGCTTGGGAGTTGCCTTTTTCGAGGTTTATGGGTCACCTGTCTTCCACATAAAGGTAGGGCGTCCCGTTAAGTGCCTTGCCCAAGGACACAACAAGCGAACTTGCCGGCTTGTTCTCCACAACCTCCCCTAAATGCCGAGCGCCAAGCAGGGAAGCTGTGAATGCCATTTTTTAAAGTCTTTTGGTATGACTCGATAAGGGGAATGAACCCCAGGTCTACCGACTGCGAAGCGGACGCTCTAACCACTACGCCATCGCGACGCTCTAACCACTTTTAAACTGTGGTCAAAACTGGTGATTACATAATGGCCCTTGTTGGCATACTTTTTATCGAACTTGCTTAAATCAAAACTTACATTGTAGAGCTCTCCAGTATCAACATTTTGAGTGGTCATTTGTGTATTTGTAATATTTCAATAAAAAAATATTGCCATTCACGTTTTTATTACCCCCTTCAAAATCGGAAAAAATTTTTTGTTGGTGCAACAAATAAAGTGGCTCAAAACCGGTAGTGCGTAAGAGTTTATTCAATGTTAACATATCTAATATCAAAAAGCACATAAAAAACTACCAGAAAAACACAGTTTCGTTTATTGGTGGGGGGGTGCACGGTGGGCGTAGTTAGCCCACGGACTATTTCGCTGAGTTAGTCAAGCACTGTGTCAGTAAAAGGCAAAAAGACGGAACGCCTGGAAAACTGTAATGGTAAAACACCTAGTGGATTTGCTCTATTGGCTTGCCAATTCACAATTTGAGGCATGGGTATGGATTTCCCGTAGACACTTTCGGCATGTCAAAAGAGTCCGACAAATATTTCTTCGTTGTCACTAAAGGCCTGGATAACGTCTTTGTAAAGGGTAATTCTCGTAGCATCTAATGCAGTTAAAATAATTTCTTGATGCCCAGTAGCTTCTTTGCAACTGTTTTGGTAAGTTTCAGTGTAGCATTAATAACTTTAAGGCTAACCCAAAACCCAGCTGTTGTTATCGCTTTCAAATAAGGCATAGCCCTTTCAAGTACTTCTCCATCTTTTGATTCTGACAGTTGATCAAGAGAACCAACAACCGCCGGATAAAACTCCCTGAAAACAAAGACAGCATCATAGTTCTCAATCCGCTTTGTGAAACAATTACGCTTCAAAGGCGAATGCAAAGAATCAGAGAATTTGTCATCCACTTGAACATGCAGCAGCGAAAGACGTTTTTCAGAAATTCACATTCTATAGACCAAAGCAATTTGACTAAAATTAAAGAATTTAAATCGTCAACTATGAATTCAGGCTCGTCAGATGATTTGGTAAATAACTTGCTGAAAATTAAAGACATGCTATGTTCATGGCAATATTTCTGAAACTTTTCCAGAAAGCACCAAACTCGCTTTGACTCGTGGCAAGCAACTTGTTTTTGTGCAATATTGCTATTAAGGTTGTATAGTACTCTTGCGCACCTCGTCAGACACCAATAGATTATTGCTGCATAATTCTTGCCTAAAAGAACTTGCTCGTGTGATTTCTGCTTTGTATCAAAAAAACTGTAGAAAGTTCGAAGCTCGCGTGCAGTGTCGTGTGAAGGCTGTTGGAAACCCCCAAAAACTCCAGATGGGGCCCTTTGATATCATCAAGCATTTAGGCAGCTGCGTGTTTTTTCAAGCCATTGGCAAATTTGTCTTCTGAGCAGCTCTATTTCAAAACCTAACCAACCTAAACTAATAATCTTGAATCAGGAAGAAGTTCTTAACTAAATAACTTGCATTGTTTAAACCAATCTAAACAAACTAAAGCCATTTTTATTACACATTCAGCAAATAAGCAAACGCATGCACCGCCTGCACCAATCAACATCCGCCTCAACGTGGTGATGCGGTCCCCGACCCCGTTTGGATTGGGTCGAAATGGCTGTTGGCCTTTCCGAGGGTCCCAGTTACCCCGGGAACTCCCCTTCATTTTATTGTTGTGCTGCCCCCTGAACGACGGCAGAAGAGCAGCACACAGCTTCTTCATAATCGGTCGCCTGCTTCCTCTTTTTCTTTTCTCTTACTCTTCTTCGTCTCCTCATTCTTCTCCTTCTGTTGATGAGCGGTAACGTTCATCCCAACCCCGGCCCCATCTTTCCTTGCTCTGTGTGCACTGGAAACGTGACCTGGCGGGGCAAGTCAGTGCAACGCTGCATTTGCTCCAAATGGGTCCATCTAAGGTGCTCACAACCCTCCGTCTCCAAATTCAGAGCTCTTGGCAGCTCTCACTCTTGGAGCTGCTCCCCTTGCCGTAACACTGTGACTCTCTCCACGGACGCCTCCGACATGTATGCCTCCACTGTACAATCTAGCCCCGCCTCTGCTAATGCTGCACTCTTGCCCCACCCTCGTCTCCAAACCTCTTTCCCCCATCTTCCCACTTTATATCTTCTCCCTCTTCCCCCTCACCTCCATCCCTTGCTCCTGGCTTTCCTTTTGTGCCTCCAGACTCCTCTTTCCCCCTGACTCTCTCAGGGTTCTTCAATGGAATGCTGGCGGTCTTTAAGCCAGGAGCACTGAACTACTTCATTTTCTTTCGTCCCATCCTGTCGACCTTATCTGCATTCAGGAATCCAATCTTAACTCCTCTTCCTCTTTCCGGATTCCTGGATTCTCTGCTCTGCGTTCTGATCGTACCCACTCCCGGTCTGGCACTCTCTTTTCTGATGCCACGCACGTTAGCGGCGGCGTTGCCATTTTCTTCAGGCAGGGCCTATCCTTTTCTGAACTTTCTTCCTCCTCTCTTTCTTTGCTTGATCCCTACTCTGATTATGTAGGGATCAACATCTCTCTTAGCAACTCCTCCTCGGTGTAATTTCTTAATGTGTACGCCCCCCTATTCGCTTGTCCCCAACGGATGGCAAAACTGACTCTTTTTCTCTTTCTATTCTTCCCTCCTCCAGAAATCTCTTCATTCTGGGGGACATCTTCCATTATTCCCATCCACAAGATGGGAAAATCTCTCGACTCTCCTGCTTCCTTCCGGCCTATCTCTCTCACCTCCTACATCTCAAAGCATTTTGAACGCACTATACTGTTATTCTGGCTACCAGGTATTTTTGATAAATTCATTTTTATTTTGCTCTTCTGGTAATGATAACGTTTATTCAAGTTGATACAAGTTCTTACCGAGCATGCAAAAAACTTCAATATTTGTCATCGTTAGCCGATAACAAGGAAATTAAAACACGTGTTGTGCTGCCTTATGTTCCAAAATACTTTGAGACTTTGTCAAAAATTTTAAGAAACGTAGGAATTTTGGTTTGAAGCAAACCGCATTTAACTTTAAAAGACATTTTACCAAAGGCAAAAAACTCGGTGGAAAGGTCATCTAGACCTGGTGTAATTTACCAGATTCCTTGTCGAGATTGCACTGGTATTTACATTGGGGAAACTGGACGGGCTTACAAAACAAGATTGCCTGAGCATAAAAGGGATTTGAGGCCAGAAAATCTGGCAAAAGTTGATGACAACAATTTCAATAAAAAACGGCGTTGGTTAAGCATGTTATCACCAAAGATCACCGAGTTGACTAGAAACATAGCAAAATTTTAACCTTTGAAACAGATTTTACCAAACGCCGATTTCTTGGATCTTTTTTTATTCATAATTCTGAAAATGCAATCAATGATAAAGAAAATTGTTTGTATTCTGAAATTAATGATAATTTGGCGTAATCTACAGTTGTTTATTGTTCGCTTTTAAACGTTTTGTTTTGCCTTTTTTTTCGATTGTGTAGCACACTATTTATATTGCTTCACTCGTGCTTTCGTTTATTTATTAGTCCTGATGAAGAACAGCTGTATAGCTGTTCGAAACGTTGACGAATATTAAAGTTTTTGGCATGCTCGGTAAGAACTTGTATCAACCTGAATAAACGTTATCATTACCAGAAGAGCTAAATAAAAATGCATTTTGAACGCATTATTCTATCCCTTCTACTCTTCTTTCTGGAATCTAATTCCATTCTCTCTCCCCGCCAGGCCGGTTTCCGCCCTGGACGGTCTACTCTAGATCAGATTCTGTTCCTTTCTCAGTCCATTTCGGATGGGTTTAAAAAACCCAGGCCGGGCTCTCGGACGCTGGCCTCCCTCTTTGCTTTGCTCGTTGGACTCAATCTTTCCTTTCTGATCGGCGCGCTTCTGTGGTTTTTCAAAATCACAAAAGTCGTTCCTTTTGAGTCCGTCGAGATGTTCCGCTAGGATCCGTTCTTGGCCCTGTACTTTTCTCTCTCTTCATTAATGATCTTCCGGCCTCTCTGCCTTCTTCCATCAGCTGCTCTGTTTACGCTGACGATCTGGCCATTTGGTCCTCCCTCCCCTTCGGTCCCCATTGCGGTGGAGGCCACACAAGAAGCTCTGTTTCGATTGGATCGCTGGTCTGAGTTCTGGTGTCTTCCTCTCAATCCGAGCAAATGTGAGGCCTCCTTCTTCTCGGTGGATCCCCACCAAGCTAACCTCCAGCCCAACCTCCTCTTACTCGGCTCCCGCCTCCGTTTCAAACCCACTCCAACTTTTCTTGGGGTCACCTCTGACCGCACTCTTTCCTTTTCTAAACATGTATCTTCGCTGAAGGCCAAGTTCTTCCCACGTCTCAAGGCCTTAAGCTGTATCTCTGCTTCCTCATGGGGCCCCTCTAAAGAGTCCCTCTCTCTTCTGTATAAATCTTTTTTTCGGTCCCTTCTCACTTAGGCTTCACCCGGATGGTTTCATTTCCTAAGCGCTACCAGTTTCACCAAATTGGAACGCCTCCACCAAGCGGCCAGTCGCGCCATCACCGGCTACCTTTCGTCCTCCCCTATCCCTTTACTACTCTCCGAGGCTTTTTTATCTCCCCTGCCAGTCACCCTGATTTATTTCACTCTTACATCTTATGAGCGGGCCCTTCGTCTCCCAACCTCCTTTCCCATTTCAGGTTTGGCCAGACTTGGAGTAAAACCAAGACTCTGCAGATCGTCCTGGAGAGCTTTTGCGTCCACTCATCCGCTCATGCTTCCTTCTACTTGTCCTAGGGTGGCTCTTCTTGCTTGCCCTCCCTTTCCTCCTTGGAATCTGCCTTCGTTCACGGTGGAGTCCACCCTTTCCTCTCCATGCTCTCGCTATGATCCCTCTCTCACTGGTCAAGGTGCGGCTCTCGCCCACCTTGACTCTCTCCCCCCTCATGACCTGGTGTTTTGGACAGACGGCTCTGTTCCTTTTCCTTTTGGCAAGGGCGGCTCCGACGTTCTTGCCAACTGCTCTCTCTGTGGCGCCGAGGCCACTCATTCCTTTTCAGCAGGCCTAGTATGCTCAAGTTTTTCCGCTGAAGCCTGCGCCATTCTGCACGCTCTTTGCTGGTCTCGGTAGCACCAACAAGTCTGCCATTTCTCTTCTCTTCTCCTCCTGTCTGACTCTCGTTCTGTCCTCCCCTCCATCTTTCCTCTCATGTCAAACTCTGTGGCAGATCTCGCAGGAACTGTCTTCTTTTACTTCCTGTTCTATCAGGCTACAATGGGTGCCTGGACACTTGTATCTCCCGGGGAACGACGCGGCCGATGAGCTGGCCAGACGGGGTGTGCTACTTGCGCTCTATGCAATCCCTTGAAGTCTCTTTCCTCTTATCTCTCGTATCCACTCTCGTCTTATCTCGGACTGGAGGCGTACTGTCTCATCGAAGTTCTTTGACACACAGGCTCCCTCAATTTCCACCGAGGAACTTGTGCTCCCTCATCATGCTCGCTGTGTCCTCTCTCATCTTCACTGCAACGGACACAGCCTTCTTTTAGGTTCTTATCTCTCTAGGATTGCCAGAACTGAGAATCCTTCCTGCACCACCTGTGGACACTCGTCCCAGGACACCTCTCATCTCATTGTGCACTGTCCAGCTACGAACTTTGCGCCGCTTACTCTTTGGTGACTCTCTGTCTCTCTGCGACCTCTGGTCCAGACCTTGGGAGTTGCCCGGCTTCTGGGGCTCCATGGTCTTCCGCCATGCCCCCATCCCTCGGAAGGGGTCGGGCAACCAACAACAACAACATGCAACGCAAGAACGGTATCAATTTTCAAAAATTTTTTTTCGCGCCATTGCGGTGGCAAAAACATCTATGATGTTGTTGTAATCCAAACTGCGAACGCAAGCACTTTTAATAGATATTAAAGCCAATGATGTAAGTCTGTTATCCATTGTTGATGATTGATGGAAGGTTTTGACAAGTTTAAGTTTATTAAAACTTCTTTCTACACTGCCAGCGGAAATGGGGCACGTCATTACCACTCGTAAACCGATGAACAAATTTGGCTAAACTTCCTATAAATGTTTTTTGCAGATGTAATGAAGAAAATCTCTTGTTGTTTTAAGACTATCTTTCTTTTCGTTGATGACATGTACAAAACGTTCCAGCTCTTCTTTCGTTTCAAATGGATCGGTGTCTCCCAGTTTGTCATGAAATGTTTAACAAGCATCAAGAATATTGTTTTCATTAAATGCTTGCAAGAGGTTTTCTTGGCTAAGCAAGAAATAAAAAATTTCGGTCACAAAATGCGTTTGCTCAAATCGATCATTCAGTGAAGCAATGGCAATGATTGACAAGATGCAAAAAAAAGTTAACTTTGAATTGTAATTCTTGTGGCAGTTCACTGCTTTGATCTTCTGATTAGTACTCAAACATTCTATTTCTGTTTCTTTTTCACTTTTCCACAAACGGACCTCTACACCTACATCCTCAGCAATCTCACGAGCTCTTACCATGGCGGTGTTGTAGCCATTCTGTCGATAATCCTGCAAGAAAGATTGCGTGGTATGGATTTCACTTTTTATAACATGAAATACGGCAAGTTTGCATAAGTTTGCTCGTTTTGTTAACTTGAAACAAAATATTATGCCATATAACAATTGCCAAAATGAACTTCCATGATGAAATTACATTTATCAGAGAATGAACGTCGTTGGCTGTTTTCCCGTCTTGTTTTTGTATGCAATAACTCTGCAATTCTTCCAGTGCATTTAAAACGTCTGACAAGTAAAATCGGAACGATACAATACATTTAATTCGACTTCTCAACGGGTGGCAGATAAAGATTTAATTGAAATTTTTACATGCTTCTTCATAAATGTCCAACGTGATGTGGAAGAAGAAAACACTGCGTATAATTGAACAAGTATGCCAAAAAACAGCAAAGCTTCAGTTTAAGATTTGGCGCAATCCACAACTACTAAATTCAATGAGTGGTTAGCACATGGCACATATAGAGCTTTTGAATTGATTTCCAAAAGTCTGGCTTGGACGCCTGCTTCTTTCCTTTTCATATCACCACCATTATCATAACAGGGCGTTTCGCCCTTCAGTAATAAAGGTTGCACATCCATGGTATACGACAATATGTGAAGCTTGCAGTCTCATCAATCTGAAGAGACATTTTAAGATCGAGCAAGCGAGCGTTAAACTTATCGGGGTCATCCCTGGTTTTTCTGGTCGAAACTTTAAATTAGACTGTCTTAACACAGTCTTCACAGACATATAATACACTGACACAACAGCCTTCCTTCCTTCGTTTCAACTTTACATAAACTGTCTTAAAGCAGCTTTCACGAAACTTTTTTGACGTTGAACTAGAAACCTCTATCTGTACGCAACTACAAAGCGATTGCACCACACTCCACAGCACATTTATTATAACGTAAATTTTCCCGAGAATTTCAACGCTCAAGGGCGAAGCCATAGAGGTTAAGTGGGGAAGGTCAAGACTTTGTTGACGATTGGCCTTTTTCTGACGGAACCACAACTCTACAAAATACTGTTATAGTGTCTAAACGTGCGCAAATCGTTTTCGAAATTAACCAATCATGATATTACATGCTTAATCTATCGGCTATTCAATGAGGGCGAAAACAAGAACAGTAAAAGTCAAGGGTAGAAAGATGGCTCTAACTTACTAATACAATGTATATTGTGGGGCCCCTACGAATGGTCGAGCCCCCCTCCCGATTGGGGGTACGGGGCTGCTTTGACACGGCACTGCTCGTGTGTTAACTTTAGGCACGAAGTCCAACGCTACCAGCAAATTTTCGGTCCATTGTTTGTTTTGTGCATAATTTTGTCTGGGACCAAAGGGGAGCATGGCATAGAGGCCTCTCCTTGGCTGCGCTCCTAATTATTGATACTAAGTAAAATTTATTTACAAGCTTTCAATTCCATCGACAAACATAATACTAAGCAACAAGTTTTACGTGGGAGAAAAAATTAATTTATCATTACCATTATTTGTCATTATTCGCTCCTAAGGGATGTGACTTACGTTACTAGACAATTTTGGTTCTCACTGCGAACACAAAATTCCTACGAAATAATGTCATGTTTGGCTTATACTGTACAGTGCAATGTTGTCCAATTGGTTCAATACACTACACTTGCGACCACCAGAATTTATCGTTGATGCCTCCGATTTTTGCATTGGCGCCACCTTACAACAAGTAAAAAACAGCCATTGCCAACCCTTGTCGTTTTGATCCAAAAGCTTAACAGAATCACAAAAATTCTGGTCCGCTTTTGAACGAGAGTTGTACGCCGCATCCATCATGCACTTCCTATTGGAGCCAAAAGAATTCATCCTTAAAACAGATCAGCGCTCTATTGTGGACAAGTTTCGTCGCAACACTTCAGCAACATCTCTACGCCAGCAACAATACTCTGATTACATAGCGCAAATAACCAGCAAAGTGCAGCACGTGGCAAGCGTTTCTAACGTCGCCGACTCTTTGTCCCGTCCATTGGAGCACTTTGAGTCTGACCTCAATGCTATTTTACCTGAAGAATCCAGCTTAGATTACCTATTGCTAATTTTCAGAGGGGAGACTCCGAGATTGAAGGCTTACGCCAGAGTGAATCAATTAATGATCCTTCATTAAAATTAACCCCACTGCTTCTTGCTGATCACGGTATTAGCTTGTTGTGCGATACAAGTCACAGCCGCCGGCGCCCCATTACTCCTTCCAATATGCGCTTTGACGTAATGCACTTGAACCATTCTTGGCCACACCCCGGCGCCCACACCTTTATCAAACTCATTAGATATTATTGTGTGTGGTATGGGATGAAGCGAGACATATGCTAATGGACCAGAGAATATCAAGTTTGCGCTAGCAATAAAATCCAACGTCATAACATTACCTCTCTTGTCAACGTTACCCCAGCAACCCTGGCTTCTTTACCAATGTGTAGGTATAGGCTTACCATACGCCCGGTTGTACCGGGACAGTCCCGGTTTTAAGGTTTGTCCCGGTCACATAGTCTAAAGTCCCATTTTTTTATATTCAGTCAGCCTGCATAGCCACACCTACTATGCGTCCCAAATTAAACGCCCGTCCTGGTAAGCAGAAAAATAGGTCTAGCCCGATGATAATTTGGACCGGAAGTGACACAATAGCGGCAGTAATATCGGTGTTGACCTTTTTTTTGGAGGACACCTCCATTTAAGGTAAATTTTATTTCATTTTATTGGATATCATTAAATTCCACCGGAATAGGAGGTGTCCTCCTCCAAAAAAAGCCAATACGTGATCTGCTACCGCTAAGTGTGCCCATGCCTTACCTGGCCAGCTATAGTAAAACCCTCTGATCAGGCTTGTTGTTCTGGAACATCCCGTTTTTCAATCACTAAAATATGGCAAGCCTATGAATGTAGAGCACATATTTAAGACCGCTGCATCCAATTCATCTTATCTCTCTGGCAAAGCATGCTTATTATTTGGGTGCCCAACAGCACCACGCCACAGCTTATCACTCACAAGCCCAGGATCAGATTGAACGTCTTAAAAGAAACTCAAATAGAAGCTTTAAGATGCCAATACAATACAAATGAGTGGTACGACAACTTGCCGTGGGCACTGATGGCACTACACAACAGCCCCAAAGAAGACCTGGGCAACTTTTCCCCGACTGATTTTGTGCTTGGTCACCTCATACGGCTCCCCGGGAAATTCTTTGACATTAGTAACCACAACGACTCTGAAGTTGATCCTGAAGTTTTTATCTGCAAATCTGGACATGATGTCGCGTCTTTAGGCTTCATGCCACCCCACCAAGTAGATATTGTCTGCTATCTGGACGAGAATTTGTTTTCATCTGCTACAATCCACGTTTATGTGCGAGTAGACTCTCATCATTCCCCTTTGCAATCTGTATATCAAAGCCCCCACAAATCAAAGCTCGCTAAATATCAACATATCAAAGCTCGCTAAATTTTCCAAGTATTTTAAACTCGATATGCGACATGGCATAAATAACACAGTGCCTCGTCCCCAATTGTTAAACAACCAGAGGCAGAGCTGTTCGTCCCCCCCGCGAAGCTTCGCTACTACTGTTTGTAATGTGGTTGTATTGTATTTTTTTGGTCT
This sequence comes from Trididemnum clinides, assembly GCA_963675345.1. Taxonomy (NCBI): domain Eukaryota; kingdom Metazoa; phylum Chordata; class Ascidiacea; order Aplousobranchia; family Didemnidae; genus Trididemnum; species Trididemnum clinides. The sequence goes on from OY776296.1 coordinate 35,270,479, forward strand.
GCCCTGTACATATCGTTCGTTGTTGTATCACTGCTAGTAGAAAACAGACGTCACAGGACGCAGCGTCAGCTTCCTGCCGTACTGTGGCACTGCGCCGGAGATTCTATCAACATTGCAAGGGATGCAGTTCTAGTCTCGCTTGTTTTACCCTCACCTTCGCGACTCAGTTTAAAAATGTGCAGTAGGAAGGACTGTAGCGTCTGACCATTATGACGTCACCGCTACGCTACATATAAACTGGCTGCACTGCTTTCTTCTGCTTCAGTCAATCGAGTTCTTTTTCGTTATAGCGGTCATATCAATAATAAGAATAAAAGTGCTATTTTGTGTAAGCAAGGTGCGACTCAAGAATAAACAGCAAACTATACTATAGACGTGGTAGACTGCCACAGTATCGGCCGTCAGGGCTCCCTATCCATCCGCTTTCGCGGCTTAGCCCTACGATCACCATACGCCACAGCATTCAAATAGGAGTTTTTTAAACAAACAAATCTTCCATGTACTGTAGCCATGGCAACGGCTTGTTCACGATCTCGACGCTGTTCTTTGGTGTACATCAATTACATTATGAGATGTAATGTTGATTATGCGGGACCAAGCCATCACATGGATCGAAGTCAGGAGGATTTTGCACTCGTATAAGTGTTTCTTAAACATAAAATTGTTGCAAGTTGCTATTATTGCTACTAGCAATACACCGTTGAACATAATAATATAATATATTTAGAAAATTCAAACGTTTTCGGCGCTACAGTCTCAATGATAGACACGCCAGAATATAACCTGGCCAAATTTCTTCATCAAATTATTAAACCCTACATTCCAAATAAATTTATGCTGGACTCGACATTTCACCTGTTAGACAAGCTAAAAGAATTTTCTCCATCTCCTCACCAAATTATGGTCAGTTTCGACGTAGTTTCCCTATTCACCAACGTGCCGCTGGAAGAAACAATAAATATGATTGGTAATTAGATATACAAAGAAAATAATCCCAGCCCCACTGCTTTTGAAAAAGATGTTTTTGTTAAGTTGATGCGTCTGGCGAACCAAGGATTGTTTTTGTATAAAGACACACTGTATAAACAAATTAATGGCGTCACTATGGGCTGCCCACTAGGACCAACACTCGCAAATTTCTTTATGGCTCATATGGAAAATCAACTATAATGCAATGACCCGGAAGCATCTACCAAATTGTATCTCAGATATATCGATGATATTTTCGCAATATTTGATAACGACCAATCATGCACCAAATTTCTGGAAAAGCTTAACACCCAGCACCCCAACATCAAGTTTACTTTAGAACGGGCTAAAAATGCAATACCATTTTTGGATGTGGAAATAAAAATTGGATAAATTTGATACCTGGATATGGAGAAAACCTTCTAACACCGGATTATTACTAAATTTCAATGCTTTTTGTCCCAAAATTTGGAAAAAAGGTCTTATTTTGTGTCTTCTCAATAGAGCAAAAATTACCTGTTCAACGAACTATCTCTTCCAAAAAGAAGTTGCTTATTTGAAAAATCTTTTTTGCAATAACGGTTATCCAATCCCTTTTTTTAACAAAATTTTATGCCAATTTCAAAACGAAAAAACAGACAGTAAAACCGGAAAAGAATTTATCAATCTTTTTATCATTCCCTACCTCGGAAAAATCTCAAAAGAATTCGGTCTACAAATTCAATCACTAATAAAGAAACGGTTTGACACTAAAATCACAATCGTCTACAAAACAACAAATATTTCTCTTTGAAAAGCAAAACTCCTCTGATCTTGAACTTAAATGTCGTTTATAAGTTTACCTGTTCACGTGACGTGAACGTCACGTACATCGGTACGTCCGCAAGACATTTGAGTATAAGAGCAGGGGAGCACTTAAATGTTTCAAGGTCAAGTAAAAGTGCCATCAAAGAATATATAAAAAATGCAATTCGTGCAAAACTAAGCCGAATAACATGAAGCAATTTGAAATAATTAGAAAATGCCAAACATCCTACGAAGCCAAAATCCATGAAGCCTTGGTAATCAAAAGAAGTAACCCTGTGCTAAACAAACAACTGTATGCAAAAAGAGCGTCATTCTTACTCAACGTGTTTTAATCAAAGATATTTATTGAATGATTTAACCAAACAATTTTGCACCGAACTATACTGAAATTTTAATTCATTTGAAACAATTATTTACAAAACCTTAAATCCGATCAACTCCTAGCAGGCAATCGTTTCTATTATCAGATTCTTTGTTAGCAGTGACCAGACAATTACAAAGACCGTCGAATGAAGCTTTACTGTTTTTTATCAGAACTATTTTCAAGTTATTTTTATGAATAAAGTTTTTCAATTTTCTAAATATACTATATTATTATGTTCAACGGTGTATTGCTAGTAGCAATAATAGCAACTTGGATACTAAAAGTCACCTCTCCACCGAAATTGTATTATAAAATTGTTGATTTATCATATTTTGTAGTCATAGCAACGGCTTGTGCATAATCTTGAACGCTGTTTTCCGGTGGTTCATTAAATGTACTATCAGATGTGATGTTGATTATGAGTGCACAAGCCGTCACATGGACCCAATCCACCAGAGTTTTTCATTCAGATAAACATTATTTGGTTCAGTATTGATGTACCACGTTTTCTTGTCATAGCGATAGTTTGCGCAGGTATTGATAGATATTGGTGGTTTCACTTGAACAACTGTTTACTTTCTCGATGAATTTTAATTTTCTTTAACTTTGATTAATAAAGTTAATCAAAGTTAAAGAAACTTTGATTAACTTTATTAATTATTAATCTACTAATTAATAAATTATTAGATTAATAAATTATTAATTTATTAATCTACTCTTGTTATTTGGGTCTTTTTTCCGTAAAACCTTTTTGGCAAAGCTCCTTTCTGCGGACTAAAATAGTAAATGAGATACTATACCACTGTCACACTGACAAAAAAAAAGATCCCCTTTCACTCGCGGGCAAACTTGCAATAAAAACTGAGCGACAAATAGCACAAGAAAAGAACTTTGTCGTTTGCAAACAAAATAGCCATCACAGGGGCGTATCCAGAAATTTTAAAGGGGGGCCGCAATTTAAAACCTAGACGGTTGAAATTTTTTTGGTGGGACAAGCTTTTCCGCTTGTATCAGCTTATGCAGGGCTTCGCCTTCCAACCTGTGCGTTTTGCCACATTTCACCATTTAATACTTTAACTTTCATTACGTTGGTGTATCTAGGCCTTCGGTAGTTTTCTGCGTTTGCTCAGTGCTGCAGTTTAACGCTACACTTTATTTATCTCAGACTCCAATAGTCCATATCACAAGAAACGTCAAAACAAAACACATACACACAAGCAATCAATTACACCTATATAGTTCCCTCCCGCTGAAAAAATCAACTGGGGCAACCAGCATTAGCTTTATAAATCTGTACAGTGGCATTTTATGTTAACTCCCGACAAAAATATGGAAGAGGAATTTAAAGATGTGCTATATGTCTAGTACTTTCGAGGTATTGTATTGGAGATGAGGACTATAGGCAGCAGGCACAGGCCTACTTGACGAGCATTCTGAAAAGAATGCAACTAATTAGGATGCAAAGAATCAGGCACTTGCTCCGTCAGTTTTTTTAAAAAGTATTAACATAGCACGTTTTGCCATAGCACGGCAGCGAGAGCAATCACACAAAACTCTTTTAGGCCCATACCTTTTTATTACTACAATAGAATGGTCACTAACATCACTATTTAACTTAAAAGCACATCATTCTTGTGCGAAGGAAATATATTGTCTTACATCACACCAATATGGTACATTAAGCTTATTCAAATACTGTTTTATTCCCACTTATTCAATTATGAACAAAAATATAAACTAAAACTGCTAAGCTACACCTACAATTTTACATTTTGGTGACCTTTCAATACGCTTGTGCTTCTGGTTTAATCAACTATAGGCTGCTAAAGCAACAATATCTTCAGATTAAAGTTTGTTCATGAATTATGATGTTGTATGTAACTTGTGTACGAAACAGGGTTGTGGAGGCACAGCCAAAATCGCATGACTCCAACTCCGCCCTTAGGGTGTCCGAAAAGTTACTGTGCAGTAGAAAATACTTTTAACAATGGCTGGTTTTGTGACACAATATTTAGGTGCTAATATAAAAACAAGTTAGTCATTATAACAACAACTAGTCATTTATCATATATTCAAACCAATACCTTTATACATTAATGGTGCTGGCAATTAAGCAGCGAGCATTTTTAGTTGAGCATGTGTTCCGTAATGGTGGAAAATACATAAATACTGTGCAAAAAAAGATTTTTCAAGCAACTTCCAGATGTAGAGGCGCCTCACAGTAATGCTGTGGGAGGTTTGATAAAGAAATTTCGCCAAACTGGCGATGTAAAAGACGCTCCTTGAACTGGTAGGCCTTCAACCACAAATGAGAAAGCTATAGAGATCCAGGAAATAATATTAAAGAATGCAAAGAAGCCTGTAAGACGATTACAATGCTTCCTCGATTATCCGTACCTCGTTTAACCGGCATTCAATTATCCGGTCGCTCTATTTTGCTACAACATTTCAAAATTAGATTGCTTTTAACTAGATGTTGCAGGAATAGTTTCCGGAAAATTTTGCGCTAAATCCCAATAAAAAAGCTAAAATGCTGTATTGTCGGCAAATTTTCTGTGGAAGAAAGCGCAATCAGTTTAAAGAGAGGGCTGAATGACGATTTCGTAGTACGATTTGCCGCGCTAAACATTGAATTGACGACCTCTGATATTGATGGCTGGTTTCGTGCTGATGGGCCAGGTTATGAATATTTGGATGAGCAAGGAATAGTTAATCTTGTTTTAGTAGCAGAAGGGAACGAATGGGATGAAGAAGAAGATGCAGACAAGAATACACAACATTCAATGCAAAAAGCACAATGCTCTTTTTCTCTTGCAGAGGCAATGTAAATGTTTGACCATTGCCTAACGTGGCTCCGTATTCAGCTGGAAGCAACAGTTTCAAACACTTCCACATTTGTACGACTTCGCGAGTTTGCTGCTGAAAAACGCGAATCTTCCCGCAAACAATCTAAAATTGATTCCTATTTTAGTAGATCTAGTGTTGCAAATGATAGTTAAGCTGGAAATTTCTTAGAATATTGTAATGTTGAACTTCTATCATTTTTTAAACCATGAATGTGTTGTGTTTTTGTTCCCTTGACTTAAACGTTAAGAATTAAGTTATTCGTTTTTTTTCTTATTCGTTAAGATTTCTGAAAGTATTATCCCGACTAGACCGGATAATCGAGGAAGCATTGTATCCCAACAGGCCCTACGAAAAAAGTTATATTTTGCATACATTACAAACAAACTGTAGTATTGTAAACAAATGTAGCCTCAAATAAACAAAAATTGTATTGATTAAAAGTTTTCTAATAAACTTTACTGTAAATACATTACATTTTTATGTACCCATACTGCACAGTAACTTTTCGGACACCCTGTATAACCTTACTATTATGTAGAGTAAGTCTGACGTTGCCGCCACAGTGCTCGATAACGACCAAGGTTAGAGCTATACGTGTACAATTGAAAACACTAGACGTCAGGATAAAATAATAAAACCACTGCAGCTATTTCGCCAAGCGCCTCATCAAATGGCAACTGGCTATAACCTTATTATTATCTTTATTTACTCAAGAACAAAAATATTTCTCGTATGCACTTCGACGCAGAATAGGTTTCAAATATGCCTTAACGCTTCTTTTAAAAATTCTGCAATCCCCTTAAGCATGTAAACAACCGGTTTCTTTGGCTTAAAACTTGCAAAGAAAAATATTTTTTAATTTTGCAGGGAATTTATTTCAGTTTGCTACCTCACCAATCTGATACCGGTATCCTAGGCTAAATAGGCCTACTGGTCTAGTAGCTTAGTAAACTGGCTCGCTGGCTATACATTTGACTGCTAGCAGCTAAGCTGTAGCTTCTAGCCTAAGCTAACGCACGGTTATACAGTAGCTTAGGCCCTCTGTACCTTCCACTAAAGTTCCTGTGAAAAACTACTTGTCTGAAGTCCTTTTTTGAACAACTAGCTTGAGCTATCACCAAATTATTCCATCTTAACCTTGCTGGTTTGTACGCTAAGTTTTTATATTACTTCGGTAAATTGACACCAACACTGCAGAACTTTCAACCGTGACTGGTTTGTTCATTTATTTCTATCCTAACATGCTTGTTTTCGTTAGTTACGTCAAAGCTATCAATTTGAGTACATAAATCTCACAAAATATTGAAGTTAACGGCAAATCGTGAGCTATAAAAAATTTATAAGTTTTGCACAAAAAAAATTTATTATACACTGATTCAGTGGGAAGGGGGTGGGGGCGGGCCCAGCGGCCTCCCCCCTGGATATGCCCCTGTGATCAACTATGATAAACATGTGCTCGGTCTCAGCGAAATCGAAAATCTTTCCGATCAAGGGATTTCGTTTTGACTTTGACACTCAACAACGATATCAATTTGCTAGCATATTGCGAAGTTTCATTGTGGGACCGCCATAAACGGCCGATTAGAATAACTTTAACTCGCGCCATAATTGCCGGGTACGTTTGTTGGTCGTCAAACAAAATAGCGATCAACTATGATAAACATGTGCCCGGTCTTAAGCCAAATTGAACATTTTTTCCGATTAAGGGATTTCGATATAACTTTGACACTTGACAACATTTTTCATACTCGACTTTGCAGTGTTGAACTTTTTTGAAATTAGATTTGAATTGGATGTAGAGGTTTTTTGAATTATAATAGAATCAGAGACTTTTAGTGTTATTTCGATTTAGATTGGAGTTGGCGATTTTTTGTTTTATTTCTCTACATTAGGCAACTAAAATTATTTATCTGTTTAAGTCTCGGTTTGTGGCAATTTGTATTAAAGAAATACTCAAGGAAATTATATTTTCGATTTGCTACAAAAAAGGGTTACATTAAACGATGGTAAGCTTTAATTCTTTTTAATAGCAAGTTTGTTCTACAACGATAGGCTTATGTTACCTATCTGTTACCCCTTCAGCCATAATAATACCAATACGACATTTTTGTTTCCTTCTGGAGGCGTCAAATGATATTCAAACGGCTTTTATATTCAACCTGAATTAAATATAATGTGACCAATTTGAGCTTTATTATCGTAACTTGCTTTTTGGAGCGTTAGTGAATCTAGAGCAATTTTTTAAAAAATCATTTGCAATTAATAGAGAATATTACAAATGGAAAACAAGGCAGGTTATTTCTGGACTACCTGGTATATTGCAGTCATACGCTATGCTGTATCAGCTTATAGTTTTTGTCTAATATGAAAATGCGGAAACACTATATTAAAATTCCGTATGATTGTAACAATATATATCATTGACAATATCAGCAATACGTTGGTATGTTTTAAAAACAACTGAGGCAAATTTTATTCATAAGTGTAAGCCTAACGAGAGTTTGGTCTCGCACGCAAAAATCACAATGCGAATAAAATGCTTCTTAAATAAAGGCTTTGCGCACTTTTGGCACTGGCTCAATTCCTTAGAAATTTTGTTTTTTTTGCGGTTGCTCCTTTTCCTTTAATCTTGATCTTTTCAATCCAATAAGAATAGCAAGTGCGCTTGTCGCTTTCCCACCTACCACCCCCCTATTTTAACCGGTAACACCAATTCAGTGGCGGCTCGTGCCAATAGGCTGCAGCCCCCCACGCGTTTTTGTGATCTGTTTTTTTTCGAACTTTTTATAATGTCAATATTTTTTATTATGTCATAGTTCATACCTTATTTACCAATGCACCAGTTTATGTCGCTGAAAAAACTAATTTTCCTATATTGCTAGCACTAAACTAAGTGAACGTGCGACCTAGGGGTTCTATGTGACATCATAATGGTGCGTAGGACGGGCTGCAGCTGCAGCGCCCGAGACTGTAATTTTGTAAAGCGATTTAGTTGCTTCATAAATGGTTTAAAGCAGTGTTTCTTAACCTTTTTGGCGCTTGTATCCCTTAAAATTTTGTGAAATGTTTTTGTACCCCTAGACCAGTGTTTCCCAAACTGTGCGCCGCGAGTCTTTTTAACGTGGCTTCTGTTGATACCATTTTTCTACCAATATCGAGAAAATGAACTCCAAAAAAAAAAGGTCATTACTAGTCGCGCAGACGCCCGTGATGCCACTCGCCATCGCTAAAACTACGTTTCACTGGTCGGTGTGCCGCGAACGGTGATCATCCACTTTCCTGTGCCAGCAGACAAGAAAGTTTAGGAACCACTGCCCTACAGTTTAAAATAATCATTACTCTGACGCCTCATCTCGTACCCCCTGCTTTGGTGTTTCGTACCCCCAAGGGGTACAGGTACCCCCGGTTAAGATCTCCGGGTTTAAAGTTTTTGTTTCTGTGTGACATAGCAAAATTTTTTGCCGCTGCAAGTATTGTCAACATAACTAAGCCAAATTTTATTGTATAATTGAATATCTCTAACTTTTGAACACCGCTCGTTAAGCTGCAAAAGATAGTAGCAGGAAGGGCAAAATCAGTAGCGCCCAGACGCATGACGTAATTGCGTTGCTTTCACGGTCGCTTGATTCTTGTCACTTTTCTTGCGACGTAACAATTCCCGCTGAGCTTGCTGATGTTGTGGCTCTACAACAGGGCTAGTTGCCGTAATTGGTAAGATTGTTTGTAGGTAAGCAAATTCAAATGTTGCTATTCAGTTGTATCATTTAATGAATTAGGCAAATAAATTGGAAGTAAGAAAAGTTATCTAAAGGCGAGAAAGTTGTTTAACTTATTTTTTCTCTTCAATCGGTCAAAAAAGTCGTAAAATTTTCGCTTTGTCATTTAAATATCAGACTACCACAACTTCGTGGGGGATCTTGCTGCTGCACGGGACTAACCAAGAGTGGCTGACCTCTTACAACTCCCCCTAGATTGAACCCGCATAACCGGTAAAAACGGGGGATAGGAAGGGCGAGGCATCCGACTCTCGTTTTCGAGCGGAGCAAAGGCATTGGTTTCGTCCAGCCGCCAAAATTTATTTCGCGTATTTAACAAAAATTTTGTTTAAACACCACACACCCGACTGCCCTCTTTATAACAGTCCCGGGCTACGTAGATTCTGACGACTTGATCTGGAGGTCGATGGTTTGATTCCACCAGCGCTGCGGCTCGCACTTTTAACGTTGATCAGTGCATTGTTATGGTTCGTGATACTTCATCGCTCAACCCCGAAACCGCAACTATTCATTGTTTAGTCACGCTTCGGATCCGCCTGCAATGCAGGGGGCAACGTTAATCTCTAATTCTAGGCGCACAATGCCCCCTCCGGGGGCGCTGCGTTGAGTGGGACGAGTCCTTGTTGATGAGGCCAAAAGGCCGAAACCTGAGTCCAGGGATGGTCCCGCCTCTTTCGCTATACTAACGTTGTTCGAATCGTGACTCTTGGTGAAAACTAATTTTTGCCCAGAGGTATGTTGCGTCGTGTCTGGTTCCTGTGGGCTTCGAACCTGGGTCTTTCGAGCTGCTTTTCTGTGCATGGCGAGACATGCTATCGCGCTGTAGCGTGTCGTGCCTCGCACCTCATCAAGCTGCCATGCCAAACACCTTTTTGTCTTTTTTTTATATTTTTTTTGTTAGTTTGCTTTCGGCGGCTCAGCACCTTGCTCCCGCCGATGTGTGTGATTCTAGTTGTTTACTGTAAGAGCTGTTTGCTAGTTTGCAACTTCGTGCGTCACCAGTTTGACGCCCAGCTCGCACACCTTTGCTGTTTTACCCTATGATTTTACTGTAATATTAACTGACGAAGTACCTATCGTCAGGTTTGTAGTCGCTCGGCTATCTCCGTTTAAAATATATCGTGCTCCTATATTTCGCACGCTTGGCGAGGTAACCTCGCGCCAGGAGTCTCAGCCTGCATGGCTTTCCGGCAATCTAGCCGTGATATTGCAACACGTATTCGTTTATTATTATTGCTTGTGTTTAAAATCACACACATTTATTTTTCTTTTTTATTAGGGCGAGATTATGTTTATATTTTTGTCTTCTCATGGTAGCTCGGTGATCGGCTTGCCTTTCTCGCCATTAGATTAATTATTTATCTGTTGTTTTCGTTTATGTGATGTGTGCAGTGTCCTGGTTACATAGACGTGTGCAGCGACCTAATTCGTGGTGCCGCGTGCAGATTTTGTTACCGACCATGTGGTCGGAGATATTGTGCTCTCTTTCTTCGTCGATCGCCGTGGCGGACAGACGTGTTCTGGTTGTCTGTCATTTCTCTTTCGTTGTTGATCATGTTGGCAGAAGGATGTGATTTTTGATTATCTGCAACAGCTGCGTAAATTGATGGAATAAAATATTAGTGTCGTGCTTTCTTCCTTGTGACTGCCATAGTTCCCAGCAATTGGGGTTCAGTCAGCACGCTCTTGCTCAAGGAACTTATCAGAAGGCTGCGTGTTCAAATCAGGTCGGGGTCACCATTGTAGCGCAACGACAGGCATCCGACTGTATTTCAAGATAAACTGAGTGCACTCCATACGACGACTAGTCACTTCTATCATGATTGCTACTTTTCGTAGATTCCGTTCGGTTTATAACTTAACATTGTTGTTGGTGACTTTCTGTTTGTGGTTTGTAGTAGTTGAGGTTGCTACACAACTCCCCCTTTCAAGCACGCGCAGCTAGCGGAGACGTGCGTAAGGACGGAGGAAGTTGCTGAGGTCGCAACAGCGTAATCTTCTCCTGCCATGAATGCCTTAAAAAACCACATTTAGTATATAAACATTAAAAGGTTTTTCCATTCCTAATTAGCTTTTGTGTGATCAATTTCATGTAAGGATACTAGTTATATTTATACTTGCACGGTTAGCAGTAACGTCAAAGGGAATCCTGGTTCAAAAGTAAACGGTACGTAAGTCTTGTGTTTTGTGTTGGATTGTTTGGGTTTGTTGCGTATACAGTCCAATGTTGGATATTGGGCTAGCCAGGAGCCACGTAAAGTATCTTACACTTGGCAAGAGTCTTAGTGATGATAATGCATCTTCATTACCCGTATTTGTGGGATGGTTCCGCCTATTTTGCTCTACTAATGTTGTTTGGATCGTGACTCTTTGTAAAAACTAAAAAAAAATATATACTTATATTGCTGATGTCCAAGGATGCTGAAAGAAATTTTGCAAGTCATCGAATTAACCGGTTATAAGTTCAACTGCGATAAATTCGTACAAATTGCACTTGTTCATATGCTTCACTCTTCAGGCTAGTCCTTAGCTTGGTGATATGTGCGAGACGTTGTATTTGTTCTATATTCTTTTTAGATCACAAAATATTTACACAAATTAGAATTACTACACTGCACACTAAATTAGTCTACCGCAATCTGTTATATTCAACCAAAGCAATGCCTGTCTGAATATGATTATACAACTAATACAGCGCCAAGTTTCGGAAAATTTGCACATTTATAGCTAAACAACGGCAAATAAACTGCCTACGAAAAGTGCAAAAAAATTAGAAAATGACTTGCAGCCCCACCAGCAAATTCAACCACGAGCCGCCACTAAACACCGTTACCACCAAACTATGAAAAGCGAAAGCTATATTATCACATCTCCTAAGTTATTTACTGGCTTTGCGCTTGGGAACAATTCTATTTACGTAGTTGCGTGTGTCAGGTAACAAGTTTACGAAATAATATCTAGCCTTGCTTTGTTCGTGAGTTATGGCTTAGCTTCAAGAAAATATTGTTTATTTGACAAAAAGTTATACAATAGCTGAGTATCTAAAAACACTTTGATGTTTTTGACTTGTCAAATTAAGACTTGATAATCACTGCGAGAGGGTTCCGAGAAGAACGATTTCTGAGAAACAGTGAAGCTTTACAGTCATTGCATCACTTCAAAGTACTGTAATTGTGTAGTATACGCAAGGTGTCACGGTTTTGCGTCTGCGCTCTTTCTCCATTTTTTCTTTATTGTAGAAAAGCAATCTATAAAAAATTTACTGTAGTGGGTTTTGTAATTGCTGTTTAATTCAAAACTACAATGAATGCTTTTGTCAGTTTAAGACCAACCAAAAGCCAGATAAATTTTGAAAAAAGTCGAAAATTTTCAAACATCTACAGTATTTTAAGCGGTGGCTTAGTTACAACAGTTTGTATTTACGGAGGGCTTCGGTCCCAATAGGGTTATATCATGAAGAGCTTTTTTGATAGGATAAAATTTTGCCTTGACCTCGCGCTATCCTGTGAATCTCAAATGTCTGCCACTTTAAGACCCGCATGTAGTGCTTTTATCATTAGTGTCAAACAAATGACAAGTGATTAAAATAAAAAATAAAAGCCTCTCATTAGAATTACAAATAAAATGGGCTAAAGTGTGTAGCACAACGGCAGGCATCTGGCTGTGGTCCGGCGTCAAAAGAGTGCACTCCATACGGCGACTAGTCACTTCTACCATGATAGCTACTTCCGTAGATTCCTTTCGGTTTATATATTAACAGTGCTGTTGGTAACTTTCCATTTGTGGTTTGTAACATCTTCGTGCTCATACGACTCTTAGTAGCTAGATCTCATTGTCGCGATAGCTGCGCATGTATGCATCGAAGTTGCAGTGGCTGCAACATGCCTTCCCCGCCATCGATGAGAGAGAGATGAACTTGCCGGCCGAAGTGAATGAGATTTCCATCAAGACTTCATTTGGAAGGCGTTCTTGAGGTTTGGGCTAGGCGACTCAACAATGGCTTCTATTGCTTGATTGAAAGCGCTGCCGTCCAACTACATCGGGGGAGATGTAGCTTCTTTGTCGGGGTCACCATTGTAGCACAACGGCAGGCATCTGGCTGTGGTCCGGCGTCAAAAGAGTGCACTCCATACGGCGACTAGTCACTTCTACCATGATAGCTACTTCCGTAGATTCCTTTCGGTTTATATATTAACAGTGCTGTTGGTAACTTTCCATTTGTGGTTTGTAACATCTTCGTGCTCATACGACTCTTAGTAGCTAGATCTCATTGTCGCGATAGCTGCGCATGTATGCATCGAAGTTGCAGTGGCTGCAACATGCCTTCCCCGCCATCGATGAGAGAGAGATGAACTTGCCGGCCGAAGTGAATGAGATTTCCATCAAGACTTCATTTGGAAGGCGTTCTTGAGGTTTGGGCTCGGCGACTCAACGATGGCTTCTGTTGCTTGAGAGCAAATAATACTGTACAGCACTTATATAGTTAGTCGGCGTTATGACGTCACAATACAAATATGGGGAGCAAAGGCGCTACATTGTCGGAAAAGGCGCTACGTTGTCGGAAAAGAGAGCGAATAATACTGTACAGCGCTTATATAGTTAGTCGGCGTTATGACGTCACAACACAAATATGGGGAGCGAAGGCATGGCGTTCGCTACAGTCCTCCACCGCCCCGCAAAATATTTAAGCAACTCAGCGAATACACAAAGCATTTTTACAAAGCAAATTTACAGCACAAACACAAAGCAACACAAAGTAAATTTACAGCACATACGATAGCATTTACAAGGACTGATTTTGTGTCACAACTAAACATGATGAGCCTATGGCAATTTGCAAGGGTGACGACCAGTGCTTCTGAAATTAAGGTGTGAAATCTGTCAGGTGAATAGGCCGTCTCACGGATCGGCCAGTGCGTGTCGTGTATGTTGTGTAAGTGTCGCGGTCGAAAGTGTAAGGAGGTTGTGTCGAAGGAGACATTGCAATGGAGTTGGTAAGAGCGTCTTGGTTTAGCGTGTCGAGACTTAATTGGGCAGACTTTAAGCGATCAATAGTGACTTTGTCTGTGTGCGTGCGGAAATCGATGATGAAGTACTTTTCTCTTTTGTCCAGCACTTTGAACGGCCCCTTGTAAACAGGATGCAACGGGGGTTTATGACTGTCTATTCTTAAATATACGTGGGTTGTTTCCGGCAGAAAAAGCGCTTTTTCAACGTACGAAGGACGGTTGTGTTGACGTGGGGAGTTATAACGCACGGACGCGATATATTTGGCAAGATTATTCGCAAATAGTGTGTGTTCAAGGCGTTCATCTTTCGATTCGAAAAACTCACCAGGTAGTCGCATAGATTCTCCAAATACCAGCTCACAAGAAGAAGCGTGGCATAGGTCTTCTTTTGGAGTGTTCCGCAGGGCGAGTAATACCCAAGGTAGATGATCGTACCGTAAAGACGGATTGCCTGCACAACGTAAACTTGATTTTAAGGTTCGGTTAAAGCGTTCCACCATGCCTTGCGCTTGAGGATGGTAAGCAGTGGAATGATGTAACTGGCACCCGAGGTACTCACACATTGACTTCCATGTCGATGACGTAAACTGGGTTCCTCTGTCTGTGAAGAGATGCTGTGGGCAGCCTACCCACGCGACCCAATGTCGAATAAATGCATCGGTACATTCCTGAGCTGAGATCCCGACCATGGGTATTGCATTCATAAAGCGTGAAAAACGGTCTACGATGACCAGCAAGTAATTATAATCATGACTCAACCCCAGAGGCCCAGTAATGTCTACATAAACGTGAGTGAATCGTCCCTGAGGGGGGGGAGTAACCGTTTCCAATGGAGCAACATTATGGCGAACAATCTTTGCTCGGGCACACTGTTGGCATTCTCGAGCCCATTTGGTAATATCTCGCCGCATGTCAGGCCATACAAAAGACCGTTGAATTAACTTCCTGCTGGCCATAATTCCGGGGTGTGATAAGGAGTGGTAAAACTGAAAAATCTTATGACGCCAACTTTGAGGCACCAGAGGTCGCAGTCTACCAGCGGACTGGTCACATAAAATGGTGGTGTGATGTTCGGCAAGGGGAACTTGTTTCAAAACTAGCGACGTTGTGTTGTTTGACAACAGCTCCATTAAATCAGAGTCGTTTGCTTGAGCTTCTGCAAGCTCCAAAAAGTTAATGGTGGCTGACGTAGTGGGTAGAATAGCATTTAGTTTTGGCTGCACAATCGGACGGCTTGGTAAGTCAGCCACGTTGGATTCTACCTTGACATATTCGACTTGGTTAGCCATTTGGGCAATATAATCGAAATGCCGGTGGTGCCTAGGTGTTGAGGAACTCGAGGTGTTATGGAAATGACGCACAATTGGCTTGTGGTCGGTGCGCAAAACAAAATCCTTGGCGTCAAGAAAATGACGGAAGTGGCGAATCGAAGAATAGCATGCTAGCAATTCACGATCAAATGTTGACCACTGGCGCTGGTTTCGAGTAAAAGCTTTTGACCAGAAGGCAAGAGGCTCACGATTTCCATTTCGAACCTGTTCCAATACGCCTCCCATAAAATCTCCGCTGGCGTCGGTGACCAGTTCGAGTTTGGCGGTGGGATCCGGAAAAGCTAGCAAGGTCCTTTTCACCAACGCGGCCTTACTCAATACAAAATAATGTTTTTGGTTTTTACTCCACAACAACGGTCGATTATTCGGAGATTGAGCTACTAAGTCGTGCAGTGGCTGCAGCCATTTAGCGCAGTTTTTGACAAACTGACTATAAAATTGATACATTCCTAAATACCGTCGTAATTGCCATTTGGTACGAGGCAAGTCCACATTTTGAATTGCAGCCACTTTAGCTTCTGATGGAGCAACACCCGTACTAGAAACACGGTAACCCAGAAAAAGCAGGCTGTGAACAGCAATGACACACTTACGGGAGTTGAGAATCAATCCGTGGTCTCGCAGGCGACTCAAAAGGGTGCGCAGAACCCGTCTATGTTCCTTAAGGTCACGCGTCATCACTATGATATCATCGAGATAACAAAAAACATTACTCATTCCAGTCACAACTTCGTTCATTAAGCGCTGATAATATGCGGAACTAGAAGCGAGGCCCATCGGCAAATATTTATAAGAAAAGTTCCCGAGGGGGCACGTAATTGTCAATTTATGGCGATCGGATTCCTTTACAGGGATATTATAATACGCGTCTTTTACATCAAGAGAAGAAAACCAATTACAGCCGTGTGCCAACGACACGAAATCATTGATGTTGGGCAAGGAATGTTTTTGAACTTTGAGGATTTTGTTCAGTGCCACTAGATCCGCGCAGAGTCGGAATGAACCATCTTGTTTTGACACCATAACAATTGGGCAAGACCATGCGCTTTGGCTTCTTTCTAGTATCCCTTGGTCAAGTAATCGTTTTATCTAGGCCTGAAGCCCACGAAACTTTTCTGGGCTTAATTTGCGCGAACGGGCAGTGACGGGTATTTCGGTAGTAGTCTCTACTGAGGCAATAATCGAGTGTCTAATAATGCGTGAGCGGCGGGAAGGGTCGAATACCTCTGGAAATTCAGATTGGAGAGTTTGTAAAAGATTGGCATCAGGCGGGGTGTCACTAGAAGTTAAGAAGCCATCTTCGCTCTCCACGGAGTCATGAAAAGTGGCACGCTCCACTTCTAAACATTCAATCAACTGTCTAGCTGTTAAATTTACGGTTAAGCCATGTCTTGTCAGGAAATCTGCGCCTATGATGCCATAAGCTAAATCTACAACATAAAAATCAAAAGGTAATAAACGTGACAACCCCAAGTTTAAGGTGGCTTTCAAAGTGCCAGTGATTTGGATGTTGCCGCCAATGGTAGGAAGGGTTTTTGAGGGACTGGGTTGAATAGAGGCTGTGTTTGTGTGTGACAATGGAAAAATGCTGCATGATGCGCCTGTGTCAATTAGAAAACGGACCCCAGAAGACTTGTCTATTACAAAAAGTAGGGGATCATTAAACGCTGCCCCGTTACTCCACTCCCCTATGCCGTGAAGTTGGGGCGATCGTTTTTTGACATGGACAAACGTCCGGGACGATATTTGGCACAACCATGGCCAGTACAGCGGTATGCTCTGTCTCCATAGGTGCTATGGAAATAACAAAGGCTTTTGGCTGCTTGTGTGTTTGTGTGTGAACTGGTGTCGCAACTATGTAGGTTGGGTCTTTCTGAAGGGGAACCAGTGCCGCCGGGAGGAAATGAGTTTGAATCCAATGAAGGCATGTTATGTAAACGATGCCGAATCGTGCTATCTGCCAGATTATTTACACACTCTTGTATACTTTTTAAACGACTTTCCAAGAGCTCGTTGATGACGTGTTGATTGTGAGGGGGAGGGGAAACAGGGGTACTTGACAGTGTGTGCGCAGAGCTAAAGGTATGGAGTCCCTGTTTACATTGCAAAAGTTGGTCAGCATGCTTGACAAACTCGTCAAGGGATAAATGTTCATAATGATACAAGTTCATTCGTACGTCTTCGTCAACGGAATTCAACAAGCAATGGCGAAGCAGCTCTGTTTGGAAGTTTGATTCGGGCTCAAAAGCGTCGCCTAGGGTCGTTTTAAGTCGCTGGAAATAATCGAGCACTGAATCGTGACCACGTCGGCGAGTGTGCAAAAGAGCAGAGACACTGTCACTTGTGGTACTGGAATATTTTTTCAACAGGAAAGCTTTTAAACTGGAGTAGGGGCGGTCATTTGGGATATTTTGCAAAATGTCTGTTATTTTAGGAAACACAGCATGGTTCTTTTGCAATGAATCGAGAAGCTTAGCGTACTTGGTAACTTCGTCTGAGACATTTGCGTGGTCGAACAATATTTCAGCGGTTTGAAAATATCCACGTACATTACTATGCCAGAAATCAGGTAATCGAAACGGTTCTACGTCAACCAAGCTATTCAGAGAGTTAGTAGCGCTTGCTAGTCTGGGTCTAGGCAAGGGAATGGGGGTCGATTGATGACGTGAATTACATGACGAAAACTGCTTGCATGAAATGTTAGTGTCGCCACTCGAAGATGAAGCGTGCCTACTGGAACTAGCTGATAAGCCTAATGTATCGGGTCGATGCCTTTGTAAATCGCGAAACATAAAATAATATAGGCCTAGCATGCATGCAATCGTTATTAGGCTTACAATCACAGAACTGCTGTAAAGCAGGAGCACATATTCAAAGTCTATTGTACTGTTCATTTGAACTCACTTCACTGCTTTTTAAGTTTCCAGTTTGATTCCAGTTTTGAATTCCAAAAGGCGTTGGGGTCACCAATGTAGCGCAACGGTCTTTCCTTTAGCTGGCAATACAGCACACAGTAGGTGTTTCTTGAACAGCACGTGTTGTCGGAAAAGAGAGCGAATAATACTGTACAGCGCTTATACAGGGTGTCCCAGAAGTCGCGCACCATCCTAATCTGCGTTTTCATATTTGATACAGATTTGATTTAATTACAAGGAAGAAACTAAAAGTACAAGAAAGAGTTAAATTCATTTTTATGTTTGGAAGAGCTGGGGCGACACACCAATCTGTAGCTCAAGAATCCAACCTTAATCGCCCTGAGCGAAAGCAACCATTAAGAATAACAATAGCAACTGAGTGCTAAATGACGACAATGACAAGGATGCAATAACTACTTGAGTGTCCGAAAATCAGCAACAAAACGCTCAACAGAGTGAAAGACAGTTTGATAGAGAAATTTGATGCTTGTTTCATTGCTGTAGGTGAACAGTTTGAGCATCTGTTATGATTGTGATCAATAAAAGCGTTTTCTGTAGAAACCTGGATGGTGCGCGACTTCTGGGACACCCTGTATAGTTAGTCGGCGTTATGACGTCACAATACAAATATGGGGAGCGAAGGCATGGCCTTCGCTACAAGTGCAAGCCTTCTTTAAGTATTAAAATTACACCAAAAATAAATAATAATAACAATCATGGAAGGAAAAATGTTGTTCTCATGCAAAAAAAATACCGCTAACCACATTGTAACACTACGGCAGGCATCCGACTGCAATCCAAGTTTAAGATAAGTGCACTCCGTGTGGCAACTAGTCACTTCGATCATGATAGCTATCGAACGTAGATGGTGTTCCATATATAAAGCCAGGTGTTGTTGGTGATTTTCTGTTTGTGGTTTGTAGTTGAAGTTGCTACAACATCATACACCTTTGGGTAAATATAAATAAAGTGAGCCAAACACTTTAGGTTCATGTGCTTGTCCTCCTTGGAACATGTTTAAGGAGTGCCCAAACAAACTTCATCGTCATGCTATTAATGCCAGATTCTAACCAACCAGGTCTTATGAGGCCAATTTGTAGTTATTCTCATGAACCATTTATGGTGATCCTACCACGAAACTTCGCAACATGTTGGCAAATTGATATCGTTGTCGAGTGTCAAAGTTATATCAA
This sequence comes from Trididemnum clinides, assembly GCA_963675345.1. Classification (NCBI taxonomy): domain Eukaryota; kingdom Metazoa; phylum Chordata; class Ascidiacea; order Aplousobranchia; family Didemnidae; genus Trididemnum; species Trididemnum clinides. The sequence continues at coordinate 35,289,690 of OY776296.1, forward strand.
AATCTCTTAATCAGAAAAAATGTTCAATTCGGCTTAGACCGAGCACATGTTTATCATAGTTGATCGCTATTTTGTTTAGCGAGCAATAAACGCACGGCGATTATGACCCGAGCTCACAGTTATTCTGATGAGCCGTTTATGGCGGTCCCACCATGAAACTTCGCAATATGCTAGCAAAGTGATATCGTTGTTGAGTGTCAAAGTCATATCAAAATTCCTTAATCGAAAAAATGTTCTTCTTCGTTGTTTAACTGAGCTATTGTTGTTGTTGTTGTTTACCCGACCCCTTCCGAGGGATGGGGGCATGACGGAACACCATGGAGCCCCAGAAGCCGGGCAACTCCCCAGGGTCTGGACCAGAGGTGGAAAAGAGATAGAGAGTCGCAAAGAGTAAGCGGCGCAAAGTCCGTAGCTGGACAGTGCACAATGAGATGAGAGGTGTCCTGGGGCGAGTGTCCACAAGCGCTGCAGGAAGGATTCTCGATTCTGGCAATCCTAGAGAGATAAGAACCTAAAAGAAGGCTGTGTCTGTTGCAGCGAAAATGAGAGAGGACACAGCGAGCATGATGAGGGAGCACAAGTTCCTCGGTGGAAGTCGAAGGAACCTGTGTGTCAAAGAACTTCGATGAGACAGTACGCCTCCAGTCCGAGATAAGACGAGAGTGGATACGAGAGATAAGAGGAAAGAGACTTCAAGGGATTGCATAGAGCGCAAGTAGCACACCCCGTCTGGCCAGTTCATCGGCCGCGTCGTTCCCCGGGAGATACAAGTGTCCAGGCACCCATTGTAGCCTGATAGAACAGGAAGTAAAAGAAGACAGTTCCTGCGAGATCTGCCACAGAGTTTGACATGAGAGGAAAGATGGAGGGGAGAACAGAACGAGAGTCAGACAGGAGGAGAAGAGAAGAGAAATGGCAGACTTGTTGGTGCTACCGAGACCAGCAAAGAGCGTGCAGAATGGCGCAGGCTTCAGCGGAAAAACTTGAGCATACTAGGCCTGCTGAAAAGGAATGAGTGGCCTCAGCGCCACAGAGAGAGCAGTTGGCAAGAACGTCGGAGCCACCCTTGCCAAAAGGAAAAGGAACAGAGCCATCGGTCCAAAGCACCAGGTCATGAGGGGGGAGAGAGTCAAGGTGGGCGAGAGCCGCACCTTGACGAGTGAGAGGGGGATCATAGCGAGAGCATGGAGAGGAAAGGGTGGACTCCACCGTGAACGAAGGCAGATTCCAAGGAGGAAAGGGAGGGCAAGCAAGAAGAGCCACCCTAGGACAAGTAGAAGGAAGCATGAGCGGATGAGTGGACGCAAAAGCTCTCCAGGACGATCCGCAGAGTCTTGGTTTTACTCCAAGTCTGGCCAAACCTGAAATGGGAAAGGAGGTTGGGAGACGAAGGGCCCGCTCATAAGATGTAAGAGTGAAATAAATCAGGGTGACTGGCAGGGGAGATAAAAAAGCCTCGGAGAGTAGTAAAGGGATAGGGGAGGACGAAAGGTAGCCGGTGATGGCGCGACTGGCCGCTTGGTGGAGGCGTTCCAATTTGGTGAAACTGGTAGCGCTTAGGAAATGAAACCATCCGGGTGAAACCTAAGTGAGAAGGGACCGAAAAAAAGATTTATACAGAAGAGAGAGGGACTCTTTAGAGGGGCCCCATGAGGAAGCAGAGATACAGCTTAAGGCTTTGAGACGTGAGAACAACTTGGCCTTCAGCGAAGATACATGTTTAGAAAAGGAAAGAGTGCGGTCAGAGGTGACCCCAAGAAAAGTTGGAGTGGGTTTGAAACGGAGGCGGGAGCCGAGTAAGAGGAGGTTGGGCTGGAGGTTATCCCTGGTGGGGATCCACCAAGAAGAAGGAGGCCTCACATTTGCTCGGATTAAAAGGAAGACACCAGTACTCAGACCAGCGATCCAATCGAAACAGAGCTCCTTGTGTGGCCTCCACCGCAATGGGGACCGAAGGGGAGGGAGGACCAAATGGCCAGATCGTCAGCGTAAACAGAGCAGCTGATGGAAGAAGGCAGAGAGGCCGGAAGATCATTAATGAAGAGAGAGAAAAGTACAGGGCCAAGAATGGATCCTCACGGAACATCTCGACGGACTCGAAATAAACGACTTTTGTGATTTTGAAAAACCACACGAGCGCGCCGATCAGAAAGGAAAGATTGAGTCCAACGAGCAAAGCAAAGAGGGAGGCCAGCCGAAATGAGTTTGTGGAAAAGGGCGGGATGCCAGACAGAGTCAAAGCCTTAAAGAAATCGATAGTAGACAGGATCGTCCGAGAGCCCGGCCTGGGTTTGTTAAACCCATCCGAAATGGACTGAGAATGGCGGGGAGAGAGAATGGAATTAGATTCCAGAAAGAAGAGTAGACGGGATAGAATGATGCGTTCAAACAGCTTTAATACGCAGGAGGTGAGAGAGATAGGCCGGAAGGAAGCAGGAGTGTCGAGAGATTTTCCCATTTTGTGGATGGGAATAATGGAAGATGTCTTCCAGATGGAAGGAAAGGAATGCGAAGATCAGGAGAGATTGAAGATGTGAAGAAGAAAATCCATACCAGAGCAAGGAAGGTGCTTTAGCATGGTGTGGGCAACATTTTCTGGGCCAGTTGCAGTGGACGAGGAGAGGTTGGAGGCAGCCGCATGAAATTTATCTGGAGAGAAAGGAGAGCAAAAGGACGAGTGAGACTCCACAGGGCACGTGGCTCGGTGGAGCTCAGAGAGGCAGCCTCTGAATCTTCTACGCAGAGCCTTTGACTGAGAAACAGAAAAGTGAGATCGCAGGTAGGCGGCATAGACCGAAGCCGACTCCCTGGGAGAAAAACAGTTGGTTAAGCTAGGAGAGGAGGAAGACGAGGAAGGAGAGCCAGCGATAGAGCGAAGAAGAGAGTGCACAGATTTGGGTGAAAGAGAAGAGCAAGTCGTCTGCCCTGCCTCAGCCTTGGCCTTGGCGATGACTGACGAGGCGCGTCGAGAAGCGGAGATGTAAGCCTGGCGATCTTCATCACTTCTGTGAGCGGCAGCAAAAGCCTTGCGTCTTTCACTAACCGCTTCTTCCACTTCAGCAGACAACCCTGCTTTGGGAGGGCGTTTGATGCGGCCGAAAGGAATCGAAGATTTGGCCGCATTCAGTGCCAGAGAGGTAAAGAGAGCAGCAGCAGAGGAAAGAGAAAGAGACGAGTATTGCTCTGCAGAGGGACAGTGAGAGTCAAAGTAGAAAGCAAAGCCATCCCAACGAGCTTTCTGAAATTTGAAGGAAGGGGGACGCTCGTTGGGGCGAAAGACCGGAGAGAGAGGGACAGATAGAAGAATTGGTAAGTGGTCAGAACCAAGGTCCTGAAGCCCCTCCCAGGAGCAAGAAAGGGAAAGAGAAGACGGAGCAAAGGAGATTTCAGAAAAGGAGCGACTGCCAGAGGAGCGATGGAGAAGGGTGGTTGTGTCAGGGTCATTGAGGGGGAGGAGGTCAGAGGAGATGACCCAGTCAAATACTTCCTCTCCAGCGGGGGTCGGAAGTGACTTATAATTCCCAGAGGGAGTGTTGGCAATTGAAGTCTTGAGAACGAAGAAATTGAAAATGAAGGGAGAGAAGGAATCGGGTCTGCCATCCGTTGGGGACAAGCGAATAGGGGGGCGTACATTAAGGAATGACACCCGAGGAGGAGTTGTTAAGAGAGATGTTGATCCCTACATAATCAGAGTAAGGATCAAGCGAAGAAAGAGAGGAGGAAGAAAGTTCAGAGGAAGATAAGCCCTGCCTAACGAAAATGACAACGCCGCCGCTAGCGTGCGTGGCATCAGAAAAGAGAATGCCAGACCGGGAGTGGGTACGATCAGAACGCAGAGCAGAGAATCCAGGAATCCGGAAAGAGGAAGAGGAGTTAAGATTGGATTCCTGAATGCAGATAAGGTCGACAGGATGGGACGAAAGAAAATGAAGTAGTTCAGTGCTCCTGGCTTAAAGACCGCCAGCATTCCATTGAAGAACCCTGAGAGAGTCAGGTAGGGGGAGTGGAGGTAGGAGGCGCACAAGAAAAGCCAGGAGCAAGGGACGGTGGTGGGGGGAAGAGGGAGAAGATATAAAATGGGAAGATGGGGGAAAGAGGTTTGAAGACAAGTTTGGGCAAGAGAGCAGCGTTAGCAGAGGCGGGGCTAGATTGTACAGTGGAGGTATACATGTCGGAGGAGTCCGTGGAGAGAGTCACAGTGTTACGGCAAGGGGAGCAGCTCCAAGAGTGAGAGCTGCCAAGAGCTCTGAATTGGGATAAGGAAAGTTGTGAGCACCTTAGATGGACCCATTTGGAGCAAGCGCAGCGTTGCACTGACCTGCCCCGCCAGGTCACGTTTCCAGTGCACACAGAGCAAGGAAAGATGGGGCCGGGGTTGGAATAAACGTTACCGCTCATCAACAGAAGGAGAAGAATGAGGGGACGAAGAAGGGCAAGAGAGGGGCAGGAGAAAAGAAAAAGAGAAAACAGGCGACCGATTTTAAAGAAGCTGTGTGCTGCTCTTCTGCGGTCGTTCAGGGAGCAGCGTAGCGAAAAAATGAAGGTGAGTGCTCAGGGTAACTGGAACCCTCGGAAAGGCCAACAGCCATTTCGACCCAACCCAAACGGGGCCAGAGACCGCACCACCACGTTGAGGCGGCTGTTGATTGGTTCAGAATTGAGCTATTCGTTCTCAGCATTATGCAAGAATACATTCGCTGCGTATGCACTCAGGCTCGGTTTGTGAGTCTTTAGTTAGACTGGGCCACCACGACGGGTAGACTGCTTGGCCCCATCACCCCTCTGCCACATGAAAATGAAGGCATCCCATCAAGTGTGTAGCAACCTCAGCAACTTCAACCACAAACCACACAGCACCTGGCTTTATATTGGATCACCATCTGCGTTCAATAGCTATCATGATAGAAGTGACTAGTCGCCGCCATGGAGTACACTCATTTTAACCTGGATAACAGTCGCATGCCTGCCGTTGCCCAACAATGGTGATCCCCGCAAAGAAGCTATATCTCCCCCGACGTAGATGAACGGCAGCGTCTTCAGTCATGCAGTGCAAGCCATCGTCGAGTACGTGTCGAGCCCTAACGTCAAGACCGCCTTCCATTGAAGCCTTGGCGGGAATCTCACTTAGTTTGGCTGGCAAACCTCAGTCTCTCAACGTCGGCGGGGAAGGCATGTTGCGACCTCAGCAACTTCCTCCGTTCCTTCGCACGTCTCCGCTTGCTACGCGTGCTTGAGGAGAGGATTTGTGGAGCAACCTCAGCAATTTCAACTACAAACCACAAGTAAAAAGTTGCCAGCCACACATGGTTTTATATATGGATCGCCATCTACGTGCAGTAGCTATCATGAAGGAAGTGACTAGTCGCCATATGGAGCGCAATCATTTTAACCTTGGATTACAGTCGCATGCCTGCCGTTGCCCAACAACGATGGCCCCGACAAAGAAGCTACATCTTCCCCGATGAAATTGGACGGCAGCGTCTTTAGTCAAGCAGCACAAGCCATCGTCGAGTCGCCGAGCCCTAACGTCAAGACCGCCTTTCAATTGAAGTTTTGGCGGGAATCTCACTTTGTTCGGCCGGCAAACCTCAGTCTCTCAGCGTTGGCGGGGAAGGCATGTCGCGCCTCAGCAACTTCCTCCGTCCTTATGCACGTCTCCGCTAGCTGGGCGTGCTTGAGGAGAGAAATTGTGTAGCAACCTCAGCAACTTCAACCACAAACCACACAACACCTAGCTTTACACGAGTATATGGATCGCCATCTACATTCAATAGCTATTATGATAGAAGTGACTAGTCGCCGCCATGGAGTGCACTCATTTTAACGCGGATAACAGTCGCATGCCTGCCGTTGCCCAACAAGTATCTTGCTCAAGAACACAACAAGCAAGCTTGGCGGCTTGTTCTCTATGTTACGTTGTGTCAATATATTTGTTGGTTTTAATTCGTGTATACAGTAGTGTCGAACCTAAGTTCTGTGATCGTTATTCGTTGTTTGTTAAATGTATCGACACGCTGTCAAATGAATTTACTCGCTTTGAACAGCCTACGACTGCCCTCGTTTGAGCCGTCAGACAATCAAAACTTGGAGATGATACTGGTGTTGCTTTCTGGTTAAAACTTCATTCTAAAACTTGACGTGTGTGAAAGAGGCTTGTGAACACCTGTAGAAGAAAACTTTGTAAACCGAATCTCGAAACGAATCTCGAACGAAATCAAAATTCTTGTGCTGTCGAATCCAATTGTGTGCAAATGAATAAAGTGGAATAAAATCAGTGATCGCGTTTACAAAGCTTGTGTTAAGCCAGCGGTGAGCAGGCGCACCAAAAGGAATTAACATAAAAGTTTACAAAAGTTTACAAATTGGTTTATATCTTCAAACTTAGCTCTTTCATCAAAATGATGTCAAACCCATCTTCCCCTCGTGGAGACGTTGAGAATGCAGTGCTCCGACTGCAGCAACAATTAAACTCAAATTATTTAGCGGCAGAAAAGCTAATGTCGCTTAGAAATCCGGACGAGTCAAAATTGCGAGACTTATCTGCGAAGATTGATTCAGCGTATAAGAATTTAACTGAAATTATCGAGCGAGCTCCTACGCATGAAACTTCCAACCTTTTGGAGAGAGTGTCTAGAAACAAAATTGAGTTTGACACTTACCTAAATGAGTTTATGCAAAAACAGCCCGTTACATCGAACTACGATGACAAATCGTGCAGCAGCATCGGCAAAAGATCGACTATTGCTACTTCAACTACGTCGAAATCATCTCGTCAAAGCATAAAATTGCTTGCTGCTGAAGCTGAGTACCGAGCAGCACAATTAAAGGCAAAGCAAGCTATTGAAAGAACGGAGGAAGAAGCTCACCTTGCTATGCAAAAATCGCAAATCGCTCGCCGCGAAGCGGAAAGAGAACTGGAAGTAGCCTCGGTAAAACTCAGTGTATGGAAAGAATCGGCAGTTTCAAATCTGCCATCAAGTCAACATCTGCCTTCGAGTCAACATCTGCCTCCGATTCAACATCAGCTACCAAGTCAACATCTACTTTCGAATCAACCTCTGCTACCGAGTCGACGTCTGCCTCCTCGGGAGTTTGATCCCACATTCCTAAAGACTTCGCCTTACGAAGCTGAACAAAGCCGGACGATTCTAAAGACAGTGACTGCTGGTGAGCACGTATCTAATATTTGTGTGTCAACTAATTGTAATAGTGTAAATGTGAATAACGTAAAGTCCTCTGTTGCGTCCAGTACTTTTGCTGTGAAGCCTGTAACTAACGGAGTAAAATTCAATGACATTGTTTATGCACCTAACGTAGCAGAGCCTCTCTGTTCCAATATTTATTCTTCAAATAAGTCAAAAAATAAACCTGTTTACTCTAACTTAAAAGAGTCTTTTTCTTCTGAATTTAAAGGCCCTTATCGGTCTGATTCAGTTTTCGCGCAATCTGCGCCTCGGGCCGTACCATGCGCAGATTTACCCTACCTAGGCACTCAGCATTATCCCAGGCCTAATATTTACCCTCCGGGTTTTGCACCACACAATTACCCAACTTATGATGAGTTATTTTTACCCCATCCAGAATTTAAGCGTTTCAACGGAAATCCTCTGGCGTACAGAGCGTTTATATCCAACTTTGAAACACATGTAGAACCACGATTAAATGACCAAAGAATGCTGTTTTGTTTGTTGCTGCAGCATTGCGAAAGTAATGTCGAGACAAGATTGAACATTTCAGTGAAAGGGGCTCAATGGCATACACCTTGGCAAAGGAAAGGCTATATCAAGAGTACGGGCGACCATGCATTATTGCTGATATTTGCGAGCAAACTCTTTTGCAAGCCCCACAGGTCAAGGCTAATAACTCTGCAGCTCTAAAATCTTACACTGAGTTACTTGAAAGGATGCACGGTACCTTAGCTAATGTGTGTGAAATGGGAAGCCTTAACTCTCTTGATTCGATAACAAAACTAGTGAATAAGTTGCCCTTTGACATGAGGCGACGCTGGGTTCGAGAATCAGTCATGGTCGAAGAGCACAGTGGTCATGTAGCTAAGTTTAGTCACCTCGTGAAGTTTGTGAATCGTGAATGCCAAGAATTAAATTCACTTTTCGGTCGCCGAATTTTCTCCGTAAATTCGGACTCGACCAGTTCAAGCAAACCTACAAGATCTACAAAGGCTTTGTACAATTTCTCTGTCGGCACTGATACCGAAGAAAGCACAAAAGGCTTTGTGGTGGGACGCTGTTGGTATTGTGATGACACATCTTATGTTATTCATGATTGTCCAAAGTTTAAGGAACTCACCTTTAAAGAACGTTCCAAGTTTGTGAGGACTAACCGAATGTGCTATAAATGCTTTAGTAAAAAACATAAAACTAAAGACTGCAAACGCACCAATATGTGTAAAGTAAAGGGTTGTAAAGGCACCTTTCATCACACTTTACTGCACAATTACGACTCGCCACGTGGCATTTCACAAGCATCTGGTAACAACGAACATTTGGGTAGCACAATCCAATTAAAGGATGGAGAGAGTGATAATGGTACTGGTGGTACCCAAGCAGTCACCTGCAGTCAGGCTTCAGATGGAGTTTACCTTTGCGTAGTTCCCGTGAAGGTAATGCATGGGAACAAAACTGTTATCACATATGCATTTTTAGATCAGGGTTCGACTCACTCCTTTTGTGACAAAAAATTGGTGAACGCCTTTGGGGTTGATGACGACCTACAGAGTATAACCTTGCACACCCTAGGTAATGCAGCAGCCACTCACTTAGGTCACACATTAAATTTGAAGGTTTTCTCTCTTGATGATTCTTATGTTGTCGACTTGCCCAAGGTATTTTCTATTGACGATATTCCTGTGCGCCCAAACTTGATACCTGCTAAATGCGAAATAAAGGAAATGCCGCATTTATGTGATTTGGCCTTCCCAAAGGTTGATGGCGCTTCAGTAACTCTACTGATAGGAGCTGATGTTCCTGAATTATTTTGTCCCGCAGCTTTCCGCAAAGGTCGTCAAGGTGAGCCAGTAGCTATCAAAACCCCATTAGATTGGTCTTTGTTAGGGCCCTCACTATCACTTTCGAGCACTCAAAACTGTATAGTCAACTTCGTGAAGCACCACGACAAAACTGTCGAGCAGCAAATTCAAACTATTTGGTCCACTGATTTTGAAAAAGGCACTACTGTACTTGAAATGCCCTTTTCTCGTGAAGACTATTTGATGTACAAGTTGCTTCAAGATTCTGTAAAATTGGTTAATGGTCGTTTTCAGTTGCCTCTACCTTGGAGATCAGCAGTTACTAGTTTGCCTAACAATCGAAGCGTAGCCCTTAATCGTCTAATGTGCCTAAAAAAACGCTTCACTAAAAATCCGTCTTTAAAGGAAGGATATGTCAACACCATTGACGAATATTTGTCAAAAGGACATGCATCCAAAGTAAATCTTTCCACAGACAAACGCGACGATGTCTTTGTGTGGTACCTTCCCCACCACCCAGTTATACATCCTTACAAACCATCTAAGGTGCGTGTAGTGTTGGACTGTGCGGCAAAATGCAAAGGTGTGTGTTTAAATGATGCGTTAATGCAAGGACCCAACCTAACAAATGCTTAATTGGTGTACTTACTCGGTTCCGCAAAGATCGTGTGGTTCTTGTAGGTGACATTGAGTCAATGTTCCACCAGGTACAAGTGGATCCGAAGGACACTAGTGCATTAAGGTTCTTGTGGTGGTCCGAAGGTAATATAGATGAAGAACCAACGGAATACAACATGAACGTGCACGTGTTTGGCGCAACCTCATCTCCAACTTGTGCGTCCTTTTGTTTGCGTCAAGTAGCACGAGAGTTTGGTCATATGCACCAACCTCTCACCTCTGAGATTGTCAAACATAACTTCTACGTTGATGACTGCCTGTTCTCATGTGAATCTGAAACCGAGGCCATAAATCTAGTTCAAGATTTGGTGAAAATGCTAAGTAGAGCAGGGTTCCGATTAAGAAAGTGGCTAAGCAACAGCAAAGGGGTACTCGAGGCAATTCCTGAATCGGAGAGAGCAAAGGATCTTGGTTGTCATGAATTTGAATCATCTTTAGCCACCAGAGTTTTGGGAGTTCAATGGAAATATCAAACCGACGAATTTGTTTTTGACATCCAAGTTCCCCCAAGACCATTGACTAGACGAGAATTACTATCTGCTTTATCGAGCTTGTTTGATCCTCTCGGTTTCGTTGCTCCCGTCACTCTTTTTCCTAAATTGCTTTTGCAAGACCTTTGCAAACAAGGTTGCAGTTGGGACAAACCGCTGAATGAAGATGAAGCGGACGACTGGAAAAGATGGTTACGATCTTTACCACATCTGAGCAAGCTACAAATAAAACGTTGCCTCAAACCTAGCGAATTTAAAGCAAACTCTTACAAACTTCATTTCTTCTCTGATGCTTCATTGCGTTGTTATGGCAGCTGCTGTTACCTGCGAATGGGAGACAACGCAAGTCACAATTATTGTTCATTCGTTATAGGAAAGGCTCGGGTTGCGCCTTTGAAGCTGTATCTATACCAAGACTTGAACTAACAGCAGCAGTTTTGTCCGTTAGGCTTTACCTACTCGTGACCAAAGAGCTAGATTTGCCAAACTGCAATTGTGTGTTTTGGACGGACTCTACAGCTACTCTCCAATGCATACAGAACAATACCAAGCGATTTCCTGTTTTTGTGGCCAATCGCCTTGCCATCATATGTGAACACACTTCAACTAATTCCTGGAAATACGTTCCATCGAAACTAAATCCTGCAGAGTTCGCCACAAGAGGTATTTCAGCAGAGTTATTTTCCCATTCTCACGCTTGGCTACAGGGACCTTCATTTCTTTGGAAAACTGATGATTTGTGGCCAGCGGGGCCTCCAGTCTTACCTGAAATGCCTTCAGAATTTTGCGTGCCAAAGGTCAGATTTTCAAAACAAAACACTATTGATTGTCATCCCTTTAACGAATTAATCAAACAATGTTCTTCCCTATTGAAGTTGAAACGAACAGTGGCATGGTTGTTGAGATTCAAACAAAATGTTCTCGGCTTAATTCGTGGTTCTGTGACTACTAATAGGAACACATTGCTTTCAGTAACTGAACTTGAAAACGCAGAACTTGAACTTATAAAACAAGTTCAAAAAACTCACTTTCCCTTTATTGCGTCTTACTCTTCACCTGAGGTAGATTTTCAACGCTTACCACGTTCTATTAAAAGACTATACCCAATTATCATAAATGGCATTCTTCGAGTCGCAGGGCATCTTGATTTCACCAATTTAGAATTTGATTTAAAGCATCCAATTATACTCCCCAACGATTCTCATTTTACTGAACTTCTCATACGCCAGTGTCATTGCCAGTTGGGACATTGTGGACACGGACACACATGGTCGATATTAAGACAGCGATATTGGATATTGAAGGGAGGAGCTGCTGTTAAACGAACCATTGGCCAATGCATTTATTGTAAAAAACGAAACGCCAGTTTAGGAAAGCAGCTAATGGCAGACTTACCCTCCGATCGGCTTCAAATTGAACAACCGCCATTTAGTCACGTGGGTATTGATTATTTTGGCCCCTTTAACGTACGCCAAGCTCGCAGTACTGTTAAAAGGTACGGGTGCGTGTTTACATGCTTAACTGTTAGAGCCATGCATATAGAAGTTGCTTACTCTATGTCCACAGACTCATTTCTTTGTGTGTTGCGCAAGTTTTTTGCTAGACGTGGAAAACCTCGGCGCATTTTAAGCGACAATGGCGCCAACTTTGTTGGAGCAGCTCGGGTGTTACGAGACTCTTTAGAAGAGTTGAATCAACAGCAAATTCACGATTTCCTTTTGCAAAAAAATATCGAATGGCGTTTCAATCCTCCCACAGCCAGTCACATGGGTGGAGCTTGGGAAAGGATGATACGGTCTATTCGACATATATTTGGAGCCTTATTAAAAGGACAAACATTAACTGATGAATTACTTACCACCTTAATGGCGGAGTTTGAAGGAATTATTAACTCCAGGCCTTTAGTTCCAGTGACTATGAATCCTGAGTTTGATGAACCTCTGACACCTAACCATCTCCTGCTTCTTAAAGGTAATCCAAATCTTCCTCCAGGTATTTTTGGCCAGAAGGAATCGTACGGTACTCGTCGCTGAGCTCAATCTTAGTACTTGGCTCAGCAGTTCTGGTCCAGATGGATCAAGGAATTTCTTCCCAATCTTGCCCTTAGACAAAAATGGTTCAAACCTCAGCCTAATATGCAAAAAAATGATGTAGTCTTACTGGTGGACGACACACAGCATAGGTCTAAATGGCATATGGGCTTGATCATTGACACCTATCCAGATAGGAAAGGAAAGGTCCGCACCGTTCTCGTTAAGGTCAAAGGCAGTTTAATAAAACGACCCGTTCACAAGCTTTGTGTGATCAGCCAAGCAAACGGATTGAGCTCGCAACCTTGAAATTGCTTCTCATTTTCTCATTGACTGACAACTTCACCTTTTTCTTTCTAAAAAATGCTCCCTCGTTCTCATTTTGCGTGGGGCTGTGTTACGTTGTGTCAATATATTTGTTGGTTTTAATTCGTGTATACAGTAGTGTCGAACCTAAGTTCTGTGATCGTTATTCGTTGTTTGTTAAATGTATCGACACGCTGTCAAATGAATTTACTCGCTTTGAACAGCCTACGACTGCCCTCGTTTGAGCCGTCAGACAATCAAAACTTGGAGATGATACTGGTGTTGCTTTCTGGTTAAAACTTCATTCTAAAACTTGACGTGTGTGAAAGAGGCTTGTGAACACCTGTAGAAGAAAACTTTGTAAACCGAATCTCGAAACGAATCTCGAACGAAATCAAAATTCTTGTGCTGTCGAATCCAATTGTGTGCAAATGAATAAAGTGGAATAAAATCAGTGATCGCGTTTACAAAGCTTGTGTTAAGGCAGCGGTGAGCAGGCGCACCAAAAGGAATTAACACTCTACACTATCCCTATTGTGCTGAGCGCCAATCAGGGAAGCTTTGAATATCATTTTTTAAAGTCTTTTGGTATGACTCAACTTAGGAAATGAACTCAAGATCTACGGACTGCAAAGCAGACGCTCTAATTATGACGGCGATTTGAGCTGGTGATCGTCACATAGACTTTAACTGAGGTGTCATAGTCTCAACACTGATTTCCCAATACTTGATTTAATTTGAAATTGTATTAAAGAAACCGTTATCTGCAAATAAGCAAACCATAAACGAACAATCATAAATTAACAAATAGCACGAACTTATTGGCAATTGAGACACTTCGTTTTCTTTTTTAAGGCAATTAAGTTAGCACAAATTTGACATATATAAATTTAAGGTTCTGCACAACAAAAATACAAAAGTTTATTACAAAATAACACCGTAGCTTTTACAATACTTATGTTGTCCAAAAACGGAGCTCTATCCAACTGCCTGTTTAGCGAGGTTTCCGAAATAATTGAGAAATGAGGTACCGCAGACAATTTACGCTTAAAACCAAACAATGATTGATCCAAACAAAGGGAACTGATTTATTCGAATTTATAGCCTAACAGCAAGTGCCATTATACGGCAGTAACACTAACCATTAGACCAATGGTCGTCAAACTTTTGCTATTGTGGCTCAAATCACTCTTTCAATTGCTATTGAAAGCCCACCACGTTTAAAACCACTACAACAAAACGATTAATTGCAAATGTTAAACAAGAACATCGATCGCTTGTATAACGCAAGAGTTGGCGACGCGATGGCGTAGTGGTTAGAGCGTCCGTTTTACAGTCGGTAGACCTGGGGTTCATTCCCCTTGTCAAGCCATACCGAAAGACTTTAAAAAATGGTATCTATGGCTTCCCTGCTTGGCGCTCGGCATTTATGGGAGGTTGTGGAGAACAAGCCGGCAGGTTTGCTTGTTGTGTCCTTGGGCAAGGCACTTAACCGGACGCCCCAACTTTATGTGGAAGACAGGTGACCCGGAAATGGCAGCTCCCAAGCGAGTGCGGACGTCTCGTCCAAAACATAGCAATGCATCGCTTTCTCGTGAATGGAGGATAAATATGGAAAATAAAAAAAAAGTTCCTACTAACACTTTAAAAAGCCACAGGCAATGCAAGTGTGATGCAACAATAAGCCGAAACTAGAACTCTTCACCACACCAGCTTTTGAACTACAATGTATGTACGCCGCGACTATCACGCGGCCCACTACTCCATAAAACTGAAGTAACAGTAGATAGCCCGCAGCCCACTCAAAATTGCTTAAAGGCCCACAATTGGGCCGTGGCACACAGTTTTCCGACCACTGCAATAGACCATCGTGCCGGTGGAAATATGTCTTTCACAGTTGATGGCTATTTTGTTTAGCGAGCAAAAAACGCATGGCGATTATGACCAGAGTTCGTAGTGATTCTGATGAGCCGTTTATCGCGGTTCCACCATGAAACTTCGCAATATGTTAGCAAATAGGAAGGTTGCATATGACGTCACACATTTCGCGCCAAAAAAGTGGCTGACCAAAAGCTGTAATTTATGCTGAAGAGGTATAGGACGAACACCGACTTTTGAGATTATTTTGAAAACTAATGAAAAATTAATTAAAATTTGGAATGAATTATTGGTAATTGGATTCTCGGAAACAAATAAATTTGACCAAAAGCAATTTGGTTGAGATTAGGTCTTTCAGTTGGCTAGTATAAGCTTAGCACAGTGTGCTAATTTTTTTTAAATGCCCCCAAGAGAAGTGCCATCTAACTACCATTGGCTCCTCACTTAACTCTTTCGCTCCCGCGATCATCGATTGATGATTTTGTGTTTTCAGTGTTTACCTCAAATTTTTTTAAATTGAGCTACAAAATTAGTTCACTAAAAAATCGATTTGTGACTTTATTTTTCATCCGATTTTCATACAATTTTCAAAAGATCACGCTTATTTCCTTACGCATCGGACGATGTATAATTTGTGCCCTAAATCTTGGATATATATACCCAAAAACGGTTAAAATGACCAAGAGCCCAGTTGCAGACGACAAAATCGGCCAAATTCTCAGCACGTGCCAACTACACTAAAATCAAATTCAGATTACATCTTTACCACAGAACCAAACCCTTTATCATTAACACAGTCTGAAAACTACTCTTTTGGGGCATCATTTCACAAAATTTCAAGCGATAATAATAAATTTTACTTTTTTGAATTTCCAAATTTTTTAGGGGTCTCAAAACCCCCCCAAACAAATTTGAATAGTAAGTAGATAAAAGTAAATTTAGTGCGTAAAAAATATGATATGTTGCTAAATACTGGTTGCATTTGAAAGCTTAGGAAATTTGCTTTCCAGCAATATATAGCTTTAAATAGTTTAGACTAAGTGGTATATGATATTTACTGATCAAAAATGAGCACTGTACATCATGTCAGTTCAAAACCCTCCAAAATTTTTTGACATACCTTCACTAAATTATAATTTTTACAAAAACTACACCCTATAAAACGATAAAATAAATTGCAAATGTTTCACCACTAAAGTTGTCATTTTGTATCAAATTTCCAAGGAGACAAGAAGCGAAATACAAGTTTAAAAGCTAGCAGAAGTTTGTCTTTCGTAAATCAAAGTTTGCTGTATCCCCCTTGTTTCTCAAGAAATGGGAAGGGTGTAAACAAGCGGCTGTTTCATTGTCAGTGACAGCATATTCTATTTAAACTTGATATTTTCTGAATCTTGAAGAAATTCCCTATTCAAAAATACATAAGGTTACATGGTTTAGGCTAACCTCTAGCAGATAATAACTGATTGTATTTTAGGTACTAAATTTAACTACCAAAATTTGGTACCGGTCGGTACCGGTCAAAAAAAAGGCATGTGCCTCAGAAAATTGCAAATTGTAGAAAACCTAGGCTTTTAGGTAAGTTTTGATTGATGTACCTTGAAAGCTTATTTCCTTAGCATCATCTTGCGACCATTTCTAAAAAAGTTGATAGAAAATAAAATCTGTAGTGATCTTTGAGGTGAGGGTACTACTTTAATTTTG
Source organism: Trididemnum clinides (assembly GCA_963675345.1). Classification (NCBI taxonomy): domain Eukaryota; kingdom Metazoa; phylum Chordata; class Ascidiacea; order Aplousobranchia; family Didemnidae; genus Trididemnum; species Trididemnum clinides. The sequence goes on from OY776296.1 coordinate 35,305,760, forward strand.
AAGACAACTACCCCCAGTTGGGGGGGTTCATTTGCATATACAAAAAAAATGTTTTTTTTCTATTTGAAATCCTCAAGAAATGTAGATTTCAACGATATATCACACTTAATGTAGAAATTGCAAACTTGAGTTATTGAGAAAGTCTCATTACTTATTGACTGACTCTCGTATTTTAGGTACTAAATTTAACTACCAAAATTTGGTACCGGTCGGTACCGGTCAAAAAAAAAGTCATTTGTCTCAGAAAGTAGCAAACTGTAGAAAACCTAGGCTTTTAGGTAAGTTTTGATTGATGTACCTTGAAAGCTTATTTCCTTAGCATCATCTAGCGACCATTTCTAAAAAAGTTGGTAGAAAATAAAATCTGTAGTGATCTTTGAGGTGAGGGTACTACTTTAATTTTGAAGACAACTACCCACCAGTTGGGGGGGTTCATTTGCATAAAATTTGCATATTCAAAAAAAATGTTTTTTTTCTATTTGAAATCCTCAAGAAATGTAGATTTCAACGATATATCACACTTAATGTAGAAGTAGACAGCTGAGTAATGATTTACAAACAAACTTGAGGTACATAATTATGATTGATTATGACAGTTTTTCGCGCTGCCATCTTACGGACATTTTTTTTCGCTTTTCACGCGGGAGCAAAAGAGTTAAAAATAAACTAAACCAATTAGATACCAGTCCGTACATTAACAAAAACAACTGTCGTGGCTAATATTCTCGAACGCTCTCTTGATTGTTGGCGAGATGGCTTAATAAACTGCCTAAATTATTTGTTTAGATTTTTAGTTCACCATGTATTATGTATTGATATTTTTTTGATTTTCAGATTATTTTCTCCGACTCTGAGTTGACCTTGTCGATGTCAATCTCCAATCGCCATCTTGGGGGAAGCTTATGTTGAAACCACTTCCTTGGATTTTTTGTTTGTTAATTACCGAATGTTTTGTTTAAATTTATTTATGCGTTAATTTTGTAGTTTACCTTTAAGTTGTGTAACATCACCTCATTTTAATCTACTTTGTTGATTATTTTGCCTTTTTAATCACTTCGTAGTTTTTGTGCACCGTCGGCAAATTAGTAGGTGATGTAGTTTAGTTTTGCATTTTTTTAACCAATTGGAGATTTGCGTTGTATGAGCTCGGAAGCAATTTTGGAGTTCAATAAAAATTGTTTTAAGACTACGTTTGAATAACCTATTCGGAGTCTTAAGATACTAAACCGCTACACAACCATTATTTGGTCATTACTACCGGTACCGTAAGCTTGCCACCAAGCTTACTTGTTGTGTCTATGAGCAAGGCATTTAACGGCATGCCTCCATCTTTATGTGGCAAACAGGTGGTGGGGCCAAGCAGTCTACCCGTCGTGGTAACCCAGTGTGACGAAAGACATGCAAACAGAGCAGGAGCTCATACGCATGAATGAATAAATCGATACTGGTACCATAATTTTTACATTACCCTTTGTCCAGCAGCCTAGGTAATAGCCCAAACAATTGTTTAAAAAGTACGGTAGTTAAGGTCACACAGTTACATCTGACATACGAGGGTCAGTCAATAAGTAATGAGACTTTCTCAATTGCTTTTGTGTTTTTGTAGCTAAGGAACTCAAATTTTATGTGATGATTATGAATGGAGTTGTCATCTCATTTACAACAAAACTTGTTTATTTTCAGATTACTGTAGGTGGGATGATAAATTGAAATGACTACTAGGCTAGCAAACAGCTCATGGTTGGAACAAAGAGGAGTCATCAGATTTCTGTTGGCAGAGAGTGTAAAATCATGTGAGATTCTGTCTAGAATGCAAAGACAATATGGTCCTTCCTGTATGTCTAGAGCAAACTTCTACAAATGGGTGCAAGCATTCAAAGATGGACGCGAAAGCATTACTGATGATCTGAGAAGTGGAAGACCTGTGGATGTCTCTACCCCAGAAGCAGTACAGGCAGTTGAAGACCTGATCAAATCTGATAGAAGGATCACTTTAGGTGAAATTGCTACAAAATTGGACATCTCCCATGGCACAGTGTACGCAATTGTGCGTGAGAAGCTGCATTTTTCAAAAGTCAGCTGTCGCTGGGTTCCCAAGATGTTAACGGATGATCACAAAATGCAACGCCTGATGGCTTCCAGAGCATCACTACGCAGATACAGAAAGGAGGAAGATGCATTTCTGTCGAGAATAGTGACCCACCTAATACTAACACACTAACACACCCACCCTACAGCCCAGACCTTGCACCATCTGATTTTCACCTCTTCGGCCCACTCAAAGAGAGTATGAAAGGAATTCACCTCCAGACTGACGAAGAAGTGAAGGCTGCTGTGAGCAACTGGCTAAGGACCCAGTCCACGGAATTCTATGCCAAAGGAATAGACAATCTAATATCAAGATGGAACAAGTGTGTTGCAAAGGAGGGAGACTATGTTGAAAAATAAAAAAGCATTTTTTGATTACCAGTCATTGCAAACTTGAGTTATTGAGAAAGTCTCATTACTTATTGACTGACCCTTGTATAAATATCACTGGCCTGCAATCACTATTGATAAAAAATTTCAAAAACTTATTAATTTTATCCAACAATAACTAATCCAGCGTATGACAAACGGTACAGAAGTCTGCCCTGTCATTTAGGCTACAGTATAACTTAAGTTTTCAACTTTTCAGTATGCTTGTGCCACTAAATATACTGTATAAGTTACACATTACAATTAACTTAAACTCAGCATTCCCAAACACGCTGATTATTGGAATATGAAACTCCACAAAAGCTGGCTACAAATAAGCCTGCATGTTTAGCCCATAAAATTAGCCCAACTATTAGCAATAACAAGCAAACCTTAGCACCTCTTATCTTACTTTGACTGTAGATTCACTCCTTAACATCAGTAAAACAACATATTTAACGTTCATTCAATAACTGTCACGTTTATCGATTTGCTTTGCATAAAACGATGTTACTCCTATTCAATTCAATGCAAAACTACTCAAAATGGTCAGCCAGTTTTTTCGAAAGCGCATTTTGATGACGTTTGATCACGTTCGTGCAACCTTCCTATTAACATCGCTGTTGAGTGTCAAGGTTATATCGAAATCCCTTAATCGGGAAAATGTTCAATTCGGCTACAGTTAGTTGTGGTTAGAATTTGGGTTAGGGTTGATTCAAAGAATTTCTGCATTTTAGTACCGGTAATATTTAATTGAAGTGTCAGTAGAATCAAGCCCTCAATCTTGGTCAGTCAAATGTATTTAAAAGATTACCAAAATTGATTTCCGCCTTTATTAGGCCATCTTCCGTTTGTTCTTATTCTAGGATTCTATTTGAATAAGAACAAATTGAAAATGGCTTAGTATAGGTCGAAATCAATTTTGTTAATCTTTTAAATAAGTTTGACTGAAATGATGAGTGATGTCAATGCGTTTTAGTACTGTTGAAAGCAATTATCTTTTGATAGCAAAACTGTATGCAAATAAAAAATGAATTGTGTTCGTGTCATCGCATTACCACACGACAATGTTATATCAATTGAACTCATCTATGAAAACTGTCCCAAAAAAACTGTAAGTTGTCATAAATTACAAGAAGTGGCTATTTTGACATCCACAGCATTTTACCCTTGGAGATTATTTTGCCATCATCATTAATGTGTTTATATTGCTCTAACTCTAAAAGTGATGCTGTGACACATGGATAGTGCACCTGCCTAGAAATACAATGGTTGCGGGTTGGAATCTTGGCTGACAAGGCACTTAGAGAAAGCAGAACACTTAGAGGAAGGCATTGTACACTGGAGGGGGAAGCCCAGTATGTGAATGTACGGGGGAGTGTACAGTGTGGGAATGGCACACTGAGGGTGCATCTTTTTTAAATTGATTATTAAAATTGACCAATCACTTAATAACTCACAGCAAAATAGCCTCCAAAGGTAAAATGTTGTCAATGGTAAAATAGGTAAAATGCAGTTAATGGCTACTTTGCTGTCAAAGGCATTTTACTCTTGGAGGCTATTTTGCCACGAGACCTTTGTGATTATTCAATTTTAATGATGTATTAAACATATTACTTTTGGTTGTTTCTGATTGGTCATAGGTTATTACTTCAGGTAACTGCATGCACTAATGTATAGCAATACAATAATTTTGCACTCATCTATAAATATTCTTCTACTTTGATGAACCTTAGGTACAGTACTTATTATAGTGAGTTTGGTTGCTGTCACATTGGAAAAATTAAGTTTTTACTTATGAAATTGCTATTTTGCAATTGATAGTAATTTACCCTTAGAACAGTTTTGCTGTTAAACATTTGTGCGTTTTTAAATAAGTACTCTTGCTTTAACTCTTTCGCTCCCGCGATCATCGATTGATGATCTCGTGTTTTCAGTGTTTCTTTCAAATTTTTTTAAATTGAGTTACAAAATTAGTTTACTAAAAAATTGATTTGTGACTTTATTTTTCATCCGATTTTCATGAAATTTAATGGAGATTACATCTTTACCACAAAACCAAACCCTTTATCATTAACACAGTCTGAAAACTACTCTTTTGGGGCATCATTTCACAAAATTTCAAGCGATAATAATAAATTTTACTTTTTTGAATTTCCAAATTTTGTCAAAACCCCCCCAAACAAATTTGAATGGTAAGTAGATAAAAGTAAATTTAGTGCGTAAAAAATATGATATGTTGCTAAATACCGGTTACATTTGAAAGCTTAGGAAATTTGCTTTCCAGCAATATATAGCTTTAAATAGTTTAGACTAAGTGGTATATGATATTTACTGATCAAAAATGAGCACTGTACATCATGTCAGTTCAAAACCCCCAAAATTTTTTGACTTACCTTCACTAAATTATAATTTTTACAAAAACTACACCCTATAAAAAGATAAAATAAATTGCAAATGTTTCACCACTAAAGTTGTCATTTCGTATCAAATTTCCAAGGAGACAAGAAGCGAAATACAAGTTTAAAAGCTAGCAGAAGTTTGTCTTTCGTAAATCAAAGTTTGCTGTATCCCCCTTGTTTCTCAAGAAATGGGAAGGGTGTAAACAAGCGGCTGTTTCATTGTTAGTGACAGCATATTCTATTTAAACTTGATATTTTCTGAATCTTGAAGAAATTCCCTGTTCAAAAATACATAATGTTACATGGTTTAGGCTAACCTCTAGCAGATAATAACTGATTGTATTTTAGGTACTAAATTTAACTACCAAAATTTGGTACCGGTCGGTACCGGTCAAAAAAAAGGTCATTTGTCTCAGAAAATTGCAAATTGTAGAAAACCTAGGCTTTTAGGTAAGTTTTGATTGATGTAACTTGAAAGCTTATTTCCTTAGCATCATCTTGCGACCATTTCTAAAAAAGTTGGTAGAAAATAAAATCTGTAGTGATCTTTGAGGTGAGGGTACTACTTTAATTTTGAAGACAACTACCCACCAGTTGGGGGGGTTCATTTGCATAAAATTTGCATATTCAAAAAAAATGTTTTTTTTCTATTTGAAATCCTCAAGAAATGTAGATTTCAACGATATATCACACTTAATGTAGAAGTAGACAGCTGAGTAATGATTTACAAACAAACTTGAGGTACATAATTATGATTAATTATGATTGATTATGACAGTTTTTCGCGCTGCCATCTTACGGACATTTTTTTTCGCTTTTCACGCGGGAGCAAAAGAGTTAATGCATGGAGTGATGTTGCAGAATAGTGGATAGTGCTACTCCCTTCAAATGTGATGGTTATTGGTTGGAGTCTTTGCATGTAAAGTACTTTGACAGAGGCAATATACACTTAAGAGATGGTATTTGATTGTAAGGTACTGTTGTGGTAAAATTCTTGTCATCTCATATGTTTAATGCATGGTGGAAATTGGCCAATTACAAATGAGCAAGTCATGTCTTTAATAGGCAACTCGACTATTTCACTGTCAACAGGATTTAGGTAGTCCTTTAGTTTAGGGTTGAAAACTTGAGTATAGCGGCAATCTCATTTTAAGGATTACCAACAACGGATACGATTTGTTAGTTATTGCTGCAAACAAGGCTTGACCCTAACCCTAACCCTTACCCTAACCCTAACATGGTAATCCTTAAGTTAAACTTAGTGAATAAAAATGAGATTGCTGCTTTACTTTAGTTTCCGATGCTAAACTTATGGATTACCCAGGATCTAACCCTTGGAAGCTATTTTGCTGTCAGGTATTTGTGACTGGTCAATTTTAATAATGTATTTACTATGCGTCTTCAGTAGAGAACACTGGATCAACTAGTAGAAATTACCCTTATCGGAGGTAATGACCTCGATCGGGGACAATTGTCACGTGTTCATGACGTCAACTCAGTATTGTTCCCCGATCAAGGCATTTTACATAATATCTTCATTGCTATTTATTGTTGGGATATATTGGATTATGCATTTGGGCCTTTTTCTCTGAGGAAACTTGGGGGGTGGATTAGTAGTCATGACAACCAAGATCAAAGCCGATAGAAACTGCTATTTTTTTTACTTTGAAACTCAAGTGTTGGACATCTTGTAACAGTAAAATCAACTTTATTTGCTTGTATAACTAGCCAAAATTATTTTTAAAATTTATAGTTAGAGTGTCATTTTTTAACAAATTCTGGTTACTGTTGGCTGGTAAGTCAATCTAACATGAAAACTTGATGAAATAAGTTACAAAGAAAGAAGAGCTCCGGAAAGTTTGCACAAGCATGTATTTGCATCACAGATGCAACTAACAAATCTCGCTTGTTGATTATTAAAAAAATAAAAAAAATGAAATTGCAGCTTTTTAATGACATGCAAGCGCAAAATCTGCTACCATGCTCAAACAGAAAAAAATACTTAATGAAAGTATTTGTTTGGATTGTGTAGACTATACTGAAAAGTTGCGTTTAACTGCTGATAGGAGTTTCACTTTCATTGAAGGCAGACAAACGTTTTATGACAAGCCCACTAGTTCTGAAGATAATACATTCAGTAAGTTAGATAAAGAAATTCCAGTTTTCGACATTGAAAGGCTAAATTCAACACTTGATAGGGATATTGAAGAACTAGTAAAGAGAAGTGGTGCTCAGAGCTTAATTGTACTTCATCATTAACCTGTGCAGTCCCAACGTATCTTGGGGTAAAGGTGAATAGGTTGCTCACTTTCCATTACCTCCTTAAGGCTTTGCACAAAAGACTCTCCACCCAAGTTGCACTGTTGAGGCGAGGTGTGGGATCTGGATGGGGTGCAGGTGCCAAGATATTGTGCATCTCTGCTCTTTCCTTGGTCTACTCCACAACTGAGCACTGCGCACCAGTTTGGTGTCGTAGTATGCATACTTTCCTCATTGACAGCATTCTCAATGATGCTTTGCACATTGTCGCTAGATGCTTGCATCTCACACCAACGTAGGACTTGCCTGTCTTCACAGGCATCCAGCCAGCTGAGCTCCACTGATTAGGAGCGACATTCTCTTTGGTGAATCATGCTATCCATGACCCCACCAATGTACTGCACAGACAGTTGGTTGGGCAGCAGGATGTGCACCAAGGGAGATTTAAATCAAGACGCCCATTTGTATCTGCTACGTGGAAACTATGAGATAGTCTGTCCAAACTGGACATCTGCATGAAGCAGTGGACAAAACATAAATGGAATGCAGACTACTTGGAAAGTACTTCAAGTAGTCGGTGCTTTCATTACCAGGGTAAGTTCTAGGCCATTTGCATTGAGTCTGCCCAGAACATCTTGGGTAAGGCTCAATTCGCCTGCAAACTGGTGTTGGATATTTTCAAAATGGGGTCTTGCTCCATCACCGAATTGCATATGTGGCACCACTGAGCAAACTTCAGTATTCAATGGTCTACTTTGCCTGATCTATATGGCTATTAGGAACATGAATGATCTTCCTGCTTCTATGCCTTCTTCTGTCAGCTGCCTTCTTTATTGCTAAAGATCTGGCCATTCGGTCCTTTTTCCTTTTGGTCCCTACTCCATTGGAGGCCACACAAGGAGCTTTGATTCGATTGGAGCGCTGGTCTGAGTACTGGTGTCTTCCTTTCAATCCAAGAAAATGTGAGGCCTCCTCAGTAAATCCCCACCAAGCTAACCTCCAGCCCAATCTCCTCTTATTCAACTCTCTCCTCCGTTTCAATCCCACTCCAACTTTTCTTGGGGTCATCTTTGACTGCACTCTTTTTTATTCTAAACACGTATCTTCGCTGAAGGCCAAGTTTTTCACTGTCTCAAAGCTTTACGCTGTATCTCTGCTTTCTCATGGTTCTAAGGAGGCCCTTTCTCTCTCTTCTGTATATAGCTTTTATTTGGCCCCTTTTCACGTATGTTTCACCTGGATGGTTTCCTTTTCTTAAGCATTACCAATATCACTAAATTGAAACGCCTTCACCTGGCAGCTAGTTTCACCATTACCGGCTGCCTCTTGCCCTCCTTTATCCCATTTCTCCTCTCTGAGGATTCTCTTCCTCTCCTATGAGTCACACTGACTCATTTCTCTTTGTAATCTTATGAGCACGCTCTTTGTTTCGATATAATGATATAATCTGCTATAGCCTAGTAATCTCTGAGTGTCAAAAAGACTTCAAAATTGCCATAGTGACATCAGAAATATTTATTGGTGGGTGACATTGTTTGAAGATTTTTAAAAACCACTTTCAAATTCATGATGTATATAAAAAAGTCTATCTAATCACATTTGAAGGCAGCTACAGTATGCCACAACATCACTACCAGAATTATAGCAAATATGCCTATTTAAATGCCCATAAATGATGACTGAAATATAGCCGCCAAGGGTAAAATCCTGCTGACAGCAAAATATCCACTTTCTTTTTAAGAGTTATTAAAATTGACCAATCACAAATGTTCAATGGTAAAATAGCTTTTAAGGTCAAATACTGCACACTGCCAAATAGCCATTGCCTTTAGATATATTTTATCACATGTTGTTTTTTCAGTTTCGCAGGCCAGTGGATGAAGTTCTTGGAAAAACTATTTCAAGAATGATTTGTTCTATTAGTCAGGGCAAGAAAAAAAAGAAGTCGTTAGCTGCAAAATTGCAAAACATTAATGAGAAAGATGATCTGCTTACAACGCCAGTTATAGTAGTGCTAGATTCTTCTCAACAAGAGGTGGGCAATACTATAATAAGGTATATCAAAGCAATTTGAGACAAGTTTGCTATTTTTCAACTTTTTTATCTACTGCTTGTGCAATTACAACCTTGATCTTACCATCTATTTTTGAACATTTGCATTTTTAGTTACCACTTGGCAACATTGATCTTACCATTTATTTTTGAACATTTGCATTTTTATTTACCATTTGGCAACATTGCATGTCGAGTAATTATTGGGTCCAGAAATATAGTCTCTTAAATTAAGCAGATTTGCTTTTCCAATTACATTCTGAGTGAGGTAATTTGGGACAAAGTTAAAATGCCTAAAAATGTTGAGGGTAATTGAGAAAAAATTTGTAAGGTAATTGTGGTTATCAATAGTGGTTTTGTGACATTGTGGCTTGATCTGCAAGTTGATGCTATCTGAGGCTTAATTTTAATTTATATCAATGTACTTCATCGAGTTTTTAAATTTGGGATTTGGATCAAATTTGAAAAATAAGCCTGATTGTTCTTGATTTATTCTTGTTTGTAATTTTTTTAGGCAGTTGCTAGAATTTCTGTGCTGACTTTTTAGCTTTCAACCCTAAAAAGCCAGTCAAAGATTATTGCATTTAAGTTATGATCAAAGCATTGGCTGGTTGGTTGTGTGCCATCTTTTTTTGTCTATGTCAGATGTCAGGCGCACATAACTGCATGTGCAGTCAACCAAAACTAGCCTAATTGGAGTTACAACAAATTGCTCAGAATTATGTGAGGTCAGACAACATATCTGTTCAAATAATGTGAGGCATTACTCAACATATTTTTACTTGTTCTGAACTGCCCTAGTTGACTGACAGAATTTTGTAACATTTTAGAAAAATAGGCTGATTGTACCAACTAAAGTATGAAAATTGCAGATATCCGAAAATGTGCAGAAATTTCTGGTTTAAATAAATTTAATTATGCAATCATGAGTTTTTATTGCGTTTCATTTACTATATTTCTCTGATTTCTGTTATTCTTCATTAGGTAGTTTTTTGTAATTCTGTGCTTCCTGTTTTGCAATTAACTTCTGTATTTTTATGGTTTGACGTGAGTTGCTGTGTTTCCGTAATGTTATGTTTTAGCATAAATTTCAGTAAATCTTGATTTTTGCACTTTAATGCTGTCCAAAGAGATTTACCCATCATACTGACCTGTGCATTTATAAATCCTTTGATTTCAAGCGTTTGAATTGTTTTTCTCTCAAATTTTTAATTGGTTGGCAAAATTAAAGAAGTTGAAATACACTGAATCAAGCACAACTTTTTAAAAGATTGATTGATGATATTATTTGGCTGTCATATGGTAATGAATTAACCGAAAAAATTGAGCAAGCACTAACGAATACATGCATGGAGTACAAATTAAAACTCATTTTTAGAAAAGTTAGCACTAATGAAACAGGAAAAAGTCTGGAGTTCCGGGATGTTCTTCACATGATTGACAATTCTAATCAATTCGGATTTTTTACTACTAGTTTTATTAAAGAAACAGCTACTAAAAGATTGTTCTAAATGGCTATTCTTACCACCCTCTATGCATTTTCAAATCTATTGTTTTTGGTGAATGTGTTAGACTACGAGCACACAGATTAAATGAAAAAAATGAGTTGTACCTTAAAGATTTAGAAAGGCTAAAAAAGAAATGTATAGACTCTTATTTCAACAAAAAAGTGGTAGAGAAAATCATTAATTTAGCAAAAACATGGACTAATCGTTTTGGACCAAAACCATTGAATAAAAACAAGAATACAGATCCTATGCTGATTTGGGCGTCCGCTTTTACCAATTTACTCCAACTTACTGCCAAAGAGAAAAGCCTAGTTCAAGCTACCATCGTGTATAGGTGTCCATCTACCCTTGCCAGTATGCTTACCGATTATAAAAAGGTAGCTCATGCAACCACTAAAAATAGTAATCAAGGAAGATCCCAACCTTGCAAGAAATGTGCCCTTTGCGGCCACTTCAACCATTATAAATCTATGGTACATCAAACTAGTACCATCACAGCAGCCAATGGTAGAACTTTTGCATTAAAGCAAACCTTGGATTGTTCAAACTATGGCATATACGTGGCTACATGCCGTTTATGTCACAAACAATATATTGTTGAAACCATAAACAAATTTTCAAAACGCTGGTGCCACCACAGATTTATTTGGAATCAATTTAAATACGACAATACTGATAATAAAGCAGCATTATTACATCATTACCACACCTTCCATCGACTCACATTACAGACAAAACCAGATATTCCCAATTGTTTTTTTGTAACGTTTGTAAATCAACCGCCCAAACATCTTTTATCTATTTACGAAAACATATGGCTAGACAAATTAAATGCTCTTGCTCGCAATAAGTGACTTTGTAACTATTTTTTTGTTTTTGGAATATGGTTTTAGTTATATTTCCTCTCACATCTCAGTGTGTTATCTATCACTTACGTCACGGCTTCTATAGGTTATGACCCTTAACTCATTATTATGATATACTGCCGTTTGTTTATTTAGTAAGTAGACGTCTCTTTTATCTCACATCTATTTCTATATAACTTAACCTATGACGTAGTCGGTCGATTTGGCAGTAGAGAGCTCAATGATAGCTCCTGACAAGCCGCCTTAGGCCAAACAGACTGTTGAGGTGATTTTGACTGGAATAAATTTTATTTTAACTTAACCTATCGTATTAGTTTAAATGTATTTTGAAAGGAGTGGGAGCTAGTTTTATGGCCTGTAGTTTTGATAGCTGTTTATTATTATTGTAGACCCTGTACAGATAAATATTTTTGCTTCTTGTTAAGTTTTGAAGATTTTATTATCTTTGTACAGCTTATTCTTTGGTTTACCATTAGTTTGAAAATATTTAGTATTTTTTTGTGCGATTTTTATTATTTTTTTGCAGAAACTGAAGATGCGTTAGCGAAATTAATTTTTCTTATGGCAAATAAATGTCTAAACTGACTTTATTGCTGTTTGTTAATAGCGGACCCTTTTTCAACATTTACAGATACAATAAAACACTGGTAACATAATTGATCCGGGAAATTTGAAATTACAGTACAGAGTGCAGGTTTTGTTTTCTAAGTCAAATTAGTGCCAGGTAACTGATTGTTGGGCTAACTGATTGCCAGATTAGTAATGGTCAACCTGTACTACCAACAGTTTTGATTGCTTTGTGTGATAGTAATGTGCTGGTCATAATTTTCTGAATTGTGACAGTAACTCTTTTTTGTATCTGAACTGCAGTTTGATTGCTTTGTGTGATAGTAATGTACTGGTCATAATTTTCTGAATTGTGACAGTAATTCTTTTTTGTATCTGGACTGCAAAATAGAATCACAACATAATTCAATCAGACTTTCTCTGTCATTGGAATTAAGGTGGCATGTGTTGACGTCTTCGATGAATGAATTGTTGATTTAAAGGTTTTAATGTCAAAGATCTTCATGTTCTGGAAAATATTGGTTAAAATTGTTAGGCAACTCTTTCACTATTGACTTACAAAGCTCAGTAACTTTTATCGTTAACATGAACACTTGTCATGTACTCATTTAAAATTGGTGACTTGTATCTTCCTTTAGCACAAATTATCCCAGAGTGCCAGCTTCTGTTTGAAAGCATTTGTCTTGTTTCTCAGTACAAAGATATTTGCGCAAAAGCCTTGCAAGTATTAAACTTGTTCTCATCAAATCTATCTGCCAAATATGCAAGCTTACACTGCCACGTGTTATCCAACAAAAGTTGTGCTAAGGGGACTTTATTTCTCTCAAAAAGTATTTTGTTTGTTCTTGGAGTTCAAATAGGTGAGAAAGAACTTATTCTCATGGCACTCATATTACTTCTGCATGGAGAAGATAATGATGCTGTGAATCCATACTTCCACACAATGCTGGAAAAGTCTGGAATTCGAAGGTTGACTTCTAATTGCATTAAGGTAAAATAGAAAATTTTGCTCAAAAATGATCACCAACATCATATGGTACCATACAGCAATCTATTACATCATGTCAATAACCCGTGATCAGTTTCAATCTATTGGGTCTGATTAGGCTGGTGTGTGTAAAAAACACTCAGTAACAAAAATGATGAAGCAAAACAAATTTGCCATTGGGTGCAAAAAAAAGATGGAATATAGAACAATATGATACAGAAATATCTATATCATAGGGGTCTCATTTAAGGACACACACACAAGACATGGACAACAAATCACATCGGTAAGCCCTAATAGGGTGTAGGATCATTGTCAAGACTTTTATCGTTTTACAAATTGTAGAGGTTGCTAGTTGCTAGGTAGCAATTTTCAAGGTGATCTACTAAGAAAGATCTGCCTCCTGCATCACACAAAGGTAAAATAGAAAATTTTGCTCAAAAATGATCATCAACATCATACAGTACCATACAGCAATCTATTACATCATGTCAATAACCCGTGACCAGTTTTGTTCTATTGGGTCTGATCAGGCAGGTGCAAAAAATGCTCAATAACAAAAATGCTGAAAAAAACAAATTTGCTGTTGGGTGCAAAAAAAAGATGGAATACAAAATAATATGATATAGAAATATCTATAGTATAGGGGTCTTATTTAAGGACACACACACAAGACATGGACAACAAATCACATCGGTAAGCCCTAATTGACTGAAACTTTATAGAGTAAAGTTGTAACTGGAATCAGTCAATATGAGAACTCACACTTTATTAACAAATCGATTTCACTAAAATAGCATCTTCAGTGTTCTGTAAAGCAACCACAATGATAAATGATATATACTTACGTTAAGTTAAGATGGACAGGCTCACAAAACTAACTCCATCATTAACACTGACTGACTGCAATAAGAAAACACTGCACACTTTAGGCTGATACAACGATAAGAAGTTTTCCTAACCGGAGCTGCTAAGTAACTGGAAAATTAAACAGGTTGCCAGAGTAATACATATGATAACGATTATGACAAGGCATTACTAATAATCAGATTACGTAAAAAATGTAATAATGAAATACTGCAGGCACAACAAACAGTTTATATAGATGAAGAAACCATTACAATAAATTTATAATGCAAAATGAAAAAGTGATAACCAAACAGTGGCATTAAACAAGGTGTCAAAAATTTTTTTTTTGGTAATAAAGTTCTATTTATATTTGTTGTAGCTTTTTATTTTTTGATCCATTTGCTTTCGCTAATATCAAGGTTATGGTAGTATCTAGGTTCCTGTCAAAATTTGACTTGGTAGCATTCAGAAATGTCTGGGTGAGAACTAATGAAGTTTTTGTGGTGATTATGGAAATAAAGTAGAAGAGCAGCTTTATCAGCATGGTTTTGTGTGTTATTATTTTTCCAAAACATACGGTGATTGGTCTATCTAATTGAAAATTTGTTTTTAGTTTGTCCAACGTAAATTTGATGACATAATTTGCATTGCGCTGCTTATATTCCATAGTTGTCACAAGTAAGGCATTCTGTAAGAAATTTTAAGCCCTAATAGGGGTGTAGGATCATTGTCAAGACTTTATTGTTTTACAAATTGTAGAGGTTGCTAGTTGCTAGGTAGCAATTTTCATGGTAATCTCCTGTTATGAAAGATCTGCCTCCTGCATCACACAAAGGTAAAATAGAAAATTTTGCTCAAAAATGATCATCAACATCATACAGTACCATACAGCAATCTATTACATCATGTCAATAACCCATGATTGGTTTCAACCTTATTGGGTCTGATCAGGCAGGTGTAAAAACACTCAGTAACAAAAATGCTGAAAAAAATTTTGCCATTGGGTGAAAAAAAAATTGGTAACGAATTTTCACAGTGTTAGTAAGTACATTTTTCAAATCAGAAAAAAGCTTCTTTGAAGTTAAATGCTCTCGATGTATGATGCAGTGAGTAAACAGCATTTCTTTGTACACAACTTTTATTTTTACAACCACACCAGAGCGATAACCAGTCATGCTCACAGCTTCATCAGTACGTTGATTTAGCAGGATGTACCACCTTGACCTCCTCCAAAACAATTTTTTCTGTCTATTTTTTTTCTTACTGAAGTATTTGTTAAGAAGGTTAAATATTTTTAATCTGGTGGTACATCTTGATAAGTCAATGTAATGTAGAAGCTTTTCCTTAAAATTTGTTTTTTTCTTTAGCGCACAAAACAGAGAAGAATGGTACATCTTGCAATGGCACAATTGCTCATGTCAATTGACTCGTTTAGTTGAATAACAAAATGGGGTGATATCTTTATCTCCTGTATAAGCTGCTGTTCAATATCCACTGCATATCTTTAGTCATTTGCTGAACTGAGCTGTTGGCGAGTGGTATGCCTTCATATTTTTGAGCTGCTTCAGGACCCAAAATTTCTTCAGCTGCAGATAAGATGCATGGCTGTACTGACTCTTTCCCAATTGTGTGTTTTTTTTGTTTCAGGTATTTGTAGAGAAATTAGATAGGATGCTTCGTAGAGAATTTAGATATAATTTTTCGGTTGTCATCAACTTTTTCATTTGCTTTATTTGATCATTCATATCAGAGAGTAGTCATTTAAAATATTTAAGTGGCTTGCCTTCAAGATTGCTGTGCTTGGAGTGAAAGTAATGAGTAAGTTTGGAAGGTTTCATAGTGTCATTTGAGAGAGTTTGAGAGCACACCAAACATAAGGCAGTGGTGATTGTTCACTACAAGGAGCTATAGTAAAACCAAGCTTCAAGTATTTTTTATCATATTGCCTGCCAAATTCCCCTTTTCTTTCTTCTGTGACAATCAGCTTGTCTGTATATGCCCTTTTTGTAGTTTGCGCTACATATGGAGTAGGCCTACTTGTACTTGCTTCATTTCCATTTTGAGAATTATCTATTTCAGAAGCTTACTTTTATCCTAATTAAAATACACCATAATACCTTGTTGTTTTGTAGGTTCCATATTAATCATTTTGCAGGTTGACAGGACAAGCTATTGCAGCTGCATCTCAAAAGTGATGAATAGCTTTGTATTATATAACTTTTTGAAAGCCAGACAGTTTATGACGAAACAATCATAAACAGCACAAAATGAGTTTTGCAGCGAGTAAGATTTAGTTTAGTAACAACTTTGCAATACTTACAATTTCATATTAAAATTAGCTTGGCAGAAAGTGAGTTACTTTGTAGACCACCAAAAATATAACGCTGACTGGCAGTTGAAACCTCTGTTCTAGCATACTCAACACACAAAATGCCTTTTCTCTGCTAGTGAATACCATTTAAACACACTGGTTTAAACAAGAGTATGAATAATTTATCTGTCAAAAATTTCTATACCTGAAAAGAGACGCATATCAAGCATTAAACAAAATTTTGGCCAGTTTCTAACCAAGCTGTGCAAATTTAAAGTCATTTGAACAAGAACTGGCAAAGTCATTAGATTTCAAAATAATGTCAAATTTTTTGAAACACCTTATAATTTGCTAGGCTTTGAAGCAGGCTTCTATTTGAAGCTTTTTTCATGAAAACTTAACTCCAAGTGTAGCCTCACAGCTTTTTAATAGCAACTGTTGCTCTGGTTTCATTTCTGCACTTACATTTTTATGTTTCTTAGTACAATTTGAAATTATAAAACTGAAAACAACCAATAGAATTGACATGACAACAAAATGTTGAGAGCTGGTGCTGTCTTAATGATAACTGGCTCCACCTCTTCAAATTTTAAAAAGAGCTCCAGCTCTTAAAAAAGTGCCTTGCCCCAGCGCCTTAGCCCTGCTATTTTGAATGATGATATATGTTGTTAATTTTAGATATGTCAAGATTTAAAAGGAATAATTGCATGGAAAGCTGCAAGTCACTTAAAGATCAACGGTTGTGTTTGCGATGTGTTGTTCAACCCACCTTCAGTAACAAAGATCACTCTTCCTAACACACCACTAGTGGGCTTGCCATTTCTGCCTGCCCTACAGTTTAACCTTGCATCACCAGAATATTCAAAGTTGGTATTTGTTATTTCTTTGTTTTGATACACGATTTTGCAAATTTGAATACAGCTTTTTGATACTAGCTTTTGCACATGGAAGTAGCAAGAAAGATTGAAGTTCATCTAAAAATTGTTGTTTACATGTGGTATTGGAAGCATGTTTTAGCATACTTGGAAGTATGTTTATAAAATTAGTTATGCTTATTTGGGAATGGTTAAATGTCATCTTTCAAATCTTGAATGCAAAAGTTTATTGAATTGAGTTTATGTTGTAAAAGGGGCTAACCTTTTTTCTTTTGCTCTTTTCAATATCACTACTGAAATTTCATGCATTCTTGTGATTTAAAGTAGCCAAATAAACTCATTGGAGCATCTGGCAACCACTGGAAAGAGAAATGGAAAAAGAAGTAAAGGGAGGCTGTGAGACAAATATCTAAATGGCATTAAAAAATAGATGCAAACTGGGATTATAGAAATATTACTTTGTGTGGGAAATAGATGTAAATGAAAGACCATAATGGCCAATGCCTGTGGACTTGGTACTAAAAGAATATAGTCAAAGCCTTTTTACGGGTTTTGCAAATGTATATAAAAAATGTCAAGTATCTTTGCTATTGTTTTTGCTCTGAATGTGTTGAAATGAGTGCTAAAGAATCAAAAGTCTGGAGTAGTGATTTAACCAAACAGATAGTAAACACAGATTGAATAAAGAGATTGTGAACAGGATTGTTGCAGAAAGAATAACCATAGTTAACCTATTAAACAGGGCTAATAAAAAATTTTTCTAATAAAAAACTTCATTTTCTCTTTTTAACACTAGAAAGACGGAGGATTTTCTTTACCTAGAAAGACGGCCGCAGTCAATTTTGATCGCGTATCATATTGTATTGAATAGCGACTTGTCATGTGAACAATTAATTCTTAGCAGTTTTTGGGGTGGTTTGAAGCATTGTTTAATTAGGGTAAGAATATACAAATGAGCAATACACGTTATTTTATTCGGTACATGATGAGCAAGTGGCAACAATCACTTTTGATGAGGTGTGTTTACCACAACAAGTTTTGTGGCATGAATGGCAAAACAAGGTCGTCTTGTTTCTGCATTGCTGTATTTGGCATTGCTTCTGTTGCTGTGATTCTTGGATGGATCCACTTGCGCTTTGAGATGTTGGAAGAGTAGACATTGTGCTTACTGTTGGAGAATCACCACACATTTCTCTTATCAACTACAGTAAGAATTCTCACCTCAAAATGTTCTCCTTCGTCATTTCTTGGTAGATGATGTAAGCGTTTATGCATGCACAATCTATAATATTAAAAAATGCTGCCACTGGCCATCTTCTCGTGGCACTCTTTCACGTATGATATCGTGCCATTTGATCCAAAACATCAACACCCACTTTGGTCCTGTTGTAGTACTCGATTGTCTTCAGTTGCTTCTTCTTATGGGCCTGATCAATCAAAACACTTTTGTGCGTAGAGCTTAGCAAATAAACCAGTTTGTTCTTAGCCTTGTAAATTGTTAGTGTTTCATCAGATGGAGATATATACACCTGTGATGAACGCAATGGCTGCTACTTCATCATTACATCCACTTTAGGCGCTTCCTTTCTTTGCTTTCTCACAGTGCCAAGAAGGGTCGTTTTTCTGCTTTTAGTTTCTCTGCCAATTTCAAACTAGTAAAGTAATTGTCCGTTGTGACGTTATATCCCTTCTTGAAATAGGGCTGCATCAACCACAGGCACACATCCGCCGGAAGGTCATTTTCTCTGTTCCTTGAAGCATCCTTACCAAGATAAGGCTTTCCATTGCAAAGGTACTTTGATGTGACGTCGACCAAAAGCCAAAACTTTATCCCAAACTTATCAGGTTTGTTTGGCATATATTGTACAAATGGACATTGTGTCTTGCAAGGAAATAGTTGTTCATCGATTGTCAGATCAAAACTTGGTATGCAACACTTTTTGTAATTCTCAATAAAGGCATTCCAAGTATCAGAAATCATAAAAAAAACTTATCTGTTTGTCTTCTTTGACTTCGTGTGGAAAAATTGTCAAATCTCAAATGTTTCATTAGCTCCTTGTGCCTGTCCCTGCTCATTGTATTTCCAAAAATGCTGATACCCCACCCCTTACTCCAAAGTTGTTGGATTGGTGTATTTTTCCCAGCCAACACACCACGTGCTATTTGAATTCCAATAAATTTTTCCAGTTTGCGGAGTTCTACTGTAAAGCTTTCATTTTCAGCTTTTCCATGATTGATGGTAAATTTTTGAATAGATCGTAACATAGGCTTATCTATAAATGATCAAAATG
The DNA here is from genome assembly GCA_963675345.1 of Trididemnum clinides. Lineage (NCBI taxonomy): Eukaryota > Metazoa > Chordata > Ascidiacea > Aplousobranchia > Didemnidae > Trididemnum > Trididemnum clinides. The sequence continues at coordinate 35,325,185 of OY776296.1, forward strand.
CACTGAGTGGACTTCCAAGTTGGATTCCTCTATGAGAGTACGATGTAGGTCCAGGTCTTCCTGAAAAAACATTTTCAGCTGCAGCTCTACCTCTGACAGTATTATTGGTGATGCGTTTCCAAGTAATTTCAGCTCTAGTTGGAAGTGCATCCCACTGGTTGTTGGATGGCTGCCCTCCTCCGGTACCGTTTGCAGAAGCAGGTGAATCAGCAGGGTCTGTACTCTCTGTATCCGAAGAATCTGAACTCTCAGATAAAACATGCACAATTGCTTGAGATGTAATATCTTCATTTTCATCACACGAGCTATCGGAGTCATCTGGACACAAGAATTGCAAGATGGCTTTGGTTGCATTTATGGATTTGTTTCATGCCATAGCGAGGGAAGTGTTTATTTGATAGTGCTTATTGCTAATTTACAGCTAATAATTTTCTAAATTCAAAAATATTTCAGCAAGTGATTGCTCATCAAGATTTGATCTTATTTGTAAGCTGATAGAAATTGTTTATATCAAAGCACTGCACTTTTTCAACTGCTAAAGCTTGATGTTTTTATAAGACTAATGATCTAACTACTACTTCTGTTTGGCATACTACTGTTGTAGCATGTACTTTAGAAATGCACCGATATCACAGCTGTGCTCTTTTTCTGACCTTCTATAAATTAAAATCTGTTGAATCTACTTAGTACTTATTACCTAACTTTTCTTATTTTTATGTTACATCATTGACATGCGGCTATAAAATAAACTGTCCGCTAAACTACTTTGAGATAAACTTCCGAGCAATCAACCACAAAATCAAAAATCTAATGATGCAACAATGAAGTAAATGTGCGAGAAAAGGGGGTTGGTCTGTGGACGCATTGTTATATGGTAATTTTTTATTGTCTTACAAAGGTAAGAAATACTTTTACAATGCTTTCTGCAATTGAAAAGAATGTAGTGGTCACTTTGGACCGCTTGTCTTTGTAGGTAGAGTGTTTTACTGGTGTGATTCTGGCAAATGCACCAATATAATTTTTTGTTTGCAGTTAAATCTATCAAAGTTGGAAAAACTCATAGGGGTAACAAGTCATATTTTGTACAAAGACAAGAGCAAACATGAAAACTAAAAAACAGAGTGGTCAATTATGACCACCCATCTTTCTAGTGTTAATTTACACGGCTTTGGTCATTAAATACTTCCAATATTATATGGAAAGTTACTTGTAATAGCAATACACTGCTGTTTAATTGATTGTCATTGAGAAATGTAACTAGTTTAATTATTTTACTATAATCAGCAAAAACTAAAGTTTGCCAATAATTTTTGTTCTGCTGTCATAATAATCTACTTTTTTAAAGTTATTAGTAATACCAGTAGCAGTAACTTAGCAAATACAATGTGATTAACAAATTTCATCCTCTGTAGCTATTCCTGAACAAGCCAGTGATGTGTCAACAATGCCGGTATCATTACCAAGCACATTTTTAATCATATCAGAGGAAGTGTTGCATGCAGAAGTTCTTTGGGTTATTAAAGCAATAACCAGTCACTGCTCATTTAGTTCTTGCCGAGTTATTGGCTGTTTATTTTCTAAAGTGTTTCCAGATAGTCAGATTGCACAGTCATTTTCATGTGGAGCTAGAAAGTGTGCTTATTTAGCATGTTTTGGCATTTATCCTTATTTTCATGAGCAGCTTATAGAGAAAATTTGTGCAGTCAAGTACTATTCTTTATCGTTTCATGAAAGCTTGAATCAAATCAACCAGAAAAAGCAAATGGATATGATACTTAGATTCTGGGACAACAAAAGCAATGAAGTAGCAGAAAGATACTTAAATTCAGAGTTTATTGGTCATGCTACAATAGCAGATATGTTGACTCATTTTAAAAATGGAAAGGCTTTACTTAACTCCAGCAGTTGGTCCAAACATCTATGGATTGTCCCAATGTGAACTGGAAGTTCTATAGCAATCTTTTTCAAGAACGCAAAGGTAAAGAAGTCCCAGACTTGCTAAATATTGGAAGTTGTAGTTTGCATCTTGTCCATGGAAGTTTTGAAAAGGGAGCAAAAGAATCTGGAGAATCTTTGCAATACTCTGCATTCTCTGTGGCAAATTTTTTATAATACTCCAGCCAGAATGGAAGATTTTATTCAAATTACCTACAGTAATTTGTTTCCCTTTTGGTTTTGTCAGCATAGATGGTAGAAAATATCAAGGTTGCTAAACAACCTTTTAAATTTGGCTTCACGTCAACAAATTTGTCAAAACTGTGAAGAATGAAAGAAGAAGAAGAAAAAGAAGAGTAAAAGAAAAAAAGCAGCTTTTGCATCTGCATGTGATGATACCCTAATTGAAGCTAAGCTGGAATTTTTTGTTGCTCTGACAAAACCGCTGCAAGAATTTTTGTTAAAGTTTCAAACCAATGCTCCAATGACTCCTTTCTTGGCTTTGTCTTTGAAAGATTTGTTACTGTCTATCATGGGTCATTTTTTAAAAAAAGAAGTTTTAGAAAAAGCTGATACGTTTAAGAAGTTATCTGCTATTGACCCTGCTGACAAAAAGAAACAAAAAACCCAAAGCATGTTGACGTTGGCTTTGCTGCTCAACTCCTTTCTCGGCTTTGTCTTTAAAAGATTTGTTACTGTCTATCACAAGTCATTTTTTAAAAAACGTTTTAGAAAAAGCTGATACGTTTAAGAAGTGATCTGCTATTGACCCTGCTGACAAAAATAACTAAAAAACCCAAAGCATGTTGACTTTGGCTTTGCTGCTCGAGGTACTTTAAAAAAGTTACAGGTAAAAAAAACTGCAAGTAAACTACGAATCTTATCTTTCAAAAATGATTGCATTAAGTTTTTGTCTGCTATTGTAATCAAACTGTTGGAAAGATGTCCTTTAAAGTATTCTTTGGTTCAGAGTTTGGTGATTGTCATACCACAGAAGTTGGTATCTGATTTTCCAGAAGCACAGGTTAAGTTTAAGTGACTTCTGCAGATTTTACTCAATGGAAAGTGGTGTTTGGTCAAAGCTTAGGACCAAATTCTTACTCAGTTCAAAGGCTTTGTATTGGAAATGAAATCAAAACCATCTTGCTGAGTTTTTAAGTTTCAACATGAATACAAACAGATTGGATAAATTCTATTGGAATTACATGAAAGATGCAAAGCACGCATAGGTCTGGGAAGTTTTTAGAATTATCTTCATGCTTTTGCAAGGTCCAGCTACAGTTGAAAGAGGGTTTTCAGTCAACAGTGAACTTTTGATTGAAAACTTGAAAGAGAAAACCTTAGATGCAAGTCACTTTGCGTACAGTTGTGTCAAGAGTGATTGTAATCATTTCGGTGAGTTTTTTTTACCTCCAGACTGAAAGGAAATGTTTAGGCAGCATAAATGCGTATCAGTTGTATCAAGAAGAGCAAAGGAAACTTCATGCTAAAAGTGATAAAGCTAAAAACTGGAAAGCTGTAGAAGATGAAATTTGTGAAGTCAAATGTAATAGAAAGTTATTGAATAAAAGCATCCAAGCTATGAGCCTAAAAGCAGACGAATTAGCTACAGAGACAGAAGTAAAGCACAGTTTTACTTTGCTTGCAAAGTCGAATGCTTTCAGACTGAAGATTCGTGAAAGTGAAGAAAATGAGAAAGTTTTGTGACCAAGTATGTGTTTTGAAAAAAAGTTAAGTTTATGGAATAACATTTATCTTTGTATGCTTAAGAAGTATCACATTGTTTCAATATTTAAATTGCCTATGCTCTATCATGACTTTTTGTTGAACTTTGATGGTTGTTGTGTTTTTTTCCTGGGAGAATTGTTGATAAAGCATATTTCTTATTATGCTTTCTCAATGCAACTACAGCACCACCTAATTTACATGTTTGGAAAAAAGTAGTTATGTGAACTTTTTATACCAGATTTACTGAGAGATGTTTTTCTGTTAGATTGTGGAATCATTTTCTTGAGCCCAAAAATTTTCTGTGTATATGTTTCTTGTTAATTTTTGATGTGGCATTTCATCGTGTTATAACTAACTTGTTCATTCATGTTGTACCTAGATTGCATAAAATCATAGTTAGCATCAAAATTGCTCAGTATTTCTAGATCCAGTTGAATGAGAATTGTAAAGGGGCATTTTGTAATCTAGTCTTTCATATCATTGTTGGTTTGATATTATTCTAATAACAATAATATTCCAGCTTAGAAACAAAGCTATACTAAGTAAAATGCTCGGCTCAGAGATTGTAGGGTTAAACATCACAAAAGAGAACTTTTTTCTGGCCAGAAGAAATAACTATTGTGGTATTGTTTTCATAGCCACACTGTAGTTGTTTGTAAATTTAATTGCAATGTCCAGGGCTGTTGCATGTGCTAGTTTGCATTTTATAACAAATAGTGTCATAAGCATAATTTAAGTAGACTTAGAAAGTTAGCTAAAGCATTGAAAGATTCAAGTTTAGTTAAGATAGTTTGAGTTAAATATGCCAGAAACGAAAAATTTAACTGAATGTCTTCTTATCAAGTGCTATGTTTTATCAATGCCTTGTGAGAGTACCATTGTGGTAGTAAGGTGTGTTTAACCAAATATATTTGTGGATATTAAAATTGAATGATAAAGCAATGTGAGTTAAATAATATTGGCAAGTGAAAACGTTGGCACAAGGAGCAATTAACCAGAATTTGATCTTGTTACCAAAAGTGCTATTTCAATGTGAACTGATAGGTGTATTTAAAAATGCATAAAAATGTTTTAATAATGGTCATGGAAAAGTTGTAAGAAAGGTCATGGAAAGTCATAGAATTTAGTTTTGAAAATTGTGTGGAAACCCTGTTTGTTGAAAGTTGGGGATGACAAATTTTCTGCATCTGATACAAGATCTTTTTGAAGTTTTTCGAAAACCACAGGCAATCTTGGTTTATGTCATAATCTTTAAGTTTGGTAATACAAACCGTTACAGGATCTTAATTCACCTAGACATTCACAGATCCCTAGGAGGTTTGTGGACCCCAGGTTGAAAACCAGTGATTTAGGGATAGGCCCTCCAGAGTTGTTTTTGATGTTGTTTTTAGGCACAAAGCCAATAGTTACAACTCTTTTAAGTAGAATCCACTCCATACTATTGAGCAGTAGTGTGCACTGGCAATTATTTGCCTTAAATAGGCTTTGCACTGCACATGTTCACTAATGGTGTCATTGCTCTCAAATTGCCCAATGACAAAAACTGTATTTTTGAATCGTTTTTGCAATTTTGCTATTGCTTTAATTGCATTAAAAATTAAAGTAGTCCCAGAACTGTTTTTCTTTAATTGTGTTTGAAAGAAATTACTGTATATTTTGGCTTATAAGATGACCTTCAAAGTCAAAAAACCACCCTTAAAAATTGGGGGTCTTATACAACCGATATAAAAGTCAGACCTTAAATTCTATGTGCAGATTTTTTCATTTTACACGAGAAAATCAGTATCATTTTGATTGTAAATAAAAATTGTTTGCTCTAATTTTGTACCTCATCTTATCTGATGGTCGCCTTATACGCCAAAATATACGGTAATGATTTTCTTGTCAACTTACCTTTAAGTACTTTTAGAAACAGTCTACCATGTTAACTGTCAAATTATTGATTAATTTTTTAATTAACAGATTTACTTGGTTTCGAAGTATTGAACCATATAATGAAGCACATGAAGTTGATGACAACACAATTCAAGACCCTGCTGTCTTGGGTTCACGTAAACGAACCAGCAGTGATGTTTGCAATGCAGAAAAAAGTTATGTTAAAAAGAATTCTCTGGATTCATTTTCATGGAAACAAATTGGAAGTGAATTAGTAAGCTGTAGTTAGAAATTTCATTGGTTTTGATGGAATAATATTCTGTAATACATGCTTGAATTTTATAAAATGCAACAGATGTGTTGCTGTGATGTTTAAAGTTTTGTTGCACATGATTTTATATAACTTTTCAGATCAATTAAGTTAAATTTGTCAAAAAAGTTATTTTTACTGGAAATTGTCAAGCAAAACTGACTATGAAGCCCTTGCAATTGATTTGCTGCAATTTTATTTTCTTCTGGTGAAAAACGGATTTAACAAAAACAATCTCCATAAAGAAACATTAAATTTCATCAATATACACACTAAAGCTTGAACGCAAAGTTGCAGATACTGCCACTTACACTGTGACAACTTCCACAAACAGCTATTGTCTTCAGATGTTAAACAGAGGCACCCAAAAAGAGATGAAATCACAGTATTAAAATGAGGAAATTCGGGAGAATTCCTCAAACTGGCCCTACTTTTATTACTAAATTTAACTTTAACTAACTAGAAATGCTGATTTGTGCTGGGAATTTTGTTGTTTTGGTGGAATCCAATTTTATGAAATACTTTTCTCAGATTTCAGTGTTTTAGCTTCTCTTGATAAAAATAATCTAGGCAATATCCATACTGATATTTAAACAGTGACTACATATACAAATTCAATATTGTGTAAGGCAGTGATTTTTAGATACTTTGATTCCTTGATGGTTTGGCGACCATCTTTTTGTTATCTCATGATGCACTTGTTTATTGTGATTACTACAAATTCTTTTAGGAGTAGTTTTGTAAAGCTAGCAGGCCAGCCAGGGCTGCAACTTAAATAGTCCTATTGCTTACTTAGTGACCATACCTGTCCACAGTGTTTCTTTAAAGATTTTAAAATGTCCATAACTGCTGACTCAAGAGCTGAATTGCCAGAAATGTACAAAAACTGCCAGACAAAATTTGGCAGATATTGCTGAGCAAAGTGTTACCCCAATGTAAGTAATTTATTCTAAAGTTTTAAATATGGATATTTTTAATACTGCTAGTTATTCAGTATCTGTGCCAAGCTGTTAAAAGATTTATTGTCATTTTCCCGGACCCTGTTCATGGGCCCTTCCAAAATTTTTTAAGGACTGCTAAACGTCTTTGCAAAATAACTAGGATCAATTCTCATTGCACAAGACTGGATTTTGACTGATATTTGTGGGTTTGCTTGTTCAATAACGGTATTGGACTCCAATTGCACATATTAATACCAAATAATGCTTGGCCAGATATACTATGTTTGTTCATTCACAAATATAGTTTATTAGAGTTGCAAGCATTCCAATATGGTGCACTGCTAAGAATTTTAGCTCTCAAAGGTTAAAGGCTACAGTGGTGCTTTTTCAGTTAAGCTGAAAGCATTTTGCATAATTTTTGGATATTAAAATGAATTGGCTGCCCTTTGAGTATATGTCTTATAGTGACCAAATTGCTGTCATTTGAATAGACTAATTTTTATAACACTGTTGGATACAAGCACGGTGAGTATCTGGGATGTGATCCAGTTATCATACAAGCCTACTGAACAAAATATTTGTACAAGTGTTCTGAACGAAACTACTGAACAAAATATTTGTGCAAACATGTTTGCAATCGCTACAGGTTCTGATGCAAAGATCATGTTTTGGCCCTTTGTGCAAGTTTGTGCCAAAGTCGCTTTTATACTGTATCTGCTCAATGTTTTCTCTGACACAAATGCCTGACTCTCCAGTACTTGGTTGCACAATGTTGGCATTGATTCAAGGGTTGGCAATCTTCAAAATCCAGTGTGCCAGTTAATGAGTAGTTAATAACTTCGATTGCCAAAAATTTTGTTTTTTTACCATCTGATTTTAGTATTTTGTGATTACATTCTTGTGAAATATCCAAGTGGGATCAGTTATGATTACGTCAAAGTTGGATCAGTTATGAGTAAGCAGGAGGTTTCATTGAGAAGTAAATCTGAAGTGCTCATGCTACTTATTTTCTTTTGACATAAAATTTGATTACCTATAAAACTAAATCTTGTAAAAACAAATTGGGTTGCAGTACTTTCTGAACGTCCCTCGTATTTTGAAAGCACCATATAACAAAACTGTCAAGGTATAATACAGTATTTAAAGCAAAGCTGTATGCTGACTGCTGAGGCTGACTAGTGGCTACTGGCTTTACTCTTTGTTTACTGAATTGGTGACTAGTTAGCTTGATGTTTAGTCTAACCATGAGAGAGAAATGTCCAACCAATAATTTCTATTCACTTCAAACTAAGATAATTTAGTTTTAGCACCACTGTACTACACATACACCCTAATCTTATTTGATTGGCCAATCTAAAATTTAGCAGTTTGGAATAGCCTGCTTCAGCTATTTCAACTGGAATCTGCTGTTATTTCAAGGAAGCAAACATGTCTGCCAGCTACGAGTTTGAGAACCAGTCTGCAGTGTACTAGAAAATATTGTACTGTGGAAGGTGGTTGGTAATCTTAGACCAGTCACAGCACACAACTATTTTTGTTGTTTTTTCGTGGCTGAATTTTTTCAATTTTACTAAAACACAATACTTGCTTAAAAGATTAGCTTTAGCTTGCAAAATTTTTGGTCAATGCCTTCTAACAGCTCAAGCAATTTCTATGAAAAGTGAAAGCCTAAAGGTTATATGTTCTATATTTGGACAAGTAAGTCAAATAAAAGACTAAAAGTTTTCCAACTTGTAGCCTTGTTGTGCAGGATGTTTTAGTGACCAAAGAAATGCCTAAAAAAGAACGCTGCGACGCCAAGCTACCATTTTCTAAAGTCATCAAAGAATTGCTATGCAAAGTCAAAAAAATTTGGATAAAAGCTCCTTTGCCCATAATCGCTTACCCAAACATTGAAAATGTTAGACAGTTTTCATGACAAGTACAGAAAGACATTAGAAACATACAAAAGTAGAAAAAATGTAACCGACTATTCAAAACAACTGCTAAAATTTTAAATAAATTCAAGGCATACATTTTTTGACATATGTACTTGCAAATGTAGTGGTTTAACTTGTTGCTTTTGCAAAAAACTTGGGAGACCCCATCCATTGAAAGAGCATTTTTGATTGATCAGCAAAATGTATGCAAACTGGTTATTGGTTGTAAGCTGAAAAAGAAAAGTGAAGACGGCAAGAAACTGCCAGAATATGTGCAGAAGAGCTGGGAGAAAATGAAAAACTAATGCAGACCAAGATCAAGTTAAGGAATTTATTTATTTATTTTTTTTTGTATTTGTTCATATTTATCCTCCATTCATGAGAAAGTGAATTGTATCGCTATTTTTGGACGAGACGTCCGCACTTGCTTGGGAGTTGCCATTTTTGAGGTGTCTGGGCCACCTGTCTTCCACATAAAGGTGGAGGCGTCCCATTAAGGACCTTGCCCAAGGACACAACAAGCAAACTTGCCAGCTTGTTCTCTACAACCTCCCATAAATGCCGAGCGCCAAGCAGGGAAGCTGTGGATACCATTTTTTAAAGTCTTTTGGTATGACTCAACAAGGGTAATGAACCCCTAGTCTACCGACTGCGAAGCAGACGCTCTAACCACTACACCACCGCGCCAGTATTGGAAGCAAACCCTCTGTAGATGGTCATGATAACTTGGATCAATATGAATTACTTAAAACTGAGGATCCTGCTTTTAGTTCACTTGTTGTTGACACTCTTAAAAGGCCAATGCATACTTTGTTATGGCATTATGATTATTATGGACCAATGCATACTTGATTACAGAACCTGGGTCACACTATTTATCCCATGTAGTTCCTGCCACTTGAAGTGCCAAGCATATCAGCCAAATTGTTGTCAGGTGCTTGGAAACTAATTGAAATATTAATCTATCAAGCTTAGTGGCTATTGGGTGTGATTCAACTGCAGTCAATACTGTCATGACAGCAGGTGTGATTCGACTATTTCATGAAGTGTTAATAAAGCTGCTTCAATGGATGATATGCTTTTTGCATCTAAATAAACTCCCATTACAGCATTTATTTTGCTATTGGTATGGTGGAACCAGCAGATCTCAAACATTTTCCAGTGCAATTGGTAAAGCCTTAAAACTTTTGAAGAGCTTCCAAGAATTGCATTTGAACCAATTGAACCAGTCAAATCTTTATGTGTTGTTAATGCATCATTGTTGGGAGCCAATCAGAGATAAATTATCGATAGGCTCTTGAAAGTTAAAAAAAGAACGCAGGAAACATGTCACGTGCAAGGTGGTTGACTACAGTCAACCGAATTCTTTGCCTTTATGCAAGTACACTTGAATCTTCAGAAGCACTTAAAGCACAAGCACTTTTTATTATTAAATGAAATATTCCCATCAACTTTTTCGCTTCTGCTTGAAAAGCGAAAACAAAATTCTGTAAGGTGGCACTGCGAAAAACTGTCATAATTTATCATAATCGTAATTATATACCCCAAGTTTGTTTGTAAATCATTACTCATCTGTTTACTTCTACATCAAGCATTGTATATTGTTGAAATCTCTATTTCTTGAAGATTTCAAGCATAAAAAAGTTTTTTTGAATAAGCAAATATGCAAATTAACCCCCCCAACTGGTGCTGAGTAGTCTTTAAAATTAAAGTAGTACCCTTACCTCAAAGATCACTACAGATTTTATTTTCTACCAATTTTTTTTAAAATGGTCGCTAAATAAGCTTTCAAGGCATATCACTCAAATCTTACCTAAAAGCCTAGGTTAATTTGCAACTTTCTGAGGCCCATGACCTTTTTTTTGACCGGTACTAAATTTTGGTAGTTAAATTTAGGACTTAAAATATGATCAGTCATTATCTACCAAAGGTTAGCCTAAACCATGTAACATTATGTATTTTTGAACAGGGAATTTCTTCAAGATTCAGAAAATATCAAGTTTAAATAGAATATGCTGTCACTGACAATGAAACAGAAGCTTTTTTAGACCTCTCCCATTTGTTGAGAAACAAGGAAGATACAGAAAATTTTGATTTAGAGAAGTCAAATTTTTGCCTGCTTTAAAACTTGTATTTTAGCTTTTATCTCCTTGGAAACTTATCAAAAAACTGTGACTTTAGTGGTGAAACATTTGCAATTTATTATATCTTTTTAAAGAATGTAGTTTTTCTAAAAAATATAATTTAGTGAAGGTAGGTTGAAAAATTTGGGGGGTTTTGAACTGATATGATGTATGGTATTCATTTATGATTAGTAAATATCATATACCGCTAGCCTAGACTACTTAAAAGTTATATGTTGCTGGAAAGCAAATTTTCTAAGCTATCAAATGAGATCAGTATTTAGTAACACATCATATTTTTTACACACCTAATCTACTTTTTTTTATCTACCATACAAAGGGGGGTTTGAGACCCCTAAAAAGTTTGAAAATTGTAATAAGTAAATTTTGATATTATTGCTTGAAATTTTGTCAAATGATGCCCCAAAAGAGTAGTTTTTAGACTGTGTTAATGATAAAGGGTTTGGTTTTTTGGAAAACATGTAATCTCAATTTGATTATAAGATAGTTGGCTCTTGCTGAATCTTTGGCAGGTTTTGTTGTCTGCAACTGGGTTCTTGGTCTTTTTAACCGTCTTTGGGTATAAAAATCCAAGAATTAGGGCACAAATTTTACATCTTCCAATGCATGAGGAATTAAGCGTAATCTTTTGAAAATTTTATGAAAATCGGATGAGAAATAAAGTCACAAATCCATTTTTTAGTAAACTGATTGTGTAACTCGGCCTAAAAAATTTGAGCAAAACACTGAAAACATGAGATCATCAATTGATGATCGTAAGAGCAAAAAAGTTAATATAAAACCAACCATCAAGAATGCGGCAATGCACTTTTAGCAAGTGATTAAATACAGCAGTTATTTGTATCTTCTTCTTTGAGTTCGTTTGAGCTAGATTAAGTTGCACCAAGCCATTGCGATTTTTTTGGCATTGCTGTTACATTGTAATAAGTCATCCATGGTGCAGGTTGTTCCAGTTTTTTTGCAAGTTAACAAATGGTTCATGGTTTGATTTTCTTTTCCACACTGGCAGGTGGTATCAGTGCTGGGGGGTAAGTAGCCCCACTTCAGTAGAAGAGATTTGGTCTTGCCTACACCTGATCTTAAACGGTTGAGACAACGCCATTTATTCCACTGTAACTTGTATCCTGGGGGGAAAGATTCTTAAACTGGGAAATTTTGGAGCTTATGTTGATCTGGGATATTGTCTGTGTAGTTCTGCCATAGGTTCTGTGTTTTGAGTTGGTGCGTGGTGTGCTTGTCGAGAAGAGGAACAGTTCTTAAAAAACTTTTTCTAGATTTTAGTCTGGATGGGGCAGCTGTCAATCCGTACATGGGATGTCGTTGATCCAAATTGCATTTTTGTCGTTCAGATTGGTTGGATACTTCACGGCAAATGCTGGGGGAGATTCCTGCCAAGCTGTACACCTTATTAAGGGGGGTCGGTTTAAGGCATCCTGTAATTTGTCAGCATGTATCATTCAGAGTTGAGTCAATTTTTGCTGCATGAGCTGATCTCTCCCACACTGGGCATGCGTATTCAGCTGTAGAAAAGCACAGTGGTAAAGCAGTTGTGCTCAAAGTATAAGGGTTTGCTCCCCATTTAAAATATGCTAATTTGGAAAGCAGAGCATTTCTTGATTGAATTTTAGCCTTTAGTTTTCTTGTGTGTTCTTTGAAGGAGAGGGTTCTATCCATTGTGACGCCCAAATATGCAGGATATTTGTCATGCGAGATTGGTGTTCCATTCCATGCTATGTTCATTTTGCGGGTAGCATGATGGTTGTGTAGGTGAAATAGACAGGATTGTGTTTTTGCCGGATTGCTTTTTAATCGTTTTTTTTTTCGGTAGTATAAGGTTAAGATTGGTAGTGCCTTTCACAGATGCTGTTCAACCATTTCAAAAGATTTGTTTTGGGCGATGATGCAAAAGTCATCTGCATAGAGAAATCTTTGTGTACTTTTTGGTAAAGGTTGGTCATTTGTGTAGATGTTAAAGAGCAGTGGGGCTAGAACACTACCCTGGAGTAGGCCATTTTTTTTGGTTTCTCCATTTACTTCTTTTACCATTTAGAATAACATAGAAGCTTCGATTGCTAAGCATAGTTTGTGTGAATTTAGTCAGAAATGAATCTTTTGTTATCTCTAAAAGTTTGTGTAGAAGTTTTTGATGATTTATAGTGTCATAGGCAGCACTGAGGTCTACAAAAATAGCACCAGTTATTTGCATGAGGAAATAAGAAGCATTCACTATGCTGTGGTCTGCCAAAATGCTTACTATGCACATCTGGAGCATATATTGAATGTCATGATTAAAAATCCTTGACAACATGTTCGTGAGTTGAGATTTTAAAGGATTTCAAGAGCTTGTGAAGTCTTTTACAATCAAGATTTTTCAAGACAGTTTTCAGTTCTTTGAAGAGTTGATTTGTGGTACAGAATTTGAAAATTGCTGAAAGTAGAGTATTCATTCTCGAAGCTTTTCGTCTGACCCTTGAGAATCCGTCAGAAATAGAGTGAAAAGGTGAAGTGAGTCACTTATATAGAGACACAGTTGACGAAAAAGGAAAAAAAAAAAAAAGGCTCTATCATGATTGGTAAAAAGAAGCAACCAATAGAAGGAGCGGAAACTAATGCGTGATTTTTAGACCATAAACGAATTCCTTTTGTTTGCATAAATTTGGTTTGGATGTTTTAATGTACGTGGCTTCAAGGGTGGAAAGGTGAAAAGAAGTACGGCCACGGGCAAGAATTGAAAATTTGTTGTCATTATATTTGTGTGCGCATGTAGGATTTTGTAAAAGATGTTGTCCTATGGCAGAAAAGGAAGTTTCAGTTTTAAAGCTTCTGATTGGCTTGCAAGAGCGGGCCAATGTGCTTTGGTCCTGAGAAATATGCTTCTGGAGAATGTTTTTCGGCACGTGCTGCTTAATCCTCTGTTGTAGCCTTTGAGACGTACGACCCATGTACCGACTATCGCAGTGGCACAGAAATTGATAAACAATGTTGCTTTGATGAAAAGCAGGTAGTACATCCTTTTTGGCTACAGGCAGAAGTTTCTGGTGGTGTAGACAATGCACGGTTCAACTGCAAAGTAACAGCGTTTGACGGCTGTTTTAATTTGCATTTCGTACCTCAGCGAAACATTGCCCAGCCATGGCAAGTGAAGATAAACTGGGCATTTCTTCGGACCGAATTGCGTTGGTCTGCGAAATTGATTCATTTTCTTGGTCATAACAGGGTTGATTATAGCTTCAGGGTAACCGTTGTTCATAAGGATTGATCAAATATTGGAAAGTTCATTTTCAAGAGTAGATTTCGAACAGATAACTAGAGCTCTGTGGACTAGAGTTGAAATCAAATTAGTCTTCCGCTTCATGGGGCAAAAAGAGTTCCAGCGAATGTATTGGCCAGTGAAAGTCGGCTTCCTGTAGATAGATGTAACAAATTCGTGATCATTCTTTTCTACCAGGACGTCAAGAAAGGGCAAAGTCCGATTGCATTCCTTTTCAAAAGTGAAACAAAGCGATGGATGGAGAGAATTTAGATGAGAAAAAAACTCATTGCATTCGTCTTCGTCATTAAAAACTGCAAAAGTATCATCGACGTATCGATAATACATAAGTGGTTTGTTGACTCTTTTGAAAAGAGAAGCTTCGTAATATCCGACAAAGATGTTGGCAAGAGATGGGCCAAGAGGTGAACCCATAGCAACGCCATCAATCTGTCAGTGCATTATATTGTTGAAACTGAATTCTACGGAGGAAGTAGCCGTTTGCATCAGCTCAACAAAAACTCCACGAGGAAAAGGAGGCGGAGTAAGATCGCCATCATACAGAGCATTAGCGCAGATTTCAATAGTTTCTGCGAGTGGAACATTAGTAAAAAGGCTACAGACGTCATAGGAGCAAAGAAAGACAGATGGAGAAAAGTTAAAAGTTTTGACTTTGTCAGCAAAAGTAAAAGAATCGGAAATACAGTAGGTAGAATAAAGTGAAAGAACAGGATCAATAACTGACGTAAGCCATTGCGCTAATTGATGCTGTGCTGAGCCAGTCATTGACAATATAGGACGTAAGGGTACATCTTGCTTGTGAATTTTTGGCAAACCATACATTCGGGGTCGTTGTGAACCAGTTGGTCGAATCCTGCTGTAAATATTGGATGGAAGAAGGCCTTCTTTCTTGAGTTGAAGCAACCGTCTTTGAATATGAGCTTTAATCTTCGCAGTGTTGTCAAATTCGGAAGAAGGGCCAAGATTTTCAAATTTAGAGTTATCTTGCAAAATAAAATCCAGTTTTGAAATGTAATCAATCTTGTTCATTATGACAACCCCGGAACCCTTGTCAGGTTTAGTGATATGGATATTTTCATTGCATCTGAGGGATCGGGTTGCCTGGATGCACTCTTAAAATCAGAAAGTCGCCAATGTCAGTTGGATTACCGCAGTAAGCATGGGCGAGGTCGCTTAATCTGGCTTTTAAGGCTGAAAATTGCTCGGAGGAATGAGGGACAAGATGTAGCAATTGACCAATGAGCACCTCGAATTCGGCAAAGATCTCTTCTCGTTGAACACGGTGAGGTGGTAAACAAAAATTTAGTCCATGGGAGAGAACAAATTCTTCCGTTGAGGAGAGTTTGTAATTCGAGAGATTAATAATAGTGTCCTTGTTTGGTTTCGCCGTGTTGCCAAATCGTTGTTGGAAAAGAAATTTGAGTTTCCGTTCATTCTTGATAGAAAGTTCTCGTTCTTTCCGTTCGTCAATGGTGGCTATATATCTGCAGAATCGAATGAAATCGAAGAAAGACAGAAATTGTCTAACTTCTTGCCACAGTGCGCGCAGTTTGCTTTTCAAGAATGTTATCAACGATTTCGTCTTTTCAATTTCATCGCACATAAACGCACGTTCTATATTTGGTGTCTGACGCACTGATGACTTTTCTATTCGAAACTTCACGAACTTAGGGAGCATTCGTTGACCAACAGAAGCCTTAAGAAAGGCTGTTTGTGAGATAGCACTTCTAATCTTTCCACGAGTTCTGACCAGCTTGTTGAGGATCTTCAGTTGCTGGTCGCTGTACCGTCTTCGGAAATATTTGAAGATTCCGAAGACGGTACAGCGACCAGCAACTGAAGATCCTCAACAAGCTGGTCAGAACTCGTGGAAAGATTAGAAGTGCTATCTCACAAACAGCCTTTCTTAAGGCTTCTGTTGGTCAACAAACGCTCCCTAAGTTCGTGAAGTTTCGAATAGAAAAGTCATCAGTGCGTCAGACACCAAATATAGAACGTGCGTTTATGTGCGATGAAATTGAAAAGAGGAAATCGTTGATAACATTCTTGAAAAGCAAACTGCGCGCACTGTGGCAAGAAGTTAGACAATTTCTGTCTTTCTTCGATTTCATTCGATTCTGCAGATATATAGCCACCATTGACGAACGGAAAGAACGAGAACTTTCTATCAAGAATGAACGGAAACTCAAATTTCTTTTCCAACAACGATTTGGCAACATGGCGAAACCAAACAAGGACACTATTATTAATCTCTCGAATTACAAACTCTCCTCAACGGAAGAATTTGTTCTCTCCCATGGACTAAATTTTTGTTTACCACCTCACCGTGTTCAACGAGAAGAGATCTTTGCCGAATTCGAGGTGCTCATTGGTCAATTGCTACATCTTGTCCCTCATTCCTCCGAGCAATTTTCAGCCTTAAAAGCCAGATTAAGCGACCTCGCCCATGCTTACTGCGGTAATCCAACTGACATTGGCGACTTTCTGATTTTAAGAGTGCATCCAGGCAACCCGATCCCTCAGATGCAATGAAAATATCCATATCACTAAACCTGACAAGGGTTCCGGGTTGTCATAATGAACAAGATTGATTACATTTCAAAACTGGATTTTATTTTGCAAGATAACTCTAAATTTGAAAATCTTGGCCCTTCTTCGAATTTGACAACACTGCGAAGATTAAAGCTCATATTCAAAGACGGTTGCTTCAACTCAAGAAAGAAGGCCTTCTTCCATCCAATATTTACAGCAGGATTCGACCAACTGGTTCACAACGGCCCCGAATGTATGGTTTGCCAAAAATTCACAAGCAAGATGTACCCTTACGTCCTATATTGTCAATGACTGGCTCAGCACAGCATCAATTAGCGCAATGGCTTACGTCAGTTATTGATCCTGTTCTTTCACTTTATTCTACCTACTGTATTTCCGATTCTTTTACTTTTGCTGACAAAGTCAAAACTTTTAACTTTTCTCCATCTGTCTTTCTTTGCTCCTATGACGTCTGTAGCCTTTTTACTAATGTTCCACTCGCAGAAACTATTGAAATCTGCGCTAATGCTCTGTATGATGGCGATCTTACTCCGCCTCCTTTTCCTCGTGGAGTTTTTGTTGAGCTGATGCAAACGGCTACTTCCTCCGTAGAATTCAGTTTCAACAATATAATGCACTGACAGATTGATGGCGTTGCTATGGGTTCACCTCTTGGCCCATCTCTTGCCAACATCTTTGTCGGATATTACGAAGCTTCTCTTTTCAAAAGAGTCAACAAACCACTTATGTATTATCGATACGTCGATGATACTTTTGCAGTTTTTAATGACGAAGACGAATGCAATGAGTTTTTTTCTCATCTAAATTCTCTCCATCCATCGCTTTGTTTCACTTTTGAAAAGGAATGCAATCGGACTTTGCCCTTTCTTGACGTCCTGGTAGAAAAGAATGATCACGAATTTGTTACATCTATCTACAGGAAGCCGACTTTCACTGGCCAATACATTCGCTGGAACTCTTTTTGCCCCATGAAGCGGAAGACTAATTTGATTTCAACTCTAGTCCACAGAGCTCTAGTTATCTGTTCGAAATCTACTCTTGAAAATGAACTTTCCAATATTTGATCAATCCTTATGAACAACGGTTACCCTGAAGCTATAATCAACCCTGTTATGACCAAGAAAATGAATCAATTTCGCAGACCAACGCAATTCGGTCCGAAGAAATGCCCAGTTTATCTTCACTTGCCATGGCTGGGCAATGTTTCGCTGAGGTACGAAATGCAAATTAAAACAGCCGTCAAACGCTGTTACTTTGCAGTTGAACCGTGCATTGTCTACACCACCAGAAACTTCTGCCTGTAGCCAAAAAGGATGTACTACCTGCTTTTCATCAAAGCAACATTGTTTATCAATTTCTGTGCCACTGCGATAGTCGGTACATGGGTCGTACGTCTCAAAGGCTACAACAGAGGATTAAGCAGCACGTGCCGAAAACCATTCTCCAGAAGCATATTTCTCAGGACCAAAGCACATTGGCCCGCTCTTGCAAGCCAATCAGAAGCTTTAAAACTGAAACTTCCTTTTCTGCCATAGGACAACATCTTTTACAAAATCCTACATGCGCACACAAATATAATGACAACAAATTTTCAATTCTTGCCCGTGGCCGTACTTCTTTTCACCTTTCCACCCTTGAAGCCACGTACATTAAAACATCCAAACCAAATTTATGCAAACAAAAGGAATTCGTTTATGGTCTAAAAATCACGCATTAGTTTCCGCTCCTTCTATTGGTTGCTTCTTTTTACCAATCATGATAGAGCCTTTTTTTTTTTTTTTCCTTTTTCGTCAACTGTGTCTCTATATAAGTGACTCACTTCACCTTTTCACTCTATTTCTGACGGATTCCCAAGGGTCAGACGAAAAGCTTCGAGAATGAATACTCTACTTTCAGCAATTTTCAGTTCTTGTAATTAACCTGAATGCTTTGGAATATACTAAACTTAGAGTCTGGCAGGACAACAGTATTCAAAGAACACAACCATCTGTCGCAAGAGGCATGCTGACTGAAGATATTTAGATACATATCTCCAGTGGCATGAAACTTTCACTAGATATACGAGGGTCAGTCAATAAGTAATGAGACTTTCTCAATAACTCAAGTTTGCAATGACTGGTAATCAAAAAATGCTTTTTTATTTTTCAACATAGTCTCCCTCCTTTGCAACACACTTGTTCCATCTTGATATTAGATTGTCTATTCCTTTGGCATAGAATTCCGTGGACTGGGTCCTTAGCCAGTTGCTCACAGCAGCCTTCACTTCTTCGTCAGTCTGGAAGTGAATTCCTTTCTGAGAAATGATCTGAGAAGTGGAAGACCTGTGGATGTCTCTACCCCAGAAGCAGTACAGGCAGTTGAAGACCTGATCAAATCTGATAGAAGGATCACTTTAGGTGAAATTGCTACAAAATTGGACATCTCCCATGGCACAGTGTACGCAATTGTGCGTGAGAAGCTGCATTTTTCAAAAGTCAGCTGTTGCTGGGTTCCCAAGATGTTAACGGATGATCACAAAATGCAACGCCTGATGGCTTCCAGAGCATCACTACGCAGATACAGAAAGGAGGGAGATGCATTTCTGTCGAGAATAGTGACAACTGATGAGACCTGGGTTTTTCATTATGAACCTGAATCGAAACGACGATCAATGGAGTGGAAGCATGTTTTTTCCCCAGTGAAGAAAAAATTCAAATCTCAGAAAAGTTTAAGGAAAGTCATGCTCACTGTGTTCTGGGACAGAAATGGGCCGATCACTATCAGTTTCTTGGAAAGGGGCAATACTGTGAACTCAGAGAACTACTGTGAGCTGCTAACTCAAGTGAAAAAAGACATTAAGAACAAACGGAGGGGACTTCAATCAAGAGGTGTGATTCTTCTTCAGGATAATGCAAGGCCCCACACAGCAGCAAGAACCCTAGCCAAAATTGAAGATTTAGGCTGGAAACTTCTAACTCACCCACCCTACAGCCCAGACCTTGCACCATCTAATTTTCACCTCTTCAGCCCACTCAAAGAGAGTATGAAAGGAATTCACTTCCAGACTGACGAAGAAGTGAAGGCTGCTGTGAGCAACTGGCTAAGGACCCAGTCCACGGAATTCTATGCCAAAGGAATAGACAATCTAATATCAAGATGGAACAAGTGTGTTGCAAAGGAGGGAGACTATGTTGAAAAATAAAAAAGCATTTTTTGATTACCAGTCATTGCAAACTTGAGTTATTGAGAAAGTCTCATTACTTATTGACTGACCCTCGTATTTCAGTTCCAATGCCATTCACAAGCTGTCAAAAAGTGTGTAAAGTTAGTTATGAAAGCATCTATGGCTCTTTGCAGACTATTGAACTGTGATAATGTGATCAGATCAACACTTGAATGCAGAAGAAAACTGTCCAAAGTTAATTCAAAAAAAGGACTTTACAAGTTTGTTTTAAAAATGTAAATTTGCAAGTTTTTGTATATCCTGAAGCTTCAGCAATGTGATAAACTATTGCAATTTTTACCACATAGAGGTCTCAGAAATATCATTGGTTATTTATTTTTGTGTCATTTGCTGATAGTAGGAAGACTGCCAGCACCAAAAATAGGGGTCAAGATGCCTGGTCATTCTATTGTACTTCAGACCATTGCTCTGCTATATTTGGTGCAATCAATAAGACTACTGCATTTAATTCTGCCAATCTTATTTGGTAACTTCAGATGCCACCCCTCCAGAAAATGCTTATTTTTTCTCACTATTCGGGTACTGCATGTAGCTGTTCAAGATTGTGTTTTTATTTTCTTTCCAGTTCTTTAAATATGCAACAGATGCTTACATAAACGATACAACTCTCAACTATGAAATTTTACAGCAAATTTGAGATTTACAGTGCTAGAGGAAATTATCTGAAGACAAGAAATTATGATTGTAATGCACAAAAAAGGCATTCTATAGATCTAGTAGCAATCTTAAACATTTTTCTACTTGTATAAAAATGAAGTAGATTGGTAAATACATTATTCAATTTACAAATTGTAGCTATTAGCTTAACATGAACTGAAAATATTATGTTCAAATGTTATCAAAGTTTTGACCATTTCTATAAAAATATCAGGATTTTTTCAAATTTTCAAGTGCTGTCTGGCAATATTTATATATTTGTTAGAATCATAAAATCTCAGCTTCCTTAGTTTTCATCAAAAATGCAACTTTTTATTGCTATTAAATATTAAAATTTTCTATTTTTTGATCCACCCTAATATGTACGCATTAATTAAATCAGAAAACTATTTAGCTCTATTTCCAGAGCACTTGTGATATTTGTGTTCTCATTCCTTTAACTCTTTCGCTCCCGCGATCATCGATTGATGATCTTGTGTTTTCAGTGTTTACCTCAAATTTTTTTAAATTGAGCTACAAAATTAGTTCACTAAAAAATCGATTTGTGACTTTATTTTTCATCCGATTTTCATACAATTTTCAAAAGATCACACTTATTTCCTTACGCATCGGACGATGTATAATTTGTGCCCTAATTCTTGGATTTATATACCCAAAAACGGTTAAAATGACCAAGAGCCCAGTTGCAGACGACAAAATCGGCCAAATTCTCAGCACGTGCCAACTACACTAAAATCAAATTCAGATTACATCTTTACCACAAAACCAAACCCTTTATCATTAACACAGTCTGAAAACTACTCTTTAGGGGCATCATTTCACAAAATTTCAAGCGATAATAATAAATTTTACTTTTTTGAATTTCCAAATTTTTTAGGGGTCTCAAAACCCCCCCAAACAAATTTGAATAGTAAGTAGATAAAAGTAAATTTAGTGCGTAAAAAATATGATATGTTGCTAAATACTGGTTACATTTGAAAGCTTAGGAAATTTGCTTTCCAGCAATATATAGCTTTAAATAGTTTAGACTAAGTGGTATATGATATTTACTGATCAAAAATGAGCACTGTACATCATGTCAGTTCAAAACCCCCAAAATTTTTTGACTTACCTTCACTAAACTATAATTTTTACAAAAACTACACCCTATAAAACGATAAAATAAATTGCAAATGTTTCACCACTAAAGTTGTCATTTTGTATCAAATTTCCAAGGAGACAAGAAGCGAAATACAAGTTTAAAAGCTAGCAGAAGTTTGTCTTTCGTAAATCAAAGTTTGCTGTATCCCCCTTGTTTCTCAAGAAATGGGAAGGGTGTAAACAAGCGGCTGTTTCATTGTCAGTGACAGCATATTCTATTTAAACTTGATATTTTCTGAATTTTGAAGAAATTCCCTGTTCAAAAACACATAATGTTACATGGTTTAGGCTAACCTCTAGCAGATAATAACTGATTGTATTTTAGGTACTAAATTTAACTACCAAAATTTGGTACCGGTCGGTACCGGTCAAAAAAAAGGTCATGTGCGTCAGAAAAGTGCAAATTGTAGAAAACCTAAGCTTTTAGGTAAGTTTTGATTGATGTACCTTGAAAGCTTATTTCCTTAGCATCATCTAGCGACCATTTCTAAAAAAATTGGTAGAAAATAAAATCTGTAGTGATCTTTGAGGTGAGGGTATCTCTTTAATTTTGAAGACAACTACCCCCCAGTTGGGGGGGGTTCATTTGCATAAATTTTGCATATTCAAAATGTTTTTTTTCTATTTGAAATCCTCAAGAAATGTAGATTTCAACAATATATCACACTTAATGTAGAAGTAAACAGCTGAGTAATGATTTACAAACAAACTTGAGGTACATAATTATGATTAATTATGATTGATTATGACAGTTTTTCGCGCTGCCATCTTACGGACATTTTTTTTCGCTATTTTTGTGGGAGCAAAAGAGTTAAGCCAGTCATGTAAAGTTACATATCATCAATCACTACAGTTCTGAGCAAGTTTTTCAAAAAATTATCACATTTATCCTTTATGTGCTTTAACTTATTATGTACTGTGGTCAAATCAATATGTGTCAATTCTAGAAATTAATTTTCTAATTCTTTTCCCATATTTAAGTTGTAATCTTAAAAATTTTTCAAAAAATTATCACATTTATCCTTTATGTGTTTTAACTTATTATGTACTGTGGTCAAATCAATATGTGTCAATTCTAGAAATTAATTTTCTAATTCTCTTCCCATATTTAAGTTGTAATCTTAAAAATCAAGGACTAAAAGTTTCCCATCCTTATGAGCATGACAAAACTGCTTCTTAGATTTTGGCTCATATTGTTTCTGTGTTTAAAGGAAAAATCAACCAATTGCTTTAAGTTTGTAAGTTTAGATGTGACTGTTTCACGATATACTTTAGTTTTGCCAACTACAACAACATGGTTTCTACAGTACTTGACATTTTGGGTACTTTCAGTTTAGTGGGTAAATTATGCCACTTTTGATTGTTATCATTATTTTCATTACTCAAGAGGTTGTGGTTCCACTCTGCTCTGCAGATATGAGATTGTAAATTAAGCCACTTGGTAGTTTCAATTTTAGAGTTCCACTAGGGAGTCACAGAAAAATTTAAGCCCTGCGTTAAAAGTAATTTGTCATTATCAAATAGAGGTATTGTCAACTTGTTAAGAATCATTTCATTAGCTCTCTGGATTTCTTGTATTGTCAGTTTAAATTTCTTTCTTTTCTTGTATCCCAATCTGTCTTTTTTATTTTTAAGGATTTTATTTTTTTTCAAACCAGTATTTTTCACTGATTTTTGTTTGTTCCACAGGCGTTTAAATCATTCAACAGAACGCATTTTAGCTTTGTTTCTTCAACAATAGAAAAATAGGCTGGAAAGTAGGTTTGTCTGTATATCCTTAATTTGCTCTTCAATATTGCACAAATCTGTTAAAATTTTGCATGATGTAACAGTAAAAGATCAAATTCTACATTTTTGTCTGCTAGAGGGTATTAACAGGTTGTGACTGACACAGGGATTCAAAAACACCAATTTTTCTTTTGATGTGATTTTTTGCAACAGATTTTTGTTGCTTACTATTCGTTTGGTTCTTTGGGATTACTTGAACTCTGTCTATAACAAAATTTGAAGTGGAATAATCTATTCAAGCGACTCTACTCCACATCAGCAATTGTTGAAAAGAGTCTACTATCAATAAATAGTATCAATTTTGCTGAGAAATCCTCATTTACTGCAAAAAAATTTGTTGATAATTGAAAAGAGTCTGCTCTCAAGTTTATTGATACTTTTTGCATTTTCTAAACATCCAATTTGGTTAGCATTATTAATTTTTATTCAATTTCTTAGGTCGTGCTGTAATTGCTTGCTTATTCAAAGCTGGAAAACTGAACTTTTGGTATAATTTAGTCAATTTAATATTTAGTCTAGATTTTCTTTTGTTTTTTTGATTTAGACTCAATATCTCCACAAAGTATGACTGTTTTAGCAGTAATCTAACATAGTTATTCAAACTTTCTACCCTGGAAAGCACACATCTATTGATTACTTTGAGACGTGAGGTCAGTACTCGATGTTTGCTTGTTGTTTCCTACCAACAAATCAGCAAGCTAAAATATCACTTAATTGCTTTGTGCCTGAAGAATTGTTAGTTAGTATAAATAAGGGATATCAAAAATTTGCTTGCATTTGTCAGAAGTAACTGCAGCAAATTAAAGCAATTAAACTTCAAAAGAAAAAAATGCAAACGTGTTAAACATTGCTGCTTTTTCAAATTTTTATTTTAGATGATTTTTTCAATTCAGGTGACTTGTCTTTACTGCAATTGCATTTTGAGATTGCTGCCATTTAGTGCAAAAATTTGTAAAAGAATAAGTGGCAAAAATATAACGCACCTACACAATACATGAACTGCTTAAAATAAAGAAATAGCCAAACATTGATGCCAATTGCAAAAGATTTAGTGAAATTATATATTTTTTATTCTTGATTCTAGGGACAGTATTTGTCTTTGAAAACTTTGTTATCTTATTCAAACCAAATCAAAAAAAAAGTTGTAAATGAGGGTTACTTTTTATCATCATCTTTGGTTTATCAGGGTTGGCCAAACTATCGCTCATGAGCTGCATGTGGCAATTGCAGCTTTTTTTGACTGATGTTTTTATGTACACTAATGTAGCCTAGAGATGGTGCACCCTCTAGCAGTCCATCATCCTAGATTTTTTGACCAGTGAAAGGTGCAAATGAGTGATTTAGAGTTTGAAAATGATGATCCCATAAAAACGTCTTTGCCCCATAGTTGAATGGAAAATGCATCAATTCAGGCTTTGTTAATTATGATCTCCTAAAAAAGGTCTTTAGCACCAATTTGCATGGCAATATATCAATTGGACTTAACAGAGAGTTGCATTGAAGATTTTTCCATTTTAGCTTCTATAGTTTTTGTCTCTTTCATGCAGCAAGTGTGGCCACCTCTGGTTTATATTCTGGTGCAGTAATCCTTGGGTAGCAAAATACTTCCAAAGAAAAGTATTGATGTCAGAAATGTCACTTAATGGGGGGCCTTTTTGAAAGATTTTTATAAATTATTTTATATTCGTGATGTAGCAAAGCTCATCACATAGCAACAAAAAGTTTTATATCACTTTAATGAACTTTTGATCTACAGTACAGATCTACAGATGTATTGCAAGAACTCTGTATTTTAAAAATATCAGTTAAGCAAAACAAATTCTAAGATGAAGCAGAAATTTTAAACTCCCTCTTTAAACTCAAGATGATTTTGGTCTGGTATTTTTAGACTACTTCTAGGCAATAAAATACATTTATCAAGTTATCACAATCTGCTTATCACAATTTTGTTTATAACATTTCAGACGTACACCCCAAACCAAGATGATATTGGTCATGTGTTCAAGCTTGAGCTGCTTCCAGGCAATGAAACATATCCTGCGACTATTCACAATAGGTTTATATCCTGCATGTGGGCTACTACTGGTGCTGTTTGCAGCTGTCCTAGTGAATATGTATTTGATAAAAGACATTTACAAACGCAAGATTATTGCTATTCAAGCAATTGGTGAGCAATTTTGTTTTCTTGTGACGCGACGTTTCATGTGTAATATGATATTTAATATACAGCTTTCGATTGGTATGTTACAACATTCTCGCAGATTGTTATGCAAACACTGAATTTGCTCTTTCCTCACTTTTTCCATATTGTTCCAAGGATACAATCGATATCAGTTACAGAATTCAGTTGTTACAGAAAGAACTTTTAGGTGAGTCACATATCATTGTCACAGATTTCTTTAATTTTATTCTTTGTTCTTCATAAAACTCTTCATTAGCTACCCTAAAATAACATTGTGTTCAAACCTGTTGTGAAGTAATCAGTACTGCCAGATTGGTGGATTTTTACAACAAACAGAGGAAATTGCTGGAAAGCTCCTCATCCCAAAACACACCAATGTAGCAATTGTAAAGTTTGAATACTTGATCATTGTTTGTTCAGGTTATCACGGAGACATTGTTTGTCTGCAAGAAGTTGATCGTTTTGTTTTTGAAGAAAGTCTTGCCCCAGTGATGAGTCTCTATAACTATGCTGCAGCTTTTGCAAACAAACGCAACACTAAAGAGGGTGTAGCACTTTTCTACAACAGAGTCAAATTCAAGTAAATGTTTCTGTACAGTTATTTTTGATTTGACATATTCTGGCATATAAGTTCATGCTGTGTTTGCATGACTTTAGCCTGGTTGACTGCTTGGCCCCTCCTTCTCTCAGCCACAAGATCGAGAAATCCCATTAATTGCTTTTTTGAGAGGAGAGTAGGTGATGTGGATTACTTATTTGAGGAATGTTTTATATTTTATTGAAAAACAAACTTATGATAAATGAGATTACAGAACTAAGCACAAGCAGAAGGCAATGCATATTCTTGGAGACGTTTCAAGTTAATCAGCAAATCAAATAAATCTTTAAAATATTAAGCCAACATGGCTTTGATCTGATATCATTTGCCATTTTTATTTAAAACAAAAATGTTAAAAATTCTAAATACAAAAAACAGTCACATGGTTATGTTTAAAAAATAGGTCTTTGCTGATACTACAAATTCATTTCTGCTTTATCTTGCTGTGGGTTAAAATCTCATCAGAGCACTTTTAGTTTTTTGTGGAGCTCCATGGTAAAAGCAAACGATTGTAGCATAACCAAATATACCCAGACCGTACTACATTCCTTTGTAGGAGGTTACATGTGGTTAAAGTCCAGTCTGCGCTGACACCAAACACTCTAAATTCTTGTTTTATTTTGGCACAGTTGCAAGCCGTCAGTTGTAAGTATACGAGAGAGAAGGGATGAAATTGTCAAGTTGCTGCAAATTTCGCTAAAAGAACAGGCAGGATTTCGAAAGAGTCGCAGCACTGTTGACCAAGTGGCTAAACTTACTGAAACAATCGAGGATGCATTTGACAAAAAAGAGATAACAAGATCAGTGTTCATTGACCTCACTGCTGCCTACGATACAGTCTGGCATCAGGGCTTGCGTGTGAAACTGCAACAAATGCTTACCTCCAACCACCTAATTAATTTCATAATGGAATTACTGTACACTAGGTCCTTCACCCTGTTCACAAGTGATGGACAAAAAAGCCGGTCCTTTAGATTGAAAAATGGCATAGCCCAAGGATTCGTTCTGGCCCCTACTCTATATAACATCTACACAGCTGATTTCCAAAAACATTTGGAAACTGCTTCCTGTATGCAGACGACGTAGCAATCACCTATTCTGCATCAAGTATTGCCAAAGTCAAAGAAAACCTATCTAATGACATGAAGACCATATGCCAGTACCTACATGACTGGCACTTAAAACTTTCCCAATCAAAAACAGTGTCATCACTGTTCCACCTTAAGAACCATCTCGCTTCACAATCCATTAGAGTAACCTTGGACCCCAACACAATGCTGAACTGTGAACGATATCCTACATACCTTGGAATCACCCTGGATCGGAGTCTAACATACAAAAACCTTTTGCACAAACATGAAAAAAAAGTGTCTTCCCAAGTGGCACTGGTGAGAAAACTGTTGAGAACTAACTAGAGTACCTCATTTGACACTTTATGAACCTCCACTACAGCACTTGTATTTGCACCAGCTGATTATTGTGCCCATGTCTGGTGCCAAAGTACCCACACAAAAACACTAGACGTACCTTTGAATGAAGCAATGCGAATCGTCTCAGGCTGCATCCACCCCACCCTTTGAATTTTTTACCACCACTCTCAGGAATACAGCCACCAAGCTGTCGCCAGAAAGAACTCTGTAAACACTTATGCTACAAAGCAGACAACACTGACCATCATCTACACAACATCTTGTACAGCAAAACCCCTAGGACAAGGCCTCCCACAAAAAGCCTGGGTCCAACTAAATAGATTGCAAACCGGAATAGGAAAATTTGGTGACTCAATGGTGAAATTGGTGATGACAATCTATGCCAATGTGGAGAACCCCAAACTGCATACCACATTGTCAATGATTGCAAATCAATAGGACCTCCCTGCAACCTAACAGATGTTCACAACCCTATGCTTAAACGATATCTGATGAACTGCAACTTCTGATGAGATTGCCATATGAACGAACAAGTTGTAAGTATTAAGTTTAGTAAAATTTTTCAAGTGAAGTGTCTTCTGTAGATATGGCTTTTACCGTGTGGCATCAGTTTCTTCTATTTTAGGTCAAACATTGGAAATTTTCTACCCAGGTTAAAAAAACTGATAATCACAAGGTAGGTTAACAAAAATTGCAAATAAGGCTTCACAAAAGTATTTTTTTGGAATCAGTTAAATGGTTTTCAAACAATTGTTTAGTGGTATGAAATTTTAAAAGAATTTTGAAAAAAGTTTTAGAAACGGATTCATTACTCTTCAGTAATAAGCGAAAACTTTAATGTTTTTGTCTGGCACTTATCAGAAGTTAATTCCAGAATAAGGCAAAGAAAAGGCATCGTTATTTATAGTCGGTGAGACTATCAAAAAATTGTGTTTTGCCATTGTTCAAAATCCAAGCACTATTGGACCAATTGCAGTGCAGAGATAAATTATATTTGGTGGTAAAGTGTTAGTTGCTTGTTTTTGATAAAAGTAGCTCTAGGGTAGCTAGAAAGAAGATATTGCAACAGCCAACACTGTAAATCGATTGTTCCTGTAAGTGGTTGCACAGTCCTTATTTTCAAGTAAATGTGCAATTGCTAAGTTGCCTTCAGAGGGAGAAGAAGTAGGCCTGCATTTTTTCAGAAGTAATTGTCTATATGCTGAATCTGATTGATGTAGGTGCATGTTGGGTGATTCTGTCCTCCATTTGTACTAAGATTTTTTCAGGCCAAATTTGACAGATGTGAGCAAAGAGCATGGTGAACGTTTTCACCAAGACGTTCAGGCAATGGAGAAGAGATATCAAGGAAGATGGGATGAGGGCATGATGGGAGATTATGTATGAACCTTAATTTGAGATGACAAATGCACAAAACAAATTGTCATTTAAGTGTCCGCTTTGGATTATTTAGTTGTTTACTATATATATTATTCAAGGTGTGTTGCAAGTTTGATTTACCGCATGTGTACTACAAATGTTTCTCTGCTGAAGTTTTATGGTTTGTCTAAAAGTACTGACATGCTAGATTATGTTTTTACCAGTAACCATTGCAGTAAATGTAAATACATTTCAAAAAAATACCATATTTCTAAAAAACAGAAACCTACAAATTATGTAAAAACTGCTGACATCAAACAACTATGCTCATTTTTGGACTCAGTGCACCAAAAAGCATAAAGCAGGGGTTCCCAACCTTTATTTTCTCATTTACCCCTTGGCAAATTTCGAAAGTAAAATTTACCCACCAAAGTTTTTTTTATTTTCACTTCTATATATGCCTATTGTGATTGGTAAAAGTGTGAATTTTTTACTAACAAAATTTACCCCCAAGGGGTTCTCAACCGGGGATAAAGTAACATCAAAAAATGAAAATAAATAAACAAAACCAAAAATTTGTTGCCCAGCGTAATACTTGAAATGTTTTGCAGCTGTGCCAGGTCTACTGGAAGTGACACCGAGCCAGTGGAATCGATGACAACAACCACAATTTGTAGTGCTGAAAAGACGATTCAAAATATTGTTGTAACAAATGGCTTTGCTGAAAGAGGCGTAAAGCACTAAAACTAGTGATGCAAAGCAAAATTTTTTGTCTTGCAAGTGGTGGAAAGGAGTAAAAAACAAGTTGAAATCTGCAAACATCAAAACTGGCATAGTAATACTGAGTGATAAAAGATCATGTTCCATGGAGACTACTCTGTAATTCTGTTTGTCATCCTACTGCAAAGAAAAATTGGTTCAATGGCAAAACTTGATGATGTCCAACCTTCTTGCTAAATTATTTTGTTGACTCTGCTTTACATCTTACCATTGTCCTACCACCTCTATACATGTTTTCTCTGTCACATTAGCTTTCCTCATAGAGCATCACCACTCTTTCTTTGACATGATACGATGCTCCTTTATATTGATAGGTAAACTGAGATTAATTTTGTATTGGTTGGTGAAAGCAACAGAAAGTACTTAAAAGATGTGAAAACTATCCCCTGAGAGTTGCAACATTAGCTGGTGGTAATAGACATGGACAAAAGTAGTGAAGAATGAATAAACTGTTAGAAGAAGGGTTTGAAAGTAAAAGAAAAACGAGATTAAAGCAAGATTTCAAGAAAGAGTTAGGGAATTGGTTGATGTTGATGCACCCAATATGTGAAATGTTTTTGGAAATGGTATTTTAAAGGCTTGTGATGATGTGCGTGGAAAGAAGAAATGCAGAAAGAATCGTGGTGATGCATGGTGGTGGAATGACTAAAAGTGGCATATAAAAAGATGTGCAAAAATTATTCAGAGCAAAACTAGGCTGAATACAAGAATAGGAAAAATCTATTAAAGAAAGTGGTTGCTAATTGTATAAGGAAAGAACCTGACAAAGAGTTAGCAAAATTAAACAAAAACCCAAATGGCATTTTTACACTTGTAAAGTTCATGAAAAAAGATGGGAAAGATATTGAAGGAGGAAGATGCATAAGAGAAAAAGACAGAAAGTTAGATTTCAGTGAAAAAGTCTGGAAAAGAATATGAAAAAATCACATGGAGGAAATCATATATAAAGCGAATGTTTGGGACCACATGGCAGAAGCTAGTGTGGTAGAGGGTTCCATTGAAAAGGTTAACCCAAAGAAATGGCAATAGCAATGAAACCGGGAAAGGCAGCTGGACCATTTGAAATATTTGCAGAAATGATATGGAACTTTGCCAACGTGCATTGGATAGAAAAGGAATGCTGGATAAATGGCAAACAAATGTGCTGGTACTAATTTTTAAGCAAAAAGGTGATGTAAGAAATTGCAATGCGTACAGAGGAATAAAGCTGTTTGAACATGCTATAAAGGTCATTGACCAAGTGCTGGAAAGAAGAATTTGAGAATTAGTAGATATTGATGCAATGCAGTTTGGTGTTATGCCTGGCAGAGGAACGACAGATGCATTTTTTTTGTGAAAAGAATGAGGAATATAATAGGGATGAGAAGAAAAAAGTTCTATATGTGTTTTGTGGGTATTGAGAAGGCATTTGATAGAGTTCCAAGAAAGGCGATGAGAAAGAAAGGTTTACCAGAATTAATTGTAAGAACAGTGATAAGTCTTTGTCATGGAGCAAAGATGAAAGTTGGAGTGGGATCTGAGTTATCTGAAAAATTTTTAGTACTAGTTGGTATACATCAAGGATCTGTGTGGTGTTGTTGCTTTTTGCAATTACAGTGGATATAATCACAGAGAATGCAAGAGAAGGATTTAGGAATGAAATTTTGTATGACTTGGTTTTAATGAGTGAAAGTATCAAGAATTTGAAATAGAAGTTTTTAAAATGGAAAAGTTGTTTCAAAGTAAGGGATTGAAGGTTAACTTCAAGAAGACCAAAGTGATGGCGAGTGGTTTCAAAAGTGAAGTACTCCAGTGTAAAGTTGATCCATGTGCCAAGTGCAGTAAGAGGGTAATAGAAGTTCAGTGATGAGCATGAAATGTAGTAAATGGATGCATGTTTGATGCACAAAAATGAAGAGAGTGACTTTGGCAAAAGGCTTTGTTTGTGAGCAATGTGTTAAGACAAGAATCACATAAAGAAATGTTATTTTTTGACTCGGTCAAGTTTGTGAAGAATTTTTGTTACTTGGGAAACAGGTTGAATGCCAGTGGTGGAAGTGAAGCAGCAAGACAGCAAGAACAAGAATTAGGGCAAGACAGCAAGAACAAGAATTAGGGCAAGACAGCAAGAACAAGAATTAGATGGATAAAATTTAGAGAATTCGGTAAGTTTCCTTGTGGAAGAAAGTTTTTGTTCAAGATCAAAGAAAGGATATATCAAAGTTGTGTAAGATTGGCAATGCTGTGTGGGAGCAAGACTTGTTGTTTGCAGGAGAATGAGATGGCAATTTTGAGAAGAACTATAAGAGCAATAATAAGAGCAATGTGTGGAGTTACGTTGATTTGAGAAAAAAGGAGCCAAGAACTTACACGTGTGCTGGGTTTGGAAGGTACTTTGGATTAGACTGGCCAGGGTGAGTGACGAATGATGGTCTAAGTATGGTTTGAGAAGGGATAGTGATAAAGTGTTAAGAAGAGCATTAAATTTTGAAGTGGTTGAAAAAGAGGGCATGGGCAACAGAATATGACATGGAAAAGGCAAGTGGAAATACATATTGATAGAATTGGACTAAAAAAGAAAGATGCCAATGACAAAACAAAGTGGGATCATGGTGTGTATGAAATTTTTTGAAATGCGAGGTGAACTGGCCACCTCTGTTAACAGAGACAAAACTAGATTTAAACTAGTGAACCTCTCTCTCGCTCTCCTACAACTTGGTTTAAAGTCTTCATTGTGGGGTTGATCAGCTTCGTTCCTACAAAATGCTGCAATTTTTCTTATTACCTTAGGTTAAAAAATTGGTGCCAATGTGTTCTTTCACTACTCATCTGGTATTTTTTGCTCTCTAAGAGGTCATTAAACATTTTGGTTATTAGGTCTACTACCCAAGCACTTTTTTTCCTCAATTGGCATATCATCAGGGCCCACTACCTAATTAATCACTTGGATTACTGCCAAATGTTTAGCAACTTGCTAAGTAATGCAATACAATATCCAAATTTGGCCAGCACAATTTAGTCATTGGCATTGTGGTTCTAAAACTGTGGCAGTTTATAAAGTTAGTGGATTCTCTGTTATACACACCTAAAAATTTTCAAGAAAGATTGGGAAGCACGTTTGGATGCTGTTCAGCAGCTGGCATGTTCATTATTTTTACATTGATAAGGTTGGTTGCAGCTTCAAATGTCGCAACTAAACCTTGTTTAGTCACTGTTGCCAGAATTGTTACTTTTGGTAACAAATTGTTACCCTTTGATTTTTAATTGGCTCGATGGCATAATGATTAAAGCATTTGCTTCACAGTTGGTAGATCTTGGGTTCATTTCCTAAGTCGAGTCATACCAAAAGACTTGAAAAATGTTTTCATAGCTTCCCTGCTTGGTGCTCAGCAATATAGGGATGGTGTGGAGAACAAGCTGGAAAGCTTCCATTAAGTGTCCTTGACAAAACACTTAATGGGATGCCTCTGTCTTTATGTGGCAGACAAATGGTGGGGCCAAGCAGACTACCCATCATGGTGGCCCCAGTTTAACTGAAGACTTGCAAACTGAGCGTGAGCACTAACACAGTTTGGCCTATTTATACATCTTCCTGCACAAAGCTCACAACAACTGGCTCAAATGACAAAAAAGAGAAACCTTTTGCTTACAAGTTTGAAATTTGTTACTTTTGTTATGACACTATTAAAAGTTGTTATTATTTCACTTGATTATTAACATACATTTCAGTTTTAATGATTTACAGTTAAATGATAAATTTTAAATTACGCAGAGCAAGAATTGTTTATAATATAGCAAATATAGTGATGCGGTTACAGTTGAAACAATTTGAAAATGGTTTGAACATGTTGTGTTTTTGAATAAAACATGTTTTGTTTTGGGCCAGCTGCAAACAGTGCTTCCACTGTCAGTGTATGTCAGTCAAAAACAGGCTACTGGTGAAAGTGCTACTTTCTAAACTCAAAAGGGTATGAAAATGCCTGTTCTTTCTAATATTTAAAAAAAGTAAGTAGGTAGATTATTGTTTTTTATTAATTTTTTCAACATATTGACTATTTTTTAAATTGTCACCTTTTAAATTAATTTGTTACATTTTAACCATGGTATTTGTTACTTTTTGAAAAAATACCTACTGGCAATCCTGGTTGCAGTGTTTGAATCACTAGATTGCACAACTCTGTTTGCATAAAGTTTTTGTTTTTTACATTTTTCTGGCAATTTAATTAAAGTTGGAAATAACTTTTTTATGACTGGTCATCTAAGTAAGAACAAAATTTTTAAAATTGGAAAGGCTAATGATTAGATTTATCAATATTGTATTACATACCTTGTTGTTTTTAGTTGATCACATCAAGGTTACCATTGTAGAATTGGGGGCTTGGACCATAGACAACAAATATTCTTTTATCAATTGTGTTAACATAATTTTGCCAAAGATTTTTGAAATAACATACGATTGCCAAAGAAATCAATACCAAACAATGTTTTCAAAAATCGCTTGTTTTGAAGCCAAACTCTTGTTAAAGATTTAAAAAGTGTTTCATTAGACTGGATAAAAGCCTCACATGGCAGGGTCTATGTGGTCCCAAAAAGTTGAATTTTGTGAACATTTCCAAACACATGAAAAACGGAAAAACTCAATTCTGCAATGGTTTTTTTTACTTTTTTTTTTAATATAGCTTTGAAAAAAGCTGTTTTAGCCATAAGCTTTTCGTGACGCTCTCATCAGTGGTGGTATCGCGTCAAAAGGGAAGATCTAGAGTGAATGAGTCTTTTATGTGAATAATTTGGATGTTACGTAATCAAGACAGGCCAATGATTGCGTTTGTATTGCAAAGCGCGCGAAAGAAAGATTTCGCAAGTGCGAAAGTTAAAGAAGGCGCGGCAGGAGGCCAAATGCTACGATTATCGAAAGAGTTTGAGAGTGTAAACAAACTCTTTCTGTCTGCATAACACCGGGCGTCGGGTCTTGATATAAGTAGCCTCTAAAAGATTGAGATGGAAAGAGCTGCGCGCTGCGGCAAGGATTGAAAACCGCTTATCATCATAGTTTAATGCGCATCGATCATTATCTAAAAGATGCTGACCAATGGCGGAGTCACAATCCGGTTTGGTGTCGGTTCGTTTGCACGATCTGTGTGGTTGAGATCGGCGTGGACGAGTCAATTGCTGTCTTAACCATTGCGGAACATGTTGCTTGATGCGATCCTGTAGTCGTTGAGATGTTCGCCCTACGTACCGACTGTCACAGTGGCACTTGTATTCATATATGACAAAGCTTTTCTGAATGGCAGGTAGAACATCCTTGCGGGCCACAGGCAGCATGCGCCTAGACGTAAAGACCAGGCGGGTGCTGACGGAACCATAGCAGCTTTCCACGGCGGTTTTGACTTCTTTTTCTAAGTTTGAAGATGGCTTACCTATCCAAGGGACCCTCAAGTACACAGGACACTTTTCAGGGCCAAATCGCTTAAGGGTGGAGAACTGAGCAATTTTCTTGGTGATCTGAGTGTTGATGATGTTTTTAGGATAGCCATTGTCCAGTAATATCTTCTTAATCCGTTCTATTTCTTCATTGAGTCTACGCTTGGTGCAAATCATTAGAGCTCGATGCACCAATGTAGATATTAGACTTATTTTGCGTTTGAGAGGACTAAAGGACTCCCAACGCAAATACTGGCCAGTGAAAGTGGGTTTACGGTATACACTGGTCTCCAAGCCAACATCTGTTCTTTCGACGTAGACGTCAAGAAACGGTAGACATTTCCCTTTCTCTTTTTCAAAGGTGAACTTGAGGGATGGATGAAGGCAGTTAAGTTTGGTCAGAAATTCATCTGCTTCAGCTTCGTGATCAAAGATGGCAAACGTGTCGTCAACATATCTGAAGTATGTTGAAGGCTTTTGCGTTTGAGAAAATAACTTTTCTTCATAATATCCAACGAAGATGTTGGCCAAAGCCGGACCAAGTGGTGATCCCATAGCTACTCCGTCTGTTTGCTTGTACATGGTGTTATTGAAGCTGAACTCAACTGAGGATGTAGCGCTCTTCATCAATTCAACAAACACATCCTTTGGAATGACTGGTCGGGAATTAGACTGGTCGTAGAGGGCTTCCGAACAGATTTTGATGGTTTCATCAAGGGGAACGTTGGTGAACAAGCTGGATACATCAAAAGAACACATGAAGACATTAGGGTCGATGTCAAGATTTTGCATGGTCTTAGCAAACGCAAACGAATCTGATATGCAGTGTGACGAAAACCGCTCCAACACAGGTTGTAATAGGCTAGCCAACCACTTGCCAAGTTCATGATGGGACGAACCTGTCATAGACAGTATTGGGCGAAGTGGAGTGCCTTCTTTGTGTGTTTTCGGCAAACCATACATTCGAGGTCTTTGCGATCCAGTTGGTCGTATTGCGTCATATATCCACTTTGGCATGTGATCGGCTTTGACTAAGTCAAGCAACCGCTTCTGAAGGCGCGATTCAACGATGGCTGTGTTGTCATTGCTGGAGACCGGACCAAGTCTTCTAAATTTCGATTGATCATCAAGTATCTTGTTCATTTTATCGACGTAGTCGCTTTTGTTTAAAAGGACAACGCCGGAGCCTTTGTCGGGTTTGGTGACAATGATATCATCATTCTTTCGTAACCGGTTGATTGCACGAAAGCACTCTTTGTGCATTGTGAAGTCACGTGAGTCTATCGTGCTGTCACTGTACAAATGAGCAAGGTCGGCGAGTCGGGCTTTCAAAGCAGTGCGTTGTTCAACAGAACTGGCACTGTGATGTAAAAGCTGTGCCCACAGTGACTCAAATTCGGCGAAGATTTCTTCTTTGCACAGATACCTGGGTGGCAACCCAAAGTTAAGACCATGCGACAGCACGAAACTTTCAGTGTCAGACAAGACATAATCTGAAAGATTCAGAACATGCCTAGTAGTATCACCGAGAGCATTGCCGAAACGGTCACGTCTGAGTAAAGCAAGCAATCGCTCGTTTTTGTTCTTCCATTTTGATTTCGTTCTTTCATCAAGTAGTGCCAGGTATCTGCAGAATCTGATTGTGTCGAAGAATGTTAGAAATTCGCGGGCCGCCCGCCAATGTGATTGGTTAATTGTTTGAAGTTTTCTTGATTGCTCTGTTAGCTTTTCAACATCATCTGTTAGAAAAGCGCGTTCCATCTCTGGGCTGTGCCTGGCTCGTGATCGTTCAATGCGAGCAACGATGTACTTAGGGGCAACTCTTTTAGAAATACAAGCCTTGAGAAAGGCTGCAGAGAACTTAAGAGTTCTGACTTTTCCTCTAGTTCTTACCACATTGTTCAAAACAGCTATTTGCTGTTTGGTGTACCGAAGGCGAAAGTACACAAAAATCTTGTTGGTGGTACAAAATTTTAATATAGCTTTGAAAAAAGCTGTTTTAGCCATAAGCTTTTCGTGACGCTCTCATCAGTGGTGGTATCGCGTCAAAAGGGAAAAGTACATCGTTGCTCGCATTGAACGATCACGAGCCAGGCACAGCCCAGAGATGGAACGCGCTTTTCTAACAGATGATGTTGAAAAGCTAACAGAGCAATCAAGAAAACTTCAAACAATTAACCAATCACATTGGCGGGCGGCCCGCGAATTTCTAACATTCTTCGACACAATCAGATTCTGCAGATACCTGGCACTACTTGATGAAAGAACGAAATCAAAATGGAAGAACAAAAACGAGCGATTGCTTGCTTTACTCAGACGTGACCGTTTCGGCAATGCTCTCGGTGATACTACTAGGCATGTTCTGAATCTTTCAGATTATGTCTTGTCTGACACTGAAAGTTTCGTGCTGTCGCATGGTCTTAACTTTGGGTTGCCACCCAGGTATCTGTGCAAAGAAGAAATCTTCGCCGAATTTGAGTCACTGTGGGCACAGCTTTTACATCACAGTGCCAGTTCTGTTGAACAACGCACTGCTTTGAAAGCCCGACTCGCCGACCTTGCTCATTTGTACAGTGACAGCACGATAGACTCACGTGACTTCACAATGCACAAAGAGTGCTTTCGTGCAATCAACCGGTTACGAAAGAATGATGATATCATTGTCACCAAACCCGACAAAGGCTCCGGCGTTGTCCTTTTAAACAAAAGCGACTACGTCGATAAAATGAACAAGATACTTGATGATCAATCGAAATTTAGAAGACTTGGTCCGGTCTCCAGCAATGACAACACAGCCATCGTTGAATCGCGCCTTCAGAAGCGGTTGCTTGACTTAGTCAAAGCCGATCACATGCCAAAGTGGATATATGACGCAATACGACCAACTGGATCGCAAAGACCTCGAATGTATGGTTTGCCGAAAACACACAAAGAAGGCACTCCACTTCGCCCAATACTGTCTATGACAGGTTCGTCCCATCATGAACTTGGCAAGTGGTTGGCTAGCCTATTACAACCTGTGTTGGAGCGGTTTTCGTCACACTGCATATCAGATTCGTTTGCGTTTGCTAAGACCATGCAAAATCTTGACATCGACCCTAATGTCTTCATGTGTTCTTTTGATGTATCCAGCTTGTTCACCAACGTTCCCCTTGATGAAACCATCAAAATCTGTTCGGAAGCCCTCTACGACCAGTCTAATTCCCGACCAGTCATTCCAAAGGATGTGTTTGTTGAATTGATGAAGAGCGCTACATCCTCAGTTGAGTTCAGCTTCAATAACACCATGTACAAGCAAACAGACGGAGTAGCTATGGGATCACCACTTGGTCCGGCTTTGGTCAACATCTTCGTTGGATATTATGAAGAAAAGTTATTTTCTCAAACGCAAAAGCCTTCAACATACTTCAGATATGTTGACGACACGTTTGCCATCTTTGATCACGAAGCTGAAGCAGATGAATTTCTGACCAAACTTAACTGCCTTCATCCATCCCTCAAGTTCACCTTTGAAAAAGAGAAAGGGAAATGTCTACCGTTTCTTGACGTCTACGTCGAAAGAACAGATGTTGGCTTGGAGACCAGTGTATACCGTAAACCCACTTTCACTGGCCAGTATTTGCGTTGGGAGTCCTTTAGTCCTCTCAAACGCAAAATAAGTCTAATATCTACATTGGTGCATCGAGCTCTAATGATTTGCACCAAGCGTAGACTCAATGAAGAAATAGAACGGATTAAGAAGATATTACTGGACAATGGCTATCCTAAAAACATCATCAACACTCAGATCACCAAGAAAATTGCTCAGTTCTCCACCCTTAAGCGATTTGGCCCTGAAAAGTGTCCTGTGTACTTGAGGGTCCCTTGGATAGGTAAGCCATCTTCAAACTTAGAAAAAGAAGTCAAAACCGCCGTGGAAAGCTGCTATGGTTCCGTCAGCACCCGCCTGGTCTTTACGTCTAGGCGCATGCTGCCTGTGGCCCGCAAGGATGTTCTACCTGCCATTCAGAAAAGCTTTGTCATATATGAATACAAGTGCCACTGTGACAGTCGGTACGTAGGGCGAACATCTCAACGACTACAGGATCGCATCAAGCAACATGTTCCGCAATGGTTAAGACAGCAATTGACTCGTCCACGCCGATCTCAACCACACAGATCGTGCAAACGAACCGACACCAAACCGGATTGTGACTCCGCCATTGGTCAGCATCTTTTAGATAATGATCGATGCGCATTAAACTATGATGATAAGCGGTTTTCAATCCTTGCCGCAGCGCGCAGCTCTTTCCATCTCAATCTTTTAGAGGCTACTTATATCAAGACCCGACGCCCGGTGTTATGCAGACAGAAAGAG
Source organism: Trididemnum clinides (assembly GCA_963675345.1). Taxonomy (NCBI): domain Eukaryota; kingdom Metazoa; phylum Chordata; class Ascidiacea; order Aplousobranchia; family Didemnidae; genus Trididemnum; species Trididemnum clinides. Next base: position 35,364,778 of record OY776296.1, read on the forward strand.
TTTGTTTACACTCTCAAACTCTTTCGATAATCGTAGCATTTGGCCTCCTGCCGCGCCTTCTTTAACTTTCGCACTTGCGAAATCTTTCTTTCGCGCGCTTTGCAATACAAACGCAATCATTGGCCTGTCTTGATTACGTAACATCCAAATTATTCACATAAAAGACTCATTCACTCTAGATCTTCCCTTTTGACGCGATACCACCACTGATGAGAGCGTCACGAAAAGCTTATGGCTAAAACAGCTTTTTTCAAAGCTATATTAAAATTTTGTACCACCAACAAGATTTTTGTGTACTTTTTTTTTTATTGTGAAATCCACAACATAGTGGTAACATTTCATAACCAGATTTTGTGTGTAACATGCTTTAAAGTCAAAACGTTTCTAAGAACATGTTTCGTTCTTCGTTGGTTGTTAGTTTTGTAATTCGTTTTAAAGATATATTCTTGATGCTCTGAAATCAGTTGTGAATTTGTTCTTATATACTAGCAAAATAATGCTTTTCAACAATGTCTGCAAGTTGGGGAGTTATTTGTTGCACCCCATCACCCACTTTTCCTCATTTCTTTATGTCATTAAATGCTACTTCATAATGTTTTATTGCATTCAACAAAAATGTTGCCTTCTTTACTATTGTTGTTGAAATTTCACATGCACATGTCATGGAGTTCAATGCTATTCTTTGTGGGACATTAAAGCATGACAAAGCTTGTTTAATTTTTATTAATTTTTTTAATCATTTGATTTTGGTATTGCCCTGCTTGAAAGAGAATGTATCACAACAGGAGGTCAACTATTTCGGTGGCACTGCATGAAGTTAGCTAGTCAATCGAGCCATTTAGTTTTGTCTTAACAATTTTTTCAGGTTGATTTCAGTGGAAAATAAAGTCTTACAAGAATCTCTCTCTAAAGATCAAATCAATTCTGATCTGCGACAATTTATCAAATCTAACTCAAAGATGCACTCCAGGTTATTAAGCCTTGGAACCTGTGCTTTGGTGAGCATTTGAAATTTTGATATTGAGAGTAAGCTTACACATGCTATTTCTAAAGAATCAGTCCATTTAAGGTCATGTTCCACAAAATGAGCATAGGTTTTCAGAAGCTATTTTGGCAAACTCGAGAACAAACAATGATTGGACATAGAATGAATAGATTCTTTGTGCTGGGATATTTTATGTTGACTGTCAGTATGATATCCAGCAGCTGTAAATTGCGGATTATTTTGAGAAGTTTTTTTGTTAACCAGCAAATTTTTCAGCTATATGATTTATTGAAAGACTCATCACTAACCATATTTTAGATCACATTTAATAGTTTTTGCAAGTTGCTCTTAATATTGGCTAATTTTGGCATTTTGCTTATGTGACTATTGTATTACACTGAGTTTTTGTGTTTTGTCTTCTGCTTGATTAGAAATGAGAAGAAATAGCATCACTTTTTTTTTCAATATTTCATTCTGAGTGGAAGCAGAGCTAGTTATATAAAGATCACAAATGCTACATAATCTGTGCTGCCAGCACCTCAAAGCATTTGTTGTACTGTAATTGATGATTAAGCCTTGATTAACATTAAGACTGATTTGGTAGCTGATTAACCCAATATCCAATCATTTCCTTCCTGAAACCTCCATTTGGCCATTTCCTCCTTTAGCTTAATTTTTAACCCGGCAATTTCCTCTATTTCTTGTCTTTAAAATCAGTTTGTTGCAATCTCTTACATGGATACAGCTTCTAAAAGTAATTCTGTTATTGCAAAAACTTTCACAATACCATGCAGGTTATTATGTTTTTAGTTTCAAAATACTGTACTATGGAAAATTTGCCAACTCCTTGTTAAATGTAGCCTGCTCGAGCTGGCTGATGACTGGTCACTTTAGCAAGTGATTGCTTTTTGTGGAACTTTTTCAAAAATTTCTAGATGTTTAGATGATGTGTGATTAATTGAAGATGATTATGGAAACCTTTAATTGTGTTGTACGTGTACAGTTATCTTTTGTTTGTGTGTTCATATATATCTATATATGTTGGGTGTTACAAATTAGTTGCTAGTTTAAATTTTATGGATTGTGTATGGTTGTTTTTGAAAAGGCACTGGAAGGCAATATTACCTGCTTAGTGCAGTGCTTGTGACCAAAATACATTGTTTCAATATCCCATGCTCTTCACAGCAATTATCAAGAAAATCACAAGATAATGCTAGGAATGAAGTCTTGAAAAGACTTGATGTGTAATGAAAAAAGACTCGACTTGACTCTAGTTGTTGGATGAAATGACTCAACTTGAGACTCAAACTCAAGTGACTTATTTCCAACAATGCTGTATGTGCTGTTTATGAAATTATGGCTCATGTTTAATGCCTTCGATTTCAAACTTAAGAAGTGTCAGGATGACAAACAATATAATTAGAATGTTGAGATATGCTCTTTTCTAAAAACAGATAACATGTTACGACAATTTGTGAAGCAGAAAAAGGTGCCTTAGCCAAGTGCCTCACTTGCCTTACCGTAAATTCACCACTGATCATTAACCCCATATTGTTTTGGCTTAAGCACATTCTTTCCCGGTGAAAAATAGATGCTTCATTGCTTCACTGAAAGTTATGGTGGAGTTGTATTATAAATAACTCCCTTTATGGTGTGTTGGAGAGCAATGTAGCAATTGCTTTTCTTTGGGACTCACATCCTTTTAGAGAGTGGAATAATAGCTTGCTGCTGTCATTTCGTGATTTCCTTGCAAATGCTTTTTCTAGAAATTTCTTGTCAGAAAATACACTCTGACACTCTATTAGCTTTAAATTTTAGGAATATTTTGCACTTGTGCGACGATGATCTTTTTATTTTAAGAAAGGACAGACTTAACCCTAGCAGTGACTTTGTTTGAAAAAAATAACACAGCATCTGCAAGCGCAATTGTTCAGCAAAAAGTAACACTTGCTACTGTTGCTGCTAGTTCATGATGACAATAGCAGCATTGGAACAAACACTGACACACCACTAGTGGCTGCTATTTTTAGTGCCACTAGTGCCCACCACTGATCACCAGAAATACATTTCGATTTAATGACTACAGTTCCAGTGTATCACCAATGATACATTTCAGTTGTTATTTATCAAAAATTTTAGTACATGTAGTAATTATTGGCTTTGTCAAGTTTATGGCACCTCAGGAAAGACTAAATTACTTCTTGCAACTTGATTGTTTTGTACAATGTTTGTAGTGTTAAGTTTGAGCTAAGTTGTAAATGATTATACATAAAAAGAAAAACAGGCAGAATTTTATTTGCTTCACAGTTTTCCCATCTCATTTAAAAATATACAATTGTAGCAAATCATTTTACATTGAAAAGCAATTTTAGCAGTACAGAAAACAACACTTCAATGTAAAACGAATTACTAAACTATGAATCGCAGTTTACCAAGCAAATAGTCTTTTGCCAAGTAGATGACAAGCTTTATAAAAGAAAGAAAAAATTAATTACTTGCTCTGATGATGCAATTGGAAATGTTCTAACCAAAAATGCTTGACGTTTGGGTGAAAAGACCATTTAGTGCTAACCAGCTTAGCCTTCTTTCAGGCAATGCTTGCTCCTTTTGAGAAATGAGCTCATAATGAATGAAAATCTCTTGTTTCAGTTAGCAGACAATCTTTCATCTGTTGCAGTGAGTTTATGTTGCTTTTCATTTGAGCGACAATGGAAGTTAGCAGCCTGATTCATAGCAGTTATTTCCATTGCAACAAGTTTTTGAAAATCTAAAAGCTGAATTCTTCAGCTTTCAACTGGGTCATGAAAAAGCAAATGGGCATTAATGATTGCTGTGTTGAGCAACAACTCAAACACGACTCTGTGATTTCAATCAATTGTTGTTCTCAAAGGACTAAAATAACTTGACAGTTGATTTGATAAATTAATTCCTCGTTTGCGCTGTTTATAACTTAGTGTAACATCTGGCTTAATTATGTCATCACCATTCCTGTATTTTTCTCCCCGCTGATTTTAATTCACCAATCTGCTTTGATGACACAAAACCAATTACTGTTTCCTCAGACTCTTTTGTAAGGCGCTTTCCTTGTTCCAGTTCATTGGTATTAATTTTTGGAATTCCTTTGGTGTTTCTGTGGATAGTTCCTTGCGCATGATTTTTTCTCATGGCACTTGTGGACAAGCTCTATTGATGTGTAGTAACTGTCTGCTATAAGGACTCTTCCTTTTTGTAGGTATCCTTCCAAGAGTTCCATGCATACAGCAGTACCTCTGCAATCATCCTCAAAGATTTTCCATCATAGACACATTATACTGTATGTATGGCCCTTTTCATCTGTCAACTTGAAAAGTTGTATTCCATGTTTCTGAGCCTTGCTGGGAATGGATTGTCTGCAATGAATTCTTCCCCAGTAAGGCACTGTCATGTTATCAATAGCCAAATTTTCTACAAATTTTGCCACTATTCTTCTAACTTTGTGCAGCTTCATGGTTCCATCATCGATTGTATTATCTTCAAAATAAATATAAGGTGGTAGGGAAAGTTCTCGCGGTTTTTGGAACGCTGCATTTTATTGACATATTTACAAAATAAAAAACATTTTAAGAAATGAAATAATTACCATCATTTTCCAGCACTTTTCGCCACCTATTGGGTAGGCTTTTAATCCCTTTAGCATAAAACTGTTCTTCCTTCATAGCAAAAAAGTTGTTCAACCAGCAATCAATGTCATCTGGATTGTGAAACGTTTTACCTTGCATAGCATTGGAGAGCGACAAGAAAAGATGATAGTCTGTTGGTGCCAAGTCTGGGCTATATGGTGGGTGAGGCATAATTTCCCATCCCAAGTCGAGTAGCTTTTGGTGAGTCATTCTTGCAGTGTGAGGCCGAGCGTTGTCATGCAAGAATCGAATCGTGCCATGATTTGGTTGCTTTTCTGCAATTTTGGTAGCTAATCTATCCAACTGCTGACAATACATGGCTGCCGTAAGGTTAGTGTTGCGTGGCAACCAAAATAGAATAATGATAAACATAGACACACTTCCTCTATAATACTGGAAACAACCTACTAGCTGGAAGGAAGTGTGTAGCTAATAAAATACAATTCTACCAACCGTGAGAACTTTCTTTACAACCTAATATAATGCAACAGCAGCTGAAACCTGTTTCTTGACGTCACTTTAGGAGCAAATCCATTGCAAAAAATAATGTGTTTGCTCCTGTAATCTTCAATTTTGCAAAATGTAACTATTGCTATGTAAAAGGCTAGACTCAAAAACTTTTTCACTTACTCTGCATTGGTTTGATTTTCAAGCTTTCACTTGGGAATTTTGCTTCACAAGAAAAGAAGCAATTGTTTGTTCTGCTTTGCAGTTGATTTCAGTGGCAATGAGCTCCAAGAATATTACCCCGCCAGAAACAACTTGAACCAAGAAAATGAGGTTTAGCCATTTAATTGTGCTATGTGTTGTTCATCAAGAGATGGCATAAAGATTTTTAATGTGCTACCATCTGCAGGAGATACCCAGGTTAATGTAGAATGTCGAGGTAGACTATCACACTCTTGATTTGCTTTGAGCTCAAACCACTGCTGGTATTTTCATCAGATGGGATTTAGCCTCCATCTTAATCCTTGTCATGGCTGCACTCATTACATTGTTAATGATGTGAATCAAAATCTTCATTAGAGTTTCTCAGATGAGCTTCTCTATGGTAGAAAGAAGTGGATGGTATCATAGTTGAATGATAATTACTCTAAAATCCTGATGAAATAATGTTTTAAAATATAAACCTTGTGCTAACTTTTTTTCAAATTTGTGATTTCCAGTGACCCATTTATTTCTCTTAAATATTGTATTAGGTAAATGCTATTGCATCACTAGTGATCATGTCATAAATAAAGCAGAAATTCTTAATCAAACTACCAACAAAGCACTTACGAGGTTTTGCTGCATTTTGATAAAGTTTTCCAGCAAAACTATGGGAAAAGGAATTGTACATTGCATAATTCAAGGCTGGCAGCCAATGTGCTGTCATACGTAGCATCAATATACTAAACATTTATATTTATGTTCTAAATGTTTTCAGCACACCAAATGCCCCTTCTCAGAAAATGCAAATACACTGCTTATTTTGAAATGAAATTTACAAATGTGTATACATAAAATTGATGAAATATAGAGGTTGCTTGGTGGCAATTTTCAGGTGATCTCTTATTAAAAGAGATCTGCCTCCAGCATCACACTAACATAAAATAGAAAATTTTGTTCAAAATCACCTGCATCATATGGTTCCATGCAGCAGTCTATTACATCGTGTCAATATTTCGTGACTGGTTTTGACTTATTGGGCCTGATCAGGCAGGTGTAGAAAACACTCAATAATAAAAATACAGAATAATAATAAATTTGGCATTGAGTGCAAAAAAAATGCAATGCAAAGCAATATGATACAGGAATACCTATATCATGGGGTCTCATTTAAGGATACACACACACAAATGACATGGACAACGAGTCACATTGGTAAGCCCAAATAGGGGTGTAGAATTATTGGTGACTTGATCACTATTTGGTGTGGTATGTTATGTATGGTACCATATGATGTTGGTGATCATTTTGAGCAAAATTTTCTATTTTACCATAGTAAGATGCTGGAGGCAGATCCCTCTTAATAGGAGATCGTCTGAAAATTGCTACCTAGCAACTAGCAGTCACTGTATTTTGTATAATGATAAAATCTTAACAATAATCCTACACCCCTATTTGGGCTTACCAATGTGACTCGTCGTCCATGTCATGTGTGTGTGTGTCCTTAAATGAGACCCCATCGTATAAGCATTGCTGCATACATTTGCTTTGCATTTGATCTTTTTTTCATTTAATGCCAAATTTGTTCTTATTTAGTATTTTTATTATTGAGTGTTTTTACACCTGCCGGGTGAGAGTCAATAAGGTCAAAACCAGTTGCAGGTCATTGACATGACCTAACAGATTGCTGTATGGAACCATATTATGTTGGTGATTCTTCTGAGCAAAATTTTTTATTTTACTTCATGAAATTGATAATTCTGCTTTGGTTTTTGACCTCATTATTAAACAAATTGAGGTCAGAAATCTTTGCAGAATGTTTTTCCTAAATAGTTATCCTAAGTAGTTCTTTGTTCTTTCTTCAAAAAAAAAAATTGAAAATATAGTTCAACAAAAATTAAGGGCGAAAAACAAGAATATTAAAACTCATCATATAAATTTGGCTTTCTTTGTTTGGGGAAGATATTCAGAGGGTACTCCACTAGATGAGTGCTTTTCAATCTTTTTGCTGGAGTGGAACTGCAAGGAAACACTCACTGGCTCAAGGAACCCCTGTGCAAATTGTCTTGTGCAAAAAAATAATTCAATTGTCTTATGCAAAAAAAACAGCATTTAATTTAATTAAATTTGAGTAACTTCTGGCCGAGAACCCCTGGACTGTCCTGCTGGAACCCAAGGGTTCTGCAGAACCCTAGTTGAAAACTACTGCTCTAGATGGTTGGACAGAGTTTCTAGGGCCCTTGGAGAGGTCAACAGCTATTTTGATTCTACCTCACTGGGTCAGGGCTGCACCACTGCCCCGACCCAGTGAGGTAGACAAGATAGCTGTTAATTGGTACATTGCCCCTTAGTCTCACTGAAGAATATGTGCTTCATGATAAACTCACTGTATTTTTTTACACCTTTCTGCAACGGATCCAATCTTTTGGTATTTATTTTTCTAGAATTTTCCGTGCAGTGTCTGGTCACCCAAACCCTGAGCACTTTACATCTCATTCTGTCCTGTTGTGCTGCAGACTTTTTTCGACATACTCTCTGGCAGCTTTTATGTACTGTATATGCACCTGGTCTAGATTCCCCACTCTCTTCTCGAAGAAGGTGTTTTTGACATAACCTGCTACAATAGCTCTTTATTTTTTCTGAAAAGCTCCTCTCCTCTCTTTCTCAAACATCTACATTGCTATTTGCTCTTCATCAGCTGATAGTAGAATCAATTGCTTTTGTCCCTGCATACTTCCTTTTTTCACAGATCTCTTCATTTTGCAGGACTTCAACTGCATCACCCTCTCTTGGACGGAAAAGGTATTTCAGATCCTCTTGATAAAGAAGTATTTGATTGGGTCATCTCTCAATGACCCTGACTCTCTTACTCTTTCTCACTGTTCCTCAAACTGCTGCTTGTCTTGACATCTCCTTTACAGCCTCCTTTCTTGCCCTCTCCTGCTTCTGTGAGATGCTTCAAGATTTAGGTTATGACCACTTACCTATTCTTCTCGCCATTTCTCTTTCTCCACCTTGCCCCAATGAACATCCTCTTTTATTCACTTTCTAAATAGTTCGTTGGTATGACTTAACCCCTTACATAGACTGATACTGTTCTTCTGCAAAGGAATGCAGCCAAGGCTTTCATTCCTTTCAGCTCCATCCAACAACAACCTCACGCCTGGTGGTTTTCCGAAATGGAAAATGCTATTAGAAAAACATGCAAGGCCTTTGCTCTGCTCACAAAAGTGATGGAGAGGGACAGGCCTACATTTTAGCCTCAGCATGTTGTGTCTATCATTGCTAAAGCCAAGCTTATGAGGCATGACACAAGAAATGCTTGTCTCTTTCTCCAAAGTCTGATCTTAAATCAGTTTATCTTTTGATTTGTTGCTGGTTTTGGTACTTTGTCCTCCCCCTCACCTGACTTTTCCAAGTGCTCTTTTTCCAGAGAGACATCATCAATTTATGCCAACTAATTGTGGTCTTACTTTTTTTTGTGTATCAGCTGAAGGCTTTGCACAGCAGAGCCAGAGGATACTTGTTCTGAGCTTCGTTTTGCCTCCTGCTCTAAAGAGTCTAATTCCTTTTTATGTTCTTCTCTTGACTCTAGAAAATTTCTTGCAGCTGTCCTCTCATCCGGCACAGCTCTCGTTCTCTTGCTCTGGCAAGGATCGCTTTAATCTTTTCTAGTCTTTCCATTCACTTTCTTTCATCCGGAACACATCATCTATTATCTCATTCACAAAATGGCAAAACCTCTTGACTCACCTGTTTCCTTCTAGTCGATCTCTCTCACATCCTGTGTTTGATTTGACTGGAGCACTGTTCTGAACACGGGTGTCTTCTCAATCCAAGCACATGTGAGTTTACCTTCTTAGTGGATCCCCATCAAGCTAACCAACAGCTCCAACTCTTGTTCAATTTCCCTTTCTGTTTCAATCCCACTTCAACTTTTCTTGGGGTCACCTTTGACTGCACTCTTTTTTTTCCACAAATGAATCTTTGCTTAAGACCAAGTTCTTCTCTTGTCTCAAGTCCTTACGCTATATCTTTGCTTCCTCGTGAGGCCCTCTCCAAGGAGTCCATTTTTCTTTGCAAAGCTTTTTTCTGGGTCGTTCTGTCTTGTGCTTCACCTGGATGGTTTTCTTTCGTTAGTGTTACCAACATTACTAGATTGGAACACCTTCACCAAGCATCCAGGATTACTCTATCACTTTTCTTCCCTTCTTTCATTCTCTTGCTTTGCCTTTTCTACGTTCTTCTCTCCTCCGTCTTTCTATCTTACACTCTCTGGCATATCTTGCAGGGATTATCTTTTCCTCATCTATTGTCAGGCTACAGTGGGTCGCCGGCCAGTCCTTTATTCAGGGGAACAACATGGGTGCATTGCTCCAATCATCCACTGTGCCATGTGGTCTTTCTATCACCTGTCATAGCCACTCTTTTCTTGGACTGAAGACATATGTCTCATCAGAATTTTTTGGCGCACGGGTCCCCTCAGTATCTACTGAAGAACTTGTGCTTTCTCATCCTGCTTGTTGTGTTCTCTCTCATCTTTGGTGCAACAGACACAGCCTTCTGTTAAATTCTTGTCTCTCTAGAATTGGCAGAATTGAGAATTGTTTGTGCAGTACATTGATCATCCGATTGAGGACACGTCTCATTTCATTCAGCACTGGACTGTTTTTTTGCAGACTTTTTGCACCACTTAAGTAAAGGCAAAACATACAAAGTCAAGAAATGTGAATGTTAGTTAATGTCATTTTCAAGAAGAAGTTATTGGTTGATGTGCATCACTTTAATAATTTGAATATGAAGCTCGTCATTTTGTTTATTGTTATTTTTCAAGTTGTCAGTGCTTCAATGTGTAAAGGATCCTTTGCGTTATGTGATAGTAATTACTACTCACCTCTATTATCATCCCCGTGCCGCCAACATCAGATTGATGCAGGTATTTTATGCTGGTCTGTTGCCAATACCACGTTGTTTACTGATGTATGAATAAATCGGATCAACTTTTTGCAGATCTTGATCATTCTCAATCTGCTTCGAGAAAAGCTTGGCTCTCTGCAAAAGTCACTGGGATCTGACAGCTCAATTACTTATATATTATGTGGAGATTTCAACAGCAGTCCCCGAACTGCACTTGTGGAATTTATGTTACGGCAGAAACTTTTGTTCAATCATGCAGATTGGTTTTCAGGTAACTGGTTTTGTCAATTGACTCGGCTTAAAATTATGGTCACATAATGTTTGCATTGTAGCTGGATTAGATGAGTACCACAATACAAATACTTCTTTCTCCCACAACTTTTCATTTATGAGTGCATGTGGCTTTCCTACTTACACAAATTACGTGGCAGGATTCAGCGAATGTTTAGATTACATTTTTATTGATTCAGAAAAGTTGCTGGTTGATCAAGTAAGTTGGATGTTCTTGTGGTGACGTGACATCGTTTGTTGGTTGCTAGTTGGACTATCGTAAGACACTATTATCATGTGGTTGTTATTGCTGTGGCTTACCATTTGTGCATCGGCAACTAAAAACGATACAACATTCTGAAAAACTTTCACGCCAGTAGCACGTAGCAGAACACAAGTTGTTGTGAGTCTGCTTCAAAATTGTGTGCCTGATCACTTAGTGTCTAAACTTTTCTGATTTCTACAAACCATACTTCTTGACAAATTAGAGCTATTGTTTTAAGAAGATTTTCTTAGCTGCGTGAAAGGTAGGTTGTCTGCATCATTCAACAGCCACTTCATTGCAGTCGTGCAGTCCTCGGCCTCGTTGCATTGAGTCAGAATGGTTGTTGACCTTCCTGAGGATTCAAAAAACCCCAGCACTCATTCACCAATCATGTTTTCTAGTGTTGTTTTGGACTGGCCGCAGAAAGGCAGCCTATGCGTTCTCTAAAGTCAGCCTCCTTATTTTTTTGCGTTACTGCCCTTGTCATTTTTCTGCGTTACTGCTCTTCTTCCCCCGTTTGCCTTGTTGTCGTGATAACTAGCAATGATAATTTTAACTTTGACCTTGTGGGTTCGTTAATCCTCATAATAACACTAGTTTTCATTTGACACTGAAATTGCTTCTTTTATTCGTGACATAATGACTAATAATGATATCAGCGGGCAAAGCAGCAGTAACTTGATTTAACGCATGAGTGAAGCGAATGAATGACCAGCAATGATCATATAAGCGGCAAAACACGAACATATATATGCACACGAATCACGTGACATGACAAAGCAAAGCGATATTAATAATGCAAGGTAAGGCGATTTCACACATCAATGTTGATGTCAAAGATAGGCAACTTCCTATATCAAATGTCAACATTGATATTTGACTCCGGGTATGGAAAATATTGATATTTAAATTAAAAATGAAACCAAAAAGAAATTACCGGTAAATTAAAACCAACACAAATCAAAGTAAAGCCAAATACGCTCGCAATCACCACAACCTTACTGCTTTTTGTGCAGTCTGCACAGAAAATGTAACATAAAGGGACAGGTTATTGCAGTGCACCGTGTGCCACAAATGGGTACACTTGCCATGCACTTTTACGTTTATGGTTTAACTTCGTCTTTGCTTCTCATTTATGGAGCTTTTTCTGTTTACCCTGCTATATTTCTGCCTTTCATGAAAGTACCCGCATTGCTTCATCTAGCACCTGTGACTTCCAATTTGGGATCCCCCTGCACGTATAAATCCACTTGAGGAGTGTTTCTCATCAAATACTACTCCCCAAAAACACTCTTCTTGTTCACCTTTGTCTGGTGATTTTGTCTCGTCCATTCACTCTGTTGCTATTTTTATATTGTTTTCTTCCTGTTTCCTTTTTCACCTGACATACTTGAGAGACTTTACTGGAATGCATGGGACATTTGCACTAGAGGTGTGAAACCACTGCTTTATCTCTATTAGGTAGTTCCATTTTAATTCAACAACTCAAAATTTTAGAACAATTAGAGAGAGATTTAATTTTTTTTAACAGTTCGTTTTTTTTTTTTTAACAAATCTTCTTAACTCCTTCCTCGGCAGAAACGAGTATACTCGTTTTCACCAAATGTTCCGTTTTCAGTCGGCGACGAGTATGCTCGTCTAAAACTTAATCTTCAAAAACCACACGTATATACTCGTCGATTCTGAGCCTTTCTAAGCCATTCTACATGTGAAACGAGTAGTCTCGTCAAATCGTACGCTGTGGGATTTCAAGGACGCTCTTACTAGACTTGTTCCGGCAGCCACTGTCGTCGCATGCGTGTTGTTTTCATCCACGTTACCACTCGTTTTTTTGTACCCTTTTCAAATAATTTACACCCTAAATGTCTAGCTTTGAGGAAGATAGCGAATATGAACCTTCTCTCAGAAGCTTGAATACTTCTGATGACACTGCAAGTTCATCAGACAATAACTATTTCTCAACAAGTGAGGAGGGAGGTGAGGGAAGAGCTTGGAGAAGCCTAGAGTTGTCAGAGGAGCACATGAATGCAGCACCACCACGTTTTCTCAAGTTAACTCATATATGCTTACAAGGGTATTTTCAAAATAAAAAGTTAGTCACAAAAATAGGGAAAAACAATAATTCCAAGCTGTTTTCACAATCAGCATGAAAAATACTATATAAAACTAAAATAAAAAATTAGTCTGAAAAAGAAACGTTTTTAACTAAAAAATTGTTGGGGAAGGGGTTAAAACAATCCGGTTTTGTGCTCGTTTGCGGATGTAGTCAGATCACCTCATGTTTGGCGAAAGTACATAAGCAACGTTGTGCTACTTTGTACTGTGGATAAATCTTTCTTTTTTCAATCCAATCTGTTCTTCCACCTGCTTTCTCCATGTGATCTTTGGTTGCCCATTCCCTCCTTTTCCAACAACTTTAAAATCTAACGCTCTTCTTATTACATCATCATTATTCCTCCTCAAAATATGTTCCTACCATCGCACTCCATTAGCTTTGGCTAGTCTGTCTTAAGTTTGTTCTAAACGAGACAATTCCGTAAGTTCTTGGCTACTACTTATCTTACTATACATTGCTCTCACAGTTCTTCTCAAAATCACCATGACTCATCGTTGATTTTAACACAACTCTGATAGATTCTTCATTTTTAGTAAAAGATTTCTTCCACAAATTACCTTCCCATATTCTCTAAATTTAATTTATCTAATTCCTGTTTTTGCTGTTATCACTGCTTCGCTTCCACCACTGGCTTCACAATTGGATTTCTGAAATGCGTTTGTCTGTAATTGGAACCCCGCTCTTTTCCGCAAGCTTATTTTTTCTGGCCTTCCTCTTTGCTTTTGGTGGATTTAATCCTGTCTTTCCTACTGGTGCGCTTGGGTATATTAAACAATAAACAATCACACCAGCCATTTTTTTCGAATTTGCCAAGGCGCGCTTCATTTTCATTAGTGATCATCCAGCTTAGCTTTGTCACCGGCTCTTATGCTGACAGTCTGGCCTTTTGATCTTTTTTCTTTGTATCTGTTTGTGGGAAGGCCACCTGGGAGCTTTGGTTTAAGGGCTGCGTTTGTTTCAGCGCTGGTTTTTCCTCTTGACCCGGGAAAATGTGACACCTCTTCGATGAACCCCATTAGGTTAATCTTCATTTCCTTCTACTTTTAAACTGTTCAGGCTTCAACGCCATTTTGACCTTCTTGGGGTCTCCTTTGACTTCACTCTTTTTTTAATTCCATATCTTTGCCGAAGGCTAGGTTTTCCTCATCTTACATATCTTCTTCCTTTTGGAGCCCCATGTAGAAGTCTCTATCTCTTTTTTATGGCGGTTTACTTTGGCTCGTTTTTACCCACACTTGGCGTAGTTTCCTTTTCTTTGGGCTATCAACTTTGCTAAGCTGAAGTGCCTTCGCCAAGCAGCCAGAAGCGCCATCATCGGTTGCACTTCGTTCTCACTTATTCCTCTTTTTTTTTATAGGCTTCTCTGTCATTTCAGCGTGTCACGCAGACTCGGTTCACCCTGTCCTTCATTGAGCAAACTCTTCGCATACCATCTTCTTTCTCTTTCAGTATTGGGTAAACCTGCAGTAAAACTCAAGCTTTCTGGCTTTTCGTGGAGAGGCTTTACGTCTACTCACCCTCTTATGCTCTGTCTTTCACCTTACAAAAAGATTGTTCTTGCTCTCCCCATATTTTAGTGCAGAACTCTCCGTTTCCACTCTTTGTTCTTACTGCGATCTACCTCTTTTATGTCGAAGTGTCACTGTTTCCCATTTTCACCACCGAGTCATGGTCTTTCCACTCAGTCAGTGCCATTCGGCAAGCTGTTCGCTGGTCTCCACTGCACCGACAGCTTGGCCACTTTTGCTTCTTTTTTGCACTCTGGCATATATTTTAGAAACTTTTTACGCTCCTTTTTCACCTGTTTTCAGAAAGCAAATGGGTCCCGGTCACTCATTTTTTCGGGAAATAACACAAGAGATAAACCAGCCAGAAGGAGGGCTCTGGTCTAGCCATCACACTTCCTTACAGCTTTTCACTTTTTACTTCTCGTATTCATTTGTCTATATTGACTAGAACCGTTTTGGGTCTTCATTATTTTTCGAAGCTTAAGTCTTTTTTTTGAAGAATATGTGCTTCCTCATCATTTTTACTCTTCTGTCTCGCCTTTGCTGCAACGGGCACAGCTTTTTATGAACGCTGGTATCTGTATAATTGAAAACCCATAGTGCAACGCCTGTAGTCATCAGACGTGGACATTTTTTCTGTTATTCTGTCTCTTCTTACAACTAACTCTTTTTGCCTCACACCAATCAACAGCCGCCTCAGCATGATGGCACGGTTCCTGGCCCCGCTGGTTTGAGCCTAAATGGCTTTTGGCCTCTCTGAGAGTCCCAAATACTCCGGTCTTTTCCGAACCAAACATTTGTCCTTTGCTACCCTCTAAACGTCCGTTGAAGGACCGCAAACACTGTTTTTAAAATCGGTCGCCTGTCTTCTTTTGTTGCTCTTCTGTCGTTCTCTCCCTCGCTGTTCTTCTACTTCTGATGTGTGGCGACGTCCATCCAAATTCTATTTCCGTTTCTCCATGTTCTGTGTGCGCCGGCAATGTGACGTGGATGGGGCAAGTTATTGCGATGCTGAATCTGCTTTAAAAGGGTACATTTGGAGTAACTCTCCCTCTCTTACTCGGAGTTTAAATCCTTTTTCTTCTGTAGGTGTGCTTCCTGCTTCATTGCGGCTTCGCCTGGAGGCCCCTATCCCACCAACACTGTGTCGTTTTCTCCGTGGCCCTCCAGCACGTAGTCTCTACTGTACGCTGCAACCCCCCTCTGCTATTGCTGCTCCTCCCCCTCATCGCCTACAAAGCTTGTACTCTCTACGCTGTCACTAGCCTCTCCTTCCACTTTTTCCTCACCCTCCTTCATGTCGGGTTCTTCTACACCCCATGCTTCGTCTTCTGACTCGCTCTGGGTTCTTGAATGGTATGCGGGAGGTCTTCGTGTCACAAGCGTTGTACTTATTTACTTTGTTGTGATTTTGACTGTATCCAGGAGTCGAACTCGACTCTTCTTGATTTTTCAGGATTCCTTGGTACTGTGCTCTGCGACCTGATTGCACTTACTCTCAGTCTGACCTTTTTTATCTGTTGACTCTCACTCTGGCGGTGGTGGCGTTATCTTTGTGACACAGAACTTATCCTTTTGTAGACACTCTACCTCCTCTTTGCTTGACCCTTACGCTGACCACGTGGGGGTCGACATTTTGTTGATATAGCTCTGAAAAAAAATGTTTGAGCCATAAGCTTTTCGTGACGCTCTCATCAGTGGAAAAATCGCGTCAAAAGGGAAGATCTAGAGTGAGTAAGTGTTTTATGTGGTTAATGGCAGCGCTATTATTGTGAAGCGCGCCAAAGAAAGATATCGCAATAGCGAAAGTTAGAGAAAGCACAGCAGGAGGCCAAATGCCGCGATTAATGGAATGAGTGATTTGCAACCACTACCATTGGCTCGTCTTGATTGCCTAACGTCCAAATTGCCTAGAGTCCTAACTGCTGCTGCTGCTAAACTCTTTACTTTTTTGGCACTGAATGCAGCCCAATCTTTCATTCGTTTCGGCCGAGTCAGACGCCAATTTGGTGGTTTTGCGAAGTGGAAAAAACTCAAAGCCTTTGCTTTTGCTCACAGAAGAGATGAAGAACGACAGGCTTTTTACATTTTAGCCTCTCGGCCTATCTCTTCTATCATCGCCAAAGCAAGGCTGAAGCATGACACGAGAAATGCTTGTCTCCTAAATCTGATTTCAAATCAGTCTGTTCCATCCTTCTATTAATGTCAACTACTTGAGGTCTCAATTTTTTCGTGTATCAGCTGAAGGCTTTGCATAGCAGAGCCAGAGGATACTTGTCCTGGCTCCGTCGTGCCTCCTGCCTTAAGAAATCTTATTCCTATTCATGTTCACCTCTCGAATCTAGTAATTTTTTTGTGGCTGCCCTCTCATCCATCGCTGCCGAATCCGATAGAGCTGCCTACTTCATGCCGAAGTATCTCCTTCGCTGTGGCAGGGATCTTTTCTTTGCATCTTTAATCTTTCCTGATCTTTGCCTGGCCAGTCTACTTTGGGTCAAATTGTTTATTTTTCTTGGTCCATTTAGGATGGGTTTAATAACAAACTTAAGCCAGGCTCTCAGATAATTCTTGCTACCATTGATTTCTCTAAAGCTGCTGTCACTGTCTGACATCTCACTTTCTTCCACAAACTTATTTCGACTGGCTCTCTTCCTTGCTTTGTTTGATCGATTCAATCTTACTTTTCAGATAGGTGCACATGCGTGGTTTACCAAAATCACGAAAGAGACTCATTTCGAGAGCTGGAGGTGTTCCGCTAGGATCTGTTCTTGTCTCTTTTTTTCTCCTCATCAATGATCTCGTACATCTCTACCTACTTTCATCAGGTGTTCTCTTTGTGTTGACAATCTGTCATCTTGTCATCCTCCCCCTTGGTACCTGCTGCTGTGGAGGCCACACAAGAAGCTCTGATTCGACAGGAGCACTGTTCTGAACACGGGTGTCTTCTCAATCCAAGCACATGTGAGTTTACCTTCTTAGTGGATCCCCATCAAGCTAACCAACAGCTCCACCTCTTGTTCAATTTCCCTTTCTGTTTTAATCCCACTTTAACTTTTCTTGGGGTCACCTTTGACTGCACTCTTTTTTTTTCCACAAATGAATCTTTGCTTAAGACCAAGTTCTTCTCTTGTCTCAAGTCCTTACGCTATATCTTTGCTTCCTCGTGAGGCCCTCTCCAAGGAGTCCATTTTTCTTTGCAAAGCTTTTTTCTGGGTCGTTCTACATCAAAACTACCACTTTTCTTCCCTTTCATTTCCTCGCTTTGTCCTTTCTACGCTCTTCTCTCCTCCGTCTTTCTATCTTACACTCTCTGGCATATCTTGCAGGGATTATCTTTTCCTCATCTATTGTCAGGCTACAGTGGGTCGCTGGCCAGTCCTTTGTTTAGGGGAACGACATGGCCGATGAGTTGGTCAGACAGGGTGCGCTGCTCCAATCATCCTCTGTGCCATGTGGTTTTTCTATCACCTGTCATAGCCACTCTTTTCTTGGACTGAAGGCGCTTGTCTCATCTAAATTTTTTGACACACAGGTCCCCTCAGTATCTACTGAAGAACTTGTGCTTTCTCATCCTGCTTGTTGTGTTCTCTCTCATCTTTGGTGCTACAGACACAGCCTTCTGTTAAACTCTTGTCTCTCTAGAATTGGCAGAATTGAGAATTGTTTGTGCAGTACATTGATCATCCGATTGAGGACACCTCTCATTTCATTCAGCACTGTACTGCTTTGAATTTCGCCGCTTGCTCTTTAACAACATCTTTTTTGTCTTTGGGGATTTTTTGGTTTCTGAGACTCTGGTCTCTCGCCATGCCGCCATCCCCTTGAAGAGTTCGGGTAATAACAACATCTCTGATCCAAAGTCTAGGGAGTTACCCCCTCTTGGGGTTTCATTTCTTGCCATGCCTTTATCTCGAAAAAAGGTGAAATGCCGTAAACGGGGTAACTTT
Source organism: Trididemnum clinides (assembly GCA_963675345.1). Taxonomy (NCBI): domain Eukaryota; kingdom Metazoa; phylum Chordata; class Ascidiacea; order Aplousobranchia; family Didemnidae; genus Trididemnum; species Trididemnum clinides. Next base: position 35,383,093 of record OY776296.1, read on the forward strand.
GGCCCACTTTTTAGTGTTGTGGACCATTGCAAAAAATTCTTGATCTTTAGGAAGCTGAGTTTTATTGTAATCCAGGGGATAAAAAGCGATCATAAACCTTACATAAGCTTAAAATTCAAAGTAATACACGAGTTTTTAAAGAAGTCGATGGTGACCAAAGTTACCCTAAAGTAAGATATGCTATGTATGCATGTATTTTTTTTTCGGCTATGTATCAACCAATAATACCAAGGTTAAACAGGACTGGGTATACTTTGGCCACAGATCGTGTTTTAAAAATGGTTTAACAACAGTTTGAGTGTCGGATAGTCACAGAGTCACCTGCTAAAGTATCTATTTTTACCTACAAAATCCCTTGCCCAAGTATATCATTCGCTACTCTTCATAACAAAATGCTTCGACTATGTTAGTGTCAGACTGAATAGTTTTGGTGATTGGGATCCCACTCCGGATCAGATGCAGAATCTAGTACAAATCTTCACCAGAGCTGTCTACGCCAGCATGTGATATGCCGTCCTGCTCTTCTTTATACCTGGGCTTTATTGTTGCAAAATCATATTCATCTGTGTCTTGATTTGTAACAGGCCCTTAAACGCTTTTTTCCGGCTCAACATCCAACCGACGCTTCTTTCTTCTAGGTGCTGTTCTTCTGCTCCATAACTCCTCTGTTGCAGATGAGTGACAAAAACATGTGACAATGATTTAAACGGAACTTCATTTTTGGCATCTGGAAGTAAGCGACTGATAAGAGCCTCTGGATCATAGGAAAGGCCTGTTTATTCACCTTCCAAGTTGTTGTTGTTGTTGTTGGTTACCCGACCCCTTCCGAGGGATGGGGGCATGGCAGAAGACCATGGAGCCCCAGAAGCCGGGCAACTTTCCAGGGTCTGGACCAGAGGTCGTAAAGACACAGAGAGTCGCAAAGAGTGAGCGGCGCAAAAGAGTCCGTAGCTGGACAGTGCAAAACGAAATGAGAAGTGTCCTGGGGCGAGTGTCCACAGGCGCTGCAGGAAGGATTCTCGATTCTGCCAATCCTAGAGAGATAAGAACCTAAGAGAAGGCTGTGTCCGTTCCAGCGTAGACGAGAGAGGACACAGCGAGCATGACGAGAGAGCACAAGTTCCTCAGTGGAAGTCGAGGGAACCTGTGTGTCAAAGAACTTCGATTAGACAGTACGCCTCCAGTCCGAGATAAGACGAGAGTGCATACGAGAATTAGAGGAGAGAGACTACAAGGGATTGCGGAGGGCGCAAGTAGTGCTCCCCGTCTGGCCAGCTCATCAGCCGCTTCGTTTCCCGTGAGAAACGAGTGTCCGGGGACCCATTGTAGTCTGATAGAATAGAAGGAGAGAGAAGATAGTTCCTGCCAGATCTTCCACAAAGTTTGAGACAAGAGGAAAGATAGAGGAGAGGACAGGGCGGTGAGGACGGAACGAGAGTCAGATAGTAGGAGAAGAGAAGAGAAATGGCAGACTTGTTGGTGCTGCCGAGACCAGCAAAGAGCGTGCAGAATGGCGCAGGCTTCAGCGGAAAAACTTGAGCTTACTGGGCCTGCCGAAAAGGAAAGAGTGGCCTCGGTGCCACAGAGAGAGCAGTTGGCATGAACGCCGGAGCCGCCCTTGCCAAAAGGAAAAGAGCCGTCTGTCCAGAGTACCAGATCATTAGGGAGGAGAGAGTCAAGGTGAGCGAGAGCCGCACCTTGGCGAATGAGAGGGGGATCAAAGCGAGAGCATGGAGAGGAAAGGGTGGACTCCACCGTGAACGAAGGCAGATTCCAAGGAGGAAAGGGAGGGCAAGCAAGAAGAGCCTCCCTAGAAGAGGTAGAGGTAAGCATGAGCGGGTGAGTGGACGCAAAAGCTCTCCAGGACGATCTGCAGAGTCTTGGTTTTACTCCAAGTCTGGCCAAACCTGAAATGGGAAAGGAGGTTGGGAGACGAAGGGCCAGCTTATAAAAGAGTGAAATAAGTCAGAGTGACTGGTAGGGGAGGTAGAGAAGCCTCGGTGAGTAGTAAAGCGATAGGGGAGGACGAGAGGCAGCCGGTGATGGCGCGACTCGCCGCTCGGTGTAGGCGTTCCAATTTGGTGAAATTGGTAGCACTTAGGAAAAGAAACCATCCGGGTGAAGCGTAAGTGAGAAGGGACCGAAGAAAAGATTTATACAGCAGAGAGAGGGACTCCATGAGGAAGCAGAGATTCAGCATAAGGCCTTGAGACGTGGGAAGAACTTGGCCTTCAGCGAAGATACATGTTTAGAAAAGGAAAGAGTGCGGTCGAAGGTGGCCCCAAGAAAAGTTGGAGTGGGATTGAAACGGAGGCGGGAGCCGAGTAGGAGGAGGTGGGGCTGGAGGTTAGCTTGGTGGGGATCCACCGAAAAGAAGGAGGCCTCACATTTGCTCGGATTGAGAGGAAGACACCAGTACTCAGACCAGCGATCCAATCGAAACAGAGCTCCTTGTGTGGCCTCCACCGCAGTGGGGACCGAGGGGGAAGAGGACCAAATGGCCAGATCGTCAGCGTAAAGAGAACAGCTAATGGAAGAAGGCAGAGAAGCTGGAAGATCATTAATGAAGAGAGAGAAAAGTACAGGGCCAAGAATGGATCCTTGCGGAACACCTCGACGGAATCGAAAGGAGCGGCTTTTGTGATTTTGATAAACCACACGAGCGCGCCTATCAGAAAGGAAAGATTGAGTCCAACGAGCAAAGCAAAGAGGGAGGCCAGCCGAAATGAGTTTGTGGAAAAGGGCGGGATGCCAGACAGAGTCAAAAGCTTTATAGAAATCGATAGTAGACAGGATCGTCCGAGAGCCCGGCCTGGGTTTGTTAAACCCATCCGAAATGGACTGAGAAAGGTACAGAATTTGATCGAGAGTAGACCGTCCAGAGCGAAAACCGGTCTGGCGGGGAGAGAGAATGGAATTAGATTTCAGAAAGAAGAGTAGACGGGATAGAATGATGCGTTCAAACAGCTTTGATACGCAGGAGGTGAGAGAGATAGGCCGGAAGCAAGCAGGAGAGTCGAGAGGCTTTCCCATCTTGTGGATGGGAATAATGGAAGATGTCTTGCAGATGGAAGGAAAGGAATGCGAAGACCAGGAGAGATTGAAGATATGAAGAAGAAAATCCATGCCAGAGCAAGGAAGGTGTTTTAGCATGGGATAGGCAACTTTGTCTGGACCAGTGGCAGTGGACGAGGAGAGGTTGGAGGCAGCCGCATGAAATTCATCGGGAATGAAAGGAGAGCAAAAGGACGAGTGAGACTCCACAGGGCACATGGCTCGGCGGAGCTCAGAGAGGTAGCCTCTGGATCTGCTACGCAGAGCCTTTGGCTGAGAAACAGAAAAGTGAGATCGCAGGTAGGCGGCATAGACCGAAGCCGACTCCCTGGAAGAAGAAAAGTTAGGAAAGTTAGGAGAGGAGGAAGACGAGGAAGGAGAGCCAGCGATAGAGCGAAGAAGAGAGTGCACAGATTTGGGTGAGAGAGAAGAGCAAGTCGTCTGCCCTGCCTCAGCCTTGGCCTTGGCGATGACTGACGAGGCGCGTCGAGAAGCGGAGATGTAAGCCTGACGATCTACATCACTTCTGTGAGCGGCAGCAAAAGCCTTGCGTCTTTCACTAACCGCTTCTTCCACTTCAGCAGACCACCAGACTTTAGGAGGGCGTTTGATGCGGCCGAAAGGAATCGAAGATTTGGCCGCATTCAGTGCCAGAGAGGTAAAGAGAACAGCAGCAGAGGAAAGAGAAAGAGACGAGTATTGCTCTGCAGAGGGACAGTGAGAGGCAATGTAGGAAGCAAAGCCATCCCAGCGAGCTTTCTGAAATTTGAAGGAAGGGGGACGCTCGTCGGGGCAAAAGACCGGAGAGAGAGGGACAGATAGAAGAATTGGTAGATGGTCAGAACCAAGGTCCTGAAGCACCTCCCAGGAGCAAGAAAGGGAAAGAGAAGACAGAGCAAAGGAGATTTCAGGAGAGGAGCGATGAAGAAGGGTGGGTGTGTCAGGGTCATTGAGGGGGAGGAGGTCAGAGGAGATGACCCAGTCAAATACTTCCTCCCCAGCGGGGGTCGGAAGTACCTCTTGAGTCCCAGAGGGAGTGTTGGCAATTGAAGTCTTGAGAACGAAGAAATTTCTGGAGGAAGAAAGAAGGGAGGGAGAAGAGGAATCGGTTCTGCCATCCGTTGGGGACAAGCGAGTAAGGGGGGCGTACACATTAAGAAATGACACCGAGGAGGAGTTGTTAAGAGAGATGTTGATCCCTACATAATCAGAGTAAGGATCAAGCGAAAAAAGAGAGGAGGAAGAAAGTTCAGAAAAGGATAGGCCCTGCCTGACGAAAATGACAACGCCGCCGCTAGCGTGCGTGGTATCAGAAGAGAGAATGCCAGACCGGGAGTGGGTATGATCAGAACGCAGAGCAGAGAATCCAGGAATCCGGAAAGAGGAAGATGAGTTAAGATTGGATTCCTGGATGCAGATAAGGTCGACAGGATGGGACGAAAGAAAATGAAGTAGTTCAGTGCTCCTGGCTCGAAGACCTCCAGCATTCCATTGAAGAACCCTGAGAGAGTCAGGGAGAGGAGGCAGGAGGCGCAGAAGGGCGGCCAGGAGCAAGGGATGGAGGTGAGGGGCAGAGGAAGGAGATATATAATGGGCGGATGGGGAATAAGAGGTTTGGAGAGGAGGGTGGGGCGGTAGTGTAGCATCAGTAGAGGGGGGGGGGCAGAATGTACAGTGGAGGTATACATGTCGGAGGAGTCCGAGGAGAGAGTCACAGTGTTGCGGCAAGGGGAGCAGCTCCAAGGGTGAGAGCTGTCAAGAGCTCAATTTGGACAGGGAAAGTTGTGAGCACCTTAGATGGACCAATTTGGAGCAGGTGCAGCATTGCACTGACTTGCCCCGCCAGGTCACATTTCCAGTGCACACAGAGCAGGAAAAGATGGGGCCGGGGTTGGGATGAACGTTACCGCTCATCAAGAGGAGAAGGATGAGGAGACGAAGAAGGGCAGGAGAAAAGAAAAAGTGAAAACAGGCGACCGATTATGAAGAAGCTGTGTGCTGCTCTTCTGCGGTCGTTCAGGGGGCAGCATAGCGAAAAAATGAAGGTGAGTGCTCAGGGTAACTGGGACCCTCGGAAAGGCCAACAGCCACTTCGACCCAACCCAAACAGGTTCGGGGACCGCATCACCACGTTGAGGCGGCTGTTGATTGGTGCAGGTCATAGTGCTTCGCTAGTTAGCTTTTAACTGACGGAAAAAACCGACATCAAGGGTCTGGCATACATTAGATTTTGGTGGAAGACAAAATGCAATGTTGTTTTCCTAACACATTTTTACTTTATCGTTGGAGCAGAGGTTGTCGCCGATAAGATTACAGCGGCCACTTTTTTACCTGCAATACGGTAGTACCACTCTATAAAACCAGTTTTCAAACCATTCTGAGCGCGAACGGTTGTATCTTGGTCCAACAAGACCATTTTCAATTCACGTGTCCAATAGTTCTCTGCCTTGTAAACGACATATGCTGGTAGAAGATTTTGATGAATTCATATTCTGTTTAGGATACTTTCGCCCCGAATCATCTGAAAGATTTGTCTCATTGTAGTTGTTGATATTTTAAGGCGGAATGTATTTGAGCGTTTCTTTTAAGTTGCTGAAGTGACTGGTTAAGGTGCCTTCTCATTTGTGATATTTTCGCGCAGTCGCATCTGAATAGCGTTAGAATTTCGTCTCAAAAACGACTCTAACGAGTCTGGTCCAGGTATATTATTTTGAAATCGTTTAACGGTTCGTTCTTGCTTGTCCAAATAAGCTTTTCGAGCGTTATGATGTCCCTGGCATTATAAGGAAATTCCCATTTAGCGGTCACCAATAGATGATTTGTCATAGCCAATTCTTGTTTATTCAAAACGGTTGGTCGTCCGGTTTTTTGCGTATGCTTCGCCTTCATTTTATTTTGTAAAGTGCTTCGTAAAATACCAAGTTTTGTGCAGACTGAACGCTAACTTTGTCCTGCCGCAATTCTACCTCGTGGAGTTTTTTGCCTCATCACAGGTCCCGTACTTTCTTGACCCTGCTTTGGGTTTGTGTTTTCTTGGCATACCCCTAACTTCAAATGTTTTGGATAAGAGTACCAGAAACCTGAAAGAACAAAAACATTAACTACGGTATATATTGCATAAAATTATGTCTAAAGAAGCAGTTTATAAAAGAAAACTGATTATGACCAAAGGGAATTGGTACCGCATAGCAAAATAGCAAAAAAGTTATCCCAAAATGATCATCCTTCTAGCAAAAACTTTGACCGCCAATCAAATTGACTTGGAATTACATGCTAACGTCAGGGTAATTATTTGTAAACAACAGCACCTAATTTCTGTTGCTAAAAAAGCAGGAAACAAAAATTCACCTAACCAGTTTTGATGTGGAAATGAAAGTTGTCATCCTGGAATTTTGGTATCAAAAAACAAGTTTTTAAAATTTAAAATTACTCAAACGCAAATATGGCAAAAATATAATTAGTCAGTGTAAAACCTTTGAAATAGGCTATAATCTAAAGGCAAAAAAAAAGTTTAAGCTTTCACAAAGTCTGGTCTTTGGCCCCAAATTTTCCTGTTCTACGGTAACATTAACGGCAATGGTAGCATCACTCGGCAAGATTGGTAGGTTAATTACGCTTTTGTTGTATTTTAGGTGATCGACAATCCTGACCACGAATTAGTCACGCGCTACTCGGCTTTGCCCAACATTGCAGCTCCCTCTGATCATATCGCACAAGTGGCCGATTTATCATGGATCTAGCTCGTGATGGAAGGGGCTGATAGCTTACAAGTCTGCTGCAGCCAGTATGGTGACGGAGTTGGTTGGATAAACGCCGGAAGAGGTTTTAGGTTTTTCACTCAACTGTTCCAACTGCATTGAGGTGCTTTCGTCGAATTGCATTACCATTAATCAAAGTTTTGATTACGAAATACATGCATTTAACAGTCTTGTTGTATAAGATTATTCTTGATGATACCTTACCCTCATTGTCCCCAAACTTCAGTTTAACTTTTTAATTGGCGGATACCTTAAGTTTGTTCGAATTAACGCAAGACCTTAATCATCAAGGCAGGCTGACCCGGGCCTGGTCAGAGCCTTTCGCATCGTGCGGATTATTTGGTAACATGCATCATCACATGAAGGCCATGAAAACCGAAAACGCATGATTGTATATGCCATTAAAGCGCATAAATCTACGGCTTAGGATTATGCACAATCAAGTTGTTCATCTAATTTTTAGTAGAGCGTAATTGATGTTTGAAATATAGCTGTTATAATGGGTAAACTACACAACCGAAGGCCTATTTTGGTGCCCGGGGTAACTGGGGCCCTCGGGAACTTCTCTCGTCTTCGCTGGAACGGACACAGCCTTCTTTTAGGTTATTATCTCTCTAGGATTGGCAGAATTGAGAATCTTTCCTGCAGCGCCTGTGGACACTCGTCCCACCTGGGACCCTCTCTGGTCTTCTCTGCAACGGACACAGCCTTCTCTTAGGTTCTTATCTCTCTAGGATTGGCAGAATTGAGAATCCTTCCTGCAGCGCCTGTGGACACTCGTCCCAGGACGTCTCATCTCATTTTGCACTGTCCAGCTACGGACTCTCTGCGCCGCTCACTCTTTGGCGACTCTCTGTGTCTTTACGACCTCTGGTCCAGACCCTGGAAAGTTGCCCGGCTTCTGGGGCTCCATGGTCTTCTGCCATGCCCCCATCCCTCGGAAGGGGTCGGGTAATCAACAACAACATCCAGGCCTATTTTAAATCGCAAAAATATTGGTTACTTCGGTACAGTAGCTTTCAACGAAAAAGCAATTCATCTCTACAGTAATATTCATGCATGCCTAGGATACTTCACCAAACTATTTCCAACATTCTATGCTTAGCCAGTTTGGTATTTTTCATAAAGCAAAGGTTCAGTAAAACATTTAAACAAATGAAGCCTATGCCTTCATTTTAACGATAGACCTATCAAGTGGTTTATGATGTTGTTGCAGTTTGATATTGGTGATAGCGTAATTTCATCATAGTCCAAAGCGGCCAAAAGGGAATTCACTGCAATAGTTTGTTGCAAATAAGCTCTCACGAATTCACCATAAATTGTGAGATTTTCCCATTTAAAATTTGGATAATTAGCCCAATTTTCTCAATAGCAGACGATAGATATCTATAGACCACCGTAAGCCACAATTATGTGTGGTGGTAGCCTATGCATGTTTATCGTGTTTTACGGGACGTACGCTTAGACTCACCCAGGGATGAGTGTCATGAGGGAATTCGTGACGTTACAAAGATTTTTTCTTAAATGGCATTTTGACCGAGGAAAGCGATTTTTATATTAAACAAAAGCTAGTGGCCTACCGACTCAATTTACTGACTTCAACAAATTTTACATTTTAATGGTGTTACATGATGTCATAGTTAACAATTGTAAAACGTTTTCTTCATTTTCTCAAAAAATACCGTAGAAACGCGATTAAGGGATTTTTGGATAGATATTAGCAAGATACCTTTGTGACATTCTACGAGGTCTGTTCAAAAAGTATCCAACCTTTGAGCATAAAACACACAACGCAATATCACAATTTTTATTCAATCTCTTTCAAAATACTCCCCTTGCAAGTGCACACACTTTTTCCAGCTGAGTCGTCGTTTTTCATAATACCTTTACGTGACTGAAGTCACGTCCCTTTTAGCGTAGTTTTTAACTTTGGGAATTGCCAGAAGTCACCTGGTGCTAAATCAGGAGAGTAGGAGGCGGTCGCACAAGTGCTGAATTGTTTTTGGCCAAAAAGCTTTGATTGCATGAGTGGTGAAGCTGCCAGTTCTTCCGTGTCTACATGGCTGACCGCTTTTTTCGCACAGCATCACAAAGACGACGTAAAATTTCCAAGTAATAGGCCTATTACATATTTATATAGTGGTTTTCAGGGTGTGATTCTGTATTTCAATGATGGAATCGTTTTTTTTTTTTTAACTAGACCGTGGGAATGTAGTTGTACCCCTCTTGCACAGTCCATCATGACGTAAGTTTTAACTAGACCATGAGAATGTAGTTTCATGCCTATTGCACAACCCATGACGTATTCTATTTTTAACCATGATGCGATTTTTGCTTTTGTGTAGACAGGTTTAGACTCGTCTGTCGAAAATTTTAGAGTATAATATATAAAAATTACGTTCTATTCAGCTGTTGGTTAGGATGTATTGTCTCCGTCTTGAATTATCCAATATGAGATAATATAATGTTGCGAAATGGTTTCATAATTCTGGTACAATTGTTTGTTATGATGTGACGCAATGACGTTAAAGCAAAGCGATGGGAAAAAGTTATCAAAATGTAACGTCGCTCTAAGGATTATCCAAAGCATACGATTTTGAGGCTAGCTGTTTTTTAACATTTTACGATTAAGATCGTTCAAAGTCTGTTGCATATTTGTTTCCAACAATGTTCACACGCTTTTATGATAAAAGATTTATCAATTTAGCTAGCTATTCATGCGGTTTCTGCATTACGTAATTACAATGTCAGCGTTTCAGGCAGACTAGGTTGTTCAATTCAGGAAGTTTATTTAGCAATCGAAACTACAAATTTGTATAAACGCGGAAAAGAGTCACCTAAAAATGAGACGGCAAAAAAACCATCAAAATGAACTGCCGTGCCTATCAACAAAACTTTAGCAATAACAAACCGAAAAAAACACAGTAAAAGATATGTTTTTCTTCATTCACGTCTAAATGTCGTCTTATTATGAGTTGATCTGTACCATGCAATACAATTTCAGACCAAGAAGCACCCGATATTTCGAAGTCAAAAGTTTACTTAAACAGTCTCGATTCTATATGACAGCGTTTTTACTCAAAGATTCTTGTAAACAGTGTTGTTGTATAGACTTATTATGCAAAGACTCGTGTGATTAAACCGTAGACTTGTTATTCAATGTTACAGATCTTAGGTAAGAGTCAAAAATGCTGCTCAATCTACTAAGAAAGACACATTTACCAACATGTCACAAATTAAATTATTCCTCTAGACTAGGTTAATTTAACCGTTTTATAGTAAAAATTTTGTAGGTTAGCACACAACCGACCAATAGTTCTATTTTAAGTAAAACGGGTAGACATTTAAGTTTACCTTTTGTCAAGGAGCTTGAAATAATTCGCAGAGCGTTGAATTTCCAATATTTATACGGTATTACAAAGCCATTATTATTTTTAAATGTTTAAATTTTTCTCATTTTTTGTAACACATTACAAATAAACATTTAAAACATAGGTTCCTTATCACATAATTTCGACACTTCTCTTCAATTTCATCCACCAGCATCGTTTCACTTGTCGAACGTCTTCTCTCAAACACTGTTCTTAACACGCGTCTTTAAAGGTGTATATCTTCTTTTCGCAATATCGGTTTCACAAAATTTAGGACTTCACTCGCTCAACTGCTAAATCTGTGACCTTAGAGAAATTCTTAGAGTCTTTTGCCATCGTCAGGTGCAAAACTTTATTTTTGCTATAACAAAGATGAAACGTCACGAATTATCGTGCTTAAAATCGCTAACCACGTGATAGATAAGAAAACGAGAATGGATCGTTTCGTTGAATTACAATACATTGACTGACGCTATAAGGGAGTAGTTTTCAAAGGATAACTCGTTTGAAGCCGAGACGTCATGAATGCGTAAGACACACGTGACCGATAAGTACGCAGTAGCCCGTGGTTATCACCAATTTGAACGATGCATACAGCGAACCAACGAAGGAAATGTAGCACATACTGGTGCTCTCACGGTCGTATGTACACAAAACAATTGCCGTTACCTTTCCAATTCCTAAAAGATGTTTTGAGGAAACGTATATTTGACATCTTTTTGAGTTGAAATAGCTTTAAAGTTGTGAAATCTCGTTTTTTTAATATTGTTACAGCAACTAGATTGCTATAATTTAACTTAACACAATATAACGTATTAATCCTAAACGTTTAAATGCTGACAAATTAAACATTATTTTTAAGCTGATAAAACTTAATATCATACGTCAGAGCCGACATCACTGAAAACGAATCTCGCTTTACCACCAATTTTTTCCCCGTTATGCAACTTTTAGCTGCTTTTAATAAAAACCTTAACATTTTGAGCTTATTAGACTTCCATCACATATTTTTGAGTTTTTAGTGCTGCTCCAAACATCACAACCTAACCGCGGATTTGAAAACTTTACCGTTTGTTTTAGCCGATATCTTCGTATTTCTGCAGGAATATTTTTCCCCGCCCACACTATCCAGCTGAAATCTCACTTCCACAGTTATCTGAAATGATTGATTTCAAGTACTATCCGTTTTCTAAATTTGATGTCATGTAATTTTACTGTCGTTCTGTAGTCCTGTGCATTACCATTTTATGAAAACTCATTAGATCTAGATTGTTAGAAATTATTTAGATCAAAATTTTAAAAACTCATCAAACTTTTTGTATATAAAATTATCAAGTTAGAATTTCTAACAGTTTGGTCTGTTTGTACATGTAAAATAATGTGAACTTACAGTTTCAACTCTCACATTTTCACAAAATCTACATCTGTTATGAATTTTATTAGTGAAAATTATCGTTTATCAAATATTTTATCAACTTTTCAAGAAACAAGAACCGCATTCATAGTTTTTTCAGAGCGTTTGCTAGCAATTACAAACTCTTGCAAAGCTTCAACTTTAACTTAACATCGAATTTTTAACTCTTTTATGTTGACATAAACCACCACAAATAAAAAATTTGCCAACATTTTCAAAGCTTTACAAAACCTATATGCGTTTACAAAGCAAAAAAATCGTCTGTACACCATTTTCAACCCTCACACTATCAGTTATATGCGTTCACAAAACAAAAAGAACCTCAACTTTGTTGTTAAGTCGCCTTTAATATTTATGGCATAACCCTACAATTGAAAGCTCACAAGACCTTGTATACACGTTATTAAACAAAATTTTCAATTATAAGTAATCTCATTCTATAAAGGTGTTAACTAACAATGTTTTCATCATTCATCAAGACATCTTCAATATTTGTGTATTGGCGACTGTGAGCTACAAAAAGTAATAAACGAAAAGGTCTATGAACTTGTTTCTATGCGTTCTCTTAACTGTTTCTAAGCGCTGCAGCCACAATCTTTAACTCTGAAGCAAACCAAGTCTGACGGAACCTAGGGTCTGGAAACACTTTCAATTCTCTTTTTCAGCAAACTAGGACATTAATTATCGATATGACCTGCACAAATACAAAACTTTTGTACGTGCTTGCTTATTTTTGTCAAATTCTACCTAACTTTCTTACTAAACGTTACGCTTTGGGCGTTTTATCCTAGTTGATTTTAAAACAAAAACCGTCAATTAAATGAAAAATAACAATTTATCGCTGTGCAATCAAATTTTGTATTACCTCTAGACCTAGTTCAAACGCAATAATATGAACGTACGAGATATTTTTCGAACTTTACCCTAATTTTTATACCAAGCATTGACTCGCAAATGCTACTCATAAACAAAATCTGAACTCACTGCCTCTTATTTTCAAAAAATTTGCTAAGTAAGCATCGTACTTGTGTTTTTATGCTGTTATTACTTACATATTTATAGAACAAACCTTACTTTTTATATACATCAGATAGTTAAAATTTCATTAAAGCATTCTCACAAACACTAAATTCATGATTTCTAACAGGACTATACCTAACTTTAAATCAAAACAGTTCTGATCTTTCTAACTAATCAAGTCAATTACGTCAAATTTTAGCTCTATTGTATTTCACTAAGTAACAAATCTACAATTTGTTCATTTTGATAAGCCTTTACGTAACAAAATTATTGCAAATTCTATTAAACACTTAAAAAACTTTTACCTGTTCGCTCTCACCAAAGACTGAACTCGCAATTTTTGTCATTTTGATGCAACAAAACTTTTTCATATGTACACTTTACACTCAAGAAACGTTTAAAAAACTGAAGCTAATCATTGTTATCAGATTTATCTGCTTCACCACTCACAAAGACGTAACAAAAATGATTCGTTTAGGATGATTCTTTAAAATTTTGTGTAGTATAATTCATTCTTTTCAATCAAAGCTACATTATTTGAAAGTAATTACGTGTAGAAATTTTTGTAAACGTTCTTACAAGTTCCTATCACTAAGCATTAAACTCATAACTTTAATTCCAAATAGCTTTAGATTTTCACTCACCATCGCGTTTAAATTTCGTACTTGCAATCAATATACAAAGTTTATCAGCAAAGCTAAAAATGTTTACGTTTCTCACCAGACGTAAAAACGACATCTTTTATAAAATATCTTATTACAGGACAAAAAGCTTAAAGTTGAGATTATCAAATAATTTTAATTTCTTCACTATATCCATCAAACTTGCAGCGGTTAACATCAACACACTTAATGTCCAAAAACATTTTATAAACTTACAATCTACTTACATCCATTAGTTAAAAATTATCATGTAATTACTTTTTAATACAATGAAGCCAAACTTATGATTAGGTCGTGCATTAAAATTTTCGTCTTCACCAAAAATCAGATTCACATAGAACATACAAGCTTAAAATTATGAAAAATTCTATTGCATTCATGCCTAAGCTTGCATCAAACACTAAATTTGAAAACTATTATCGTGTAATGTATTGCCGTAAAACAAAATTTCAAGTTTTTTTTTTCAATTCTAAGGCGTCAGTTATCACACCGTAGTCTTGACAATGCTATTTTTGAGTGTAAAACAAAACGAATAACCTAATACTTTTCAACTAATAAGCATTTTTTACATTATTTTAAGTTATAAATCTACCATTTCTGTTGCATTCAATTGTCACGACACATCACTAGTTTTTGATCTTACATAAATATCTTTACTTGAAAACATTTAGTTGTCTTAGTTTTTGTGTGTACGCTAGATTTTTTGAGGTGACGTAACAAAATTTGATTGAATAAAGGTTGCGTATGTCACGGTTATGTCAGACTCAGTGTAAGTATCACGTGACAACGATGCAGCAAAGCGTCAAATGTGTGAAAACCAACTGGAATAAAGCAAATTATCAATATTCTACAAGCATAAAAGTAAAAATATTCTAAATTGTATTAAATTTTTGTAATGAAATACGACCAAAATAGTTTTTTATTAATAGGTACTTTTCATGAAGACAACGGCGGTGGTGCATAGTAGGGGTGGGGGTAAAGGGTACCTATGTCTACGTCATAAACTGTGCTTCCCCAACCCCAACAGCGCTGCTGCCAATGACAAATTTTCAAAGTAGCTCAGCAAAACCAATTTTTTTACTCGCCACCTAGTAGCTATTAATAAAATCTATAAAAACTGATCAACATCGTATTTCATTACAAAAATTTAATACAATTTAGAATATTTTTACCTTTATGCTTGTAGAATATTGATAATTTGCTTTATTCCAGTTGGTTTTCACACATTTGACGCTTTGCTGCATCGTTGTCACGTGATACTTACACTGAGTCTGACATAACCGTGACATACGCAACCTTTATTCAATCAAATTTTGTTACGTCACCTCAAAAAATCTAGCGTACACACAAAAACTAAGACAACTAAATGTTTTCAAGTAAAGATATTTATGTAAGATCAAAAACTAGTGATGTGTCGTGACAATTGAATGCAACAGAAATGGTAGATTTATAACTTAAAATTATGTAAAAAATGCTTATTAGTTGAAAAGTATTAGGTTATTCGTTTTGTTTTACACTCAAAAATAGCATTGTCAAGACTACGGTGTGATAACTGACGCCTTAGAATTGAAAAAAAAAACTTGAAATTTTGTTTTACGGCAATACATTACACGATAATAGTTTTCAAATTTAGTGTTTGATGCAAGCTTAGGCATGAATGCAATAGAATTTTTCATAATTTTAAGCTTGTATGTTCTATGTGAATCTGATTTTTGGTGAAGACGAAAATTTTAATGCACGACCTAATCATAAGTTTGGCTTCATTGTATTAAAAAGTAATTACATGATAATTTTTAACTAATGGATGTAAGTAGATTGTAAGTTTATAAAATGTTTTTGGACATTAAGTGTGTTGATGTTAACCGCTGCAAGTTTGATGGATATAGTGAAGAAATTAAAATTATTTGATAATCTCAACTTTAAGCTTTTTGTCCTGTAATAAGATATTTTATAAAAGATGTCGTTTTTACGTCTGGTGAGAAACGTAAACATTTTTAGCTTTGCTGATAAACTTTGTATATTGATTGCAAGTACGAAATTTAAACGCGATGGTGAGTGAAAATCTAAAGCTATTTGGAATTAAAGTTATGAGTTTAATGCTTAGTGATAGGAACTTGTAAGAACGTTTACAAAAATTTCTACACGTAATTACTTTCAAATAATGTAGCTTTGATTGAAAAGAATGAATTATACTACACAAAATTTTAAAGAATCATCCTAAACGAATCATTTTTGTTACGTCTTTGTGAGTGGTGAAGCAGATAAATCTGATAACAATGATTAGCTTCAGTTTTTTTAAACGTTTCTTGAGTGTAAAGTGTACATATGAAAAAGTTTTTGTTGCATCAAAATGACAAAAATTGCGAGTTCAGTCTTTGGTGAGAGCGAACAGGTAAAAGTTTTTTTAAGTGTTTAATAGAATTTGCAATAATTTTGTTACGTAAAGGCTTATCAAAATGAACAAAATTGTAGATTTGTTACTTAGTGAAATACAATAGAGCTAAAATTTGACGTAATTGACTTGATTAGTTAGAAAGATCAGAACTGTTTTTGATTTAAAGTTAGGTATAGTCCTGTTAGAAATCATGAATTTAGTGTTTGTGAGAATGCTTTAATGAAATTTTAACTATCTGATGTATATAAAAAGTAAGGTTTTGTTCTATAAATATGTAAGTAATAACAGCATAAAAACACAAGTACGATGCTTACTTAGCAAATTTTTTGAAAATAAGAGGCAGTGAGTTCAGATTTTGTTTATGAGTAGCATTTGCGAGTCCAATGCTTGGTATAAAAATTAGGGTAAAAGTTCGAAAAATATCTCGTACGTTCATATTATTGCGTTTGAACTAGGTCTAGAGGTAATACAAAATTTGATTGCACAGCGATAAATTGTTATTTTTCATTTAATTGACGGTTTTTGTTTTAAAATCAACTAGGATAAAAACGCCCAAAGCGTAACGTTTAGTAAGAAAGTTAGGTAGAATTTGACAAAAATAAGCAAGCACGTACAAAAGTTTTGTATTTGTGCAGGTCATATCGATAATTAATGTCCTAGTTTGCTGAAAAAGAGAATTGAAAGTGTTTCCAGACCCTAGGTTCCGTCAGACTTGGTTTGCTTCAGAGTTAAAGATTGTGGGCTGCAGCGCTTAGAAACAGTTAAGAGAACGCATAGAAACAAGTTCATAGACCTTTTCGTTTATTTACTTTTTGTAGCTCACAGTCGCCAATACACAAATATTGAAGATGTCTTGATGAATGATGAAAACATTGTTAGTTAACACCTTTATAGAATGAGATTACTTATAATTGAAAATTTTGTTTAATAACGTGTATACAAAGGTCTTGTGAGCTTTCAATTGTAGGGTTATGCCATAAATATTAAAGGCGACTTAACAACAAAGTTGAGGTTCTTTTTTGTTTTGTGAACGCATATAACTGATAGTGTGGTGTACAGACGATTTTTTTGCTTTGTAAACGCATATAGGTTTTGTAAAGCTTTGAAAATGTTGGCAAATTTTTTATTTGTGGTGGTTTATGTCAACATAAAAGAGTTAAAAATTCGATGTTAAGTTAAAGTTGAAGCTTTGCAAGAGTTTGTAATTGCTAGCAAACGCTCTGAAAAAACTATGAATGCGGTTCTTGTTTCTTGAAAAGTTGATAAAATATTTGATAAACGATAATTTTCACTAATAAAATTCATAACAGATGTAGATTTTGTGAAAATGTGAGAGTTGAAACTGTAAGTTCACATTATTTTACATGTACAAACAGACCAAACTGTTAGAAATTCTAACTTGATAATTTTATATACAAAAAGTTTGATGAGTTTTTAAAATTTTGATCTAAATAATTTCTAACAATCTAGATCTAATGAGTTTTCATAAAATGGTAATGCACAGGACTACAGAACGACAGTAAAATTACATGACATCAAATTTAGAAAACGGATAGTACTTGAAATCAATCATTTCAGATAACTGTGGAAGTGAGATTTCAGCTGGATAGTGTGGGCGGGGAAAAATATTCCTGCAGAAATACGAAGATATCGGCTAAAACAAACGGTAAAGTTTTCAAATCCGCGGTTAGGTTGTGATGTTTGGAGCAGCACTAAAAACTCAAAATATGTGATGGAAGTCTAATAAGCTCAAAATGTTAAGGTTTTTATTAAAAGCAGCTAAAAGTTGCATAACGGGGAAAAAATTGGTGGTAAAGCGAGATTCGTTTTCAGTGATGTCGGCTCTGACGTATGATATTAAGTTTTATCAGCTTAAAAATAATGTTTAATTTGTCAGCATTTAAACGTTTAGGATTAATACGTTATATTGTGTTAAGTTAAATTATAGCAATCTAGTTGCTGTAACAATATTAAAAAAACGAGATTTCACAACTTTAAAGCTATTTCAACTCAAAAAGATGTCAAATATACGTTTCCTCAAAACATCTTTTAGGAATTGGAAAGGTAACGGCAATTGTTTTGTGTACATACGACCGTGAGAGCACCAGTATGTGCTACATTTCCTTCGTTGGTTCGCTGTATGCATCGTTCAAATTGGTGATAACCACGGGCTACTGCGTACTTATCGGTCACGTGTGTCTTACGCATTCATGACGTCTCGGCTTCAAACGAGTTATCCTTTGAAAACTACTCCCTTATAGCGTCAGTCAATGTATTGTAATTCAACGAAACGATCCATTCTCGTTTTCTTATCTATCACGTGGTTAGCGATTTTAAGCACGATAATTCGTGACGTTTCATCTTTGTTATAGCAAAAATAAAGTTTTGCACCTGACGATGGCAAAAGACTCTAAGAATTTCTCTAAGGTCACAGATTTAGCAGTTGAGCGAGTGAAGTCCTAAATTTTGTGAAACCGATATTGCGAAAAGAAGATATACACCTTTAAAGACGCGTGTTAAGAACAGTGTTTGAGAGAAGACGTTCGACAAGTGAAACGATGCTGGTGGATGAAATTGAAGAGAAGTGTCGAAATTATGTGATAAGGAACCTATGTTTTAAATGTTTATTTGTAATGTGTTACAAAAAATGAGAAAAATTTAAACATTTAAAAATAATAATGGCTTTGTAATACCGTATAAATATTGGAAATTCAACGCTCTGCGAATTATTTCAAGCTCCTTGACAAAAGGTAAACTTAAATGTCTACCCGTTTTACTTAAAATAGAACTATTGGTCGGTTGTGTGCTAACCTACAAAATTTTTACTATAAAACGGTTAAATTAACCTAGTCTAGAGGAATAATTTAATTTGTGACATGTTGGTAAATGTGTCTTTCTTAGTAGATTGAGCAGCATTTTTGACTCTTACCTAAGATCTGTAACATTGAATAACAAGTCTACGGTTTAATCACACGAGTCTTTGCATAATAAGTCTATACAACAACACTGTTTACAAGAATCTTTGAGTAAAAACGCTGTCATATAGAATCGAGACTGTTTAAGTAAACTTTTGACTTCGAAATATCGGGTGCTTCTTGGTCTGAAATTGTATTGCATGGTACAGATCAACTCATAATAAGACGACATTTAGACGTGAATGAAGAAAAACATATCTTTTACTGTGTTTTTTTCGGTTTGTTATTGCTAAAGTTTTGTTGATAGGCACGGCAGTTCATTTTGATGGTTTTTTTGCCGTCTCATTTTTAGGTGACTCTTTTCCGCGTTTATACAAATTTGTAGTTTCGATTGCTAAATAAACTTCCTGAATTGAACAACCTAGTCTGCCTGAAACGCTGACATTGTAATTACGTAATGCAGAAACCGCATGAATAGCTAGCTAAATTGATAAATCTTTTATCATAAAAGCGTGTGAACATTGTTGGAAACAAATATGCAACAGACTTTGAACGATCTTAATCGTAAAATGTTAAAAAACAGCTAGCCTCAAAATCGTATGCTTTGGATAATCCTTAGAGCGACGTTACATTTTGATAACTTTTTCCCATCGCTTTGCTTTAACGTCATTGCGTCACATCATAACAAACAATTGTACCAGAATTATGAAACCATTTCGCAACATTATATTATCTCATATTGGATAATTCAAGACGGAGACAATACATCCTA